>LFYR01001392.1:23293-45886 GCA_001185155.1 Zostera marina
GAGAGGCAGCTCCGCACGGCAAGGTCAGTAAATCAATAAATATATCCTTTAGACTGATATAGTTGTTTTGCAGGTTGTTTTTTGTTTTGCAGGCATGATTTTGTCGCTTCGGCCAGAATCAAACCAAGAATTATGTTGTCACTTTGGCTTCAATAGTTCTTCAAACATTTGGAGATCATTTTGTCGCTTTGACCTTAATGATCTCGACCCATCTTGCGCTTCGGCCTATGGGGTAACCGTCGTTGCGGACACCAAGTCGCTCTTGATCAGGGTAGACTATAAACATCATTTCTGATAGTGAACTAGATTTTCGCGCTTCGGTCAGAATCAGATTCTAATAGTGAATCCACGCGATCTGTCGCTTCGGCCAGAACCCGATTCGGATAACGAATCCACGCATTCTGTTGCTTCGACCAGAATCAGATTCTAATAGTGAATCCACGCATTCTGTCGCTTCGGCCAAAATCCACACAGTAAAAGTTGCTCTTGATCAGAGTAGGACTATAAACATGTAGTTCCATTGGCCTGAAACTAGATTCTGATAGTGAATCAGTCCATCTGATAGTGCATGGACCACGCGGAGTCATTAGTGTCGCTGTGAGCACAATGACTCAATCCTATCTTGTCGCTTCCTGCCTTGATGCGGACTACCTTGCTCGGGGGGGGATACTGAGGCTACACGGGTGTTTTGCCATGCTCTCTTCAGGGGGGAGTACTGGTGAGACATACCTGATCACGTCAGTCACTCCCAGCAACGTCCTTCGACAAGGACTAGGGTTCCGTCGCTTTATGCCGGACCCCCGGAGAGTTCCACGAATTCGGAAGGAGTGTCTACGTCAAGTACTCAAGGCAGCACATGGGAGTCGCCGATTGGGACCACCAAGTCGCCGACTCCAGGGGTGAATCACTGACTCTAGGCCTCGTGGACAGTTCTGGTAGGCTGCCACTAGGCTCATGGGGAGTCGGCGATTGAACCTCAGGATCGGCGATTCCCACACCTGAATCGCCGACTCCCAGCCGTTAGTTGAGTGGGCCCACGTCATTAATGCACTCCTTAATAGGATACCTTAATGGGGTGGGTCCCACGTTAATGAATGGGGAAACGTCCCCAGGACCCTATAAAAGGGGTCCTTGGGGGACCTCTACCCTCAAGTCATTCCCACTTGACACACACCAACCAGAGCAACATTTGGAGCCCGAATCACCTACTCCCAAGAGAGTCGTCGATTCCCCTCCCCTTCTGCAGGTACATTGACGTAGAGCGTGCGTCGTGGACTCCAAAGCCTCCGGCCCTCCTCGCGACCCCGCGAGCCTACTGGTAGCAGATTTCGTGCTTCATCAAGTTCCACAAATGCGGAGCAAGTGTCTACGTCAAGTACTCAAGGCAACACCTGGGAATCACCGACTAGGACTACCAAGTCGCCGACTCCAGGGGTGAATCGCCGACTCTAGGCCTCGTGGTCAGTTCTGGTAGACTACCAACTTGGCTCATGGGGAGTCAGTGACAACACCTCTGACTCGGCGACTCCCAGCCGTTCCTTGAGTGGGCCCACGTCATTAAGGCACCCTTCAATAGGGTACCTTAATGGGGTGGGCCCCACGCTAATGAATGGGGAAACGTTCCCCAGGACCCTATAAAAGGGGTCCTTGGGGGTCCTCTACTCCCAGGTCATTCCCACTTGACACACACCACACCAGAGCAATACAAGGAGCCCGAATCGCCTACTCCCAAGAGAGTCGCCGATTCCCCTCCACTTCTCCAGCTACATTGACGTAGAGCGCGCGTCGTGGACTTCAAAGCCTCTGGCCCTCCTCGCAACCCCGCGAGCCTACTGGTAGCAGATTTCGTGCTTCATCACGGCACTATATCCGAAACCTTATCAGGAATCGTCGGCCCTACAAAGGGAATCGTCGACCCAGCCAGAGGCTCCAACAACTCGTGCACAGAAGCACACAAATGGTCGTCAGAGGATGGAACAATCGGAGTCGACGATTCAACGTCTCTGGGAAGAGACGGAATCGGTGACTCAATGGCGTTCAACACCTCGACGAGTGTCTCTTCTCCGGCCATCTCCGAGATCATAATGGAGGCCTCGGCTTCAGTAAGGTAGGGGTTAGTTCCTGCCATCTCGGAGTCGTCGATTCAAGTCAAATTGAACTGGGGAATCGGCGACAGAAGGATCTAGGGTTTGGTAGGCGATTCGAAATTGGGGAAAAGTGAAGTGAGAAGTATGAAGCGCTCAAAACTATTTATAGTCCCTGGGAAAATTGCAAAACCCCCGTAGAGAATCCGAAAATTGCAAGGGAAGGAATCGGAAATCGAACTCCAAATCCCTGAAATCACGCCTGAGTCGAGGATTCCCAAGCTGAATCGTCGATTCCGGTCACTATTTTGCAAAATTTGAGAGATATATTTCCTTAATTGTAAAATTTGCATATATCCTCCAAATCTCTCTAAGGATCTCCACTATTTCCGGAAGGTGTTGTCGACTCAAGGGGGAAAATTTCAAAACAACCCTCACAGTTGCCCAAAACATAGGAGTCGACGATTGGGGCACCCAATCGCCGACTCAGGGTAAACAACAACACACTTTCAGGAGGGAGTATCACAAGCTCTCTCCGACGCTTCTTTCAATTCGGACAGAAGTCGTCACATCTTTAGGAGGGAGTATCACAAGCCCTCCCCGAACCTTCTGCCGCTTCAGCCAGAAGTCGTCACATTTCCAGATAGAGTATCACAAACTCTCCCGACACTTCTGTCGCCTCGGACAGAAGTCGTCACGTTTCGAGGAAGAGTATCACAAACTCTCCCGACACTTCTGTCGCTTCGGCCAGAAGTCGTCATTTTTCCAGGGAGAATATCATAACTCTCCCGACACTTCTGTCGCTTCGGCCAGAAGTCGTCACATTTCGAGGGAGAGTATCACAAATTCTCCCGACACTTTTGTCGCTTTGGACAGAAGTCGTCACATTTCGAGGGAGAGTATCACATACTCTCCCGACACTTCTGTCGCTTCGGACAGAAGTCGTCACATTTCGAGGGAGAGTACCACATACTCTCCCGACACTTCTGTCGCTTCGGACAGAAGTCGTCACATTTCGAGGGAGAGTATCACAAACTCTCCTGACACTTCTGTCGCTTCGGCCAGAAGTCGTCAAACTCTGGGGGGAGTATCACAAGCTCTTCCCGACGCTCCTGTCGCTTCGGCCAGAAGTTGTCAAAACTCAAGGGGAATACAACAAGTTCTACCGACACTTCTGTCACTTCGTCCAGAAGCTGTCACACTTTGAGCATGATAGATCTATCGCTTCGGCCAGATCAATCAAGGACTTATTGAGTATAAGGAGGAGCAGCACGAGAGGCAGCTCGACACGGCAAGGTCAGTAAATAAATAAGTATATCCTTTAGACTGATATAGTTATTTTGCAGGTTGTTTTCTTTTTTTGCAGGAAAAGGTTCTAATAGTGAGCCAGACTCTGATAGTGAGTCAATCTATTTTGTCGCTTCGGCCTTAATAGATCCAGGTCCACTTTGTCGCTTTTGCCTTAATGGACCAAGAATTATGTTGTCGCTTTGGCTTTAACAATTCTTCTATCTTGTCGCTTCGGCCTTGATACGTTTGGAGATCACTTTGTCGCTTTGGCCTTAATGATATCGACCTATCTTGCGCTTCGACCTATGGGGTAACCGTCGTTGCGGACGTAAAGTCGCTCTTGATCAGGGTGGACTATAAACATCAGTTATGATAGTGAACTAGATTCTAATAGTGAATCCACGCATTTTGTCGTTTCGGCCAGAATCCACGCATTCTGTCGCTTCGGCCAGAATCCACGCATTCTGTCGCTTCGGTCAGAATCCACATTCTGTCGCTTCGGTCAGAATCCGATTCTGATTGTGAATCCAAGCATTTTGTCGCTTCGGCCAGAATCCACAATAAAAGTCGCTCCTGATCAGAGTAGGACTATAAACATGTAGTTCCATTGGCCTGAAACTAGATTCTGATAGTGAATCAATCCATCTGATAGTGCATGGATCACGCAGAGTCATTGTGTCGCTATGAGCACAATGACACGATCCCATCTTGTCGCTTTGGCCTTGGTGCGGATCACCTTGCTTGGGGGGATACTGGCGGTATACGCATGTTTCTTATGCTCTATTAAGGGGGGAGTACTGGTGAGACATGCCTGATTACGTCAGTCACTCCCAACAACGCCCTTCAACAAGGACTAGGGTTCCGCCGCTTTATGCCGGACCTCCAGAGAGATCCACGGATACGGGCAAGTGTCTACGTCAAGTACTCAAGTCAACACTGGGAATCGGCGACTGGGACTATCAAGTCGCCGACTACAGCGGTGAGCCACCGATTCCAAGCCTCGTTGGTCAGTTCTGGTAGGCTGCCAACCTGGCTCATGGGGAATCGATGGCTCCACCCTGAGTCGCCGACTCCCATACCTGAGTCGCTGACTCCCAGCTGTTACTTGACTTGGCCCATGCCATTATGGTACCCTTATTGGGGCACCATAATAGCGTGGGCCCCACGGGTAATGAATGAGAAACGTCCCAAAAGACCCTATAAAAGGGGTCCTTGGGGGGTCCTCTCATTCATCAAGTAATCCCTCCAACCACTTGACTCCACACTCCAACCAGAGAACTAAGGAGCCCGAGTCGCCAACTCCCACACCTGAGTCACCGACTCCCCTCCACTTCTGCACGTATTTGACGTAGAGTGCGCGTCGTGGACTCCAAAGCCTTCGGTCCTCCTCGCGACCCCGCGAGCCTACTAGTAGCAGATTTCGTGCTTCATCATTGAGCAAGAGTAGAAGTAACACGAAAGGTAATAAGTCAATATAATATACGTTTTAGATTGATGTAGTTGTTTTGCAGGATGTTTTCTATTTTGCTGGTAAGATTCTGTCGCTTTAGCCAGAATCGGATCTATATTGTCGCTTTGGCTTTAATGAACCAAGAATTATTTTGTCGCTTTGGCCTTTATAATTCTTCTATCCTGTCGCTTTTGCCTTGATAGACTAGAGATCATTTTGTCGCTTTGGCCTTGATGGGGTAACCGTCGTTGCGAACACAAAAGTCGCTCTTGATCAGAGGTGACTATAAACATTAATTCTAATAATGAACTAGATTCTAATAGTGAATCAGATTCTGTCGCTTTGGCCAGAATCAGACTCTGATAGTGAGTCAATTCATCTTGTCGCTTTGGCCTTGATGACACAGCAAAAGTCACCATTGATCGCAGTTGGCCTGGAACTAGATTATGTCGTTTCGGCCAGAATTAATCCATTTTGTTGCTTTGGCCTTAATGGATACGGAATCATTGCGTCGCTGTGGCCGCAATGACTCGATCCCATCTTGTCGCTTTGGCCTTGATGCGGATCCCACACTCAACCTTGATTGGGGGGAGGGGTACTGGCGATACACGCATGTTTCTTGTGCTCTCTTCAGGGGGAGTACTAGTGAGACATGCCTGATTACGTCAGTCACTCCCAGCAACGTCCTTCAACAAGGACTAGGGTTCCTTCGCTTTATGCCGGACCACTGGAAGGCTCCCACGGTGTGGAACACGTTCATCGTTAAATCGCCGCCAAGTCAACCCGTAAATCGCGATTGGACTACCAAGTCGCCGACTTTAGGGGTAAGTCACCGAGTTAGGACCCAGATTGGCAGTATGGTAGACTGCACATCTCGGCCCTTGAAACTCGGTGACTTAGTCCCTAAATAGGCGATTTCCATTCCTGAATCGCCGATTTACGACTGTTACTCGCCGCCAGCCTACGCCATAACGGACCATAAATGCACCCAATTATGGTAAAAGGCGAAATGTCCGCCGTTGAGTGCGCCCTCCTGGACCCTATAAAAAGGGTCCCAAGGGGATACTCAAAGGTACAACACAAGTTCCCTCTCCACTAGAGCAGCACTAAGAGAATCGCCGATTCCCTCTAGAATCGCCTATTCTCTCCTTACAGGTATTTTACGTAGAGCACGCGTCGTGGACTCTAGAGCCTCCGGCATCACCTCGCACGACCGCGAGTCCCTGGTAGTAGATTCTGTGATTCATCACTATCCAATTAGAAAAAATTTATGGATGTAGTTATAAGAAAATTCACCACATGGCATTATTCTCTTCCGGGGGTAAGCTTAGTAAATTATGTGAAGAAGGTACAGTAGCCAAGTACCAATCTCTATTTTTAAGAATTATTCACTAGAGTTCTGGGACTACCGGAATACTTCATATTAGAGATGTACATTTCTGGTCTCAAAGTAGATATTCTGATTGAAATTGTAAGAGACAAACCTATGGATATAAATGAAGTTTTCGAATTATCACTAATAGTGGAAGCTAGAAAACCAAGTTCTAAAGGGTATAGCTTTAAATCCTACACCAACAAAAACACTAAACCAACACCTTTTATTTCCAAATGTGAAAATTCAGTACCTGCAAGCACAAAGGAAACTACCACACCATTAACAGTATTCAAACGACTGTCTCCTTCTGAGAGAAAGGAGACAATAAGTAAGGGACTATGTTTCAACTGCGATGAAAATTTGTCCCCGGCCACAAATGTAAGGGAAATTTTTTCAGAATGTCAATAGATGAATCATGTTTCTGGGAGGTGGAAGAAAATCATAAATTTGAGAATTTAAATGAACAAACAGAAGAAGATGCATCATTAATTCAGGGGGATAATACAGAAATCAGTTTACATGCTTTTGAAGGAAATATCAGCTCAAATACTATCAGGCTGAATGGATTTATGAAATGTCAGTGCATCAGTTTATTAGTTGATACAAGGTCTACACATAATTTTATGCAGGTAGAGGTAGAAACAATACTAAAATTAGTAATACATGTGATTGTCCTATTTAA
The DNA here is from genome assembly GCA_001185155.1 of Zostera marina. NCBI lineage: Eukaryota > Viridiplantae > Streptophyta > Magnoliopsida > Alismatales > Zosteraceae > Zostera > Zostera marina. The sequence goes on from LFYR01001392.1 coordinate 30,175, forward strand.
AGTCTCTACTGGTAGTAGAGAAAAATTAATCTGTGATAAAGTTTGCATAAATGTAGAGATAAAAATCCAAGAACTACTATGAGAATGAATATCTTTTTACTCCCTATGGCTGGAGCGAATATGGTAATTGGGATTCAAGGGCTCAAGGCAGTGGGACCTGTTACATTTGATTTCGAAAAATTATGGATGAAGTTTGTGAAGAATGAAAAAAAAATTACTTAGCATGGTTGTCCATGGATTTGTCAGGATCCTCTCTCTACTGCTCATTTAAAGTACCTCATTGCTTCTGCACAAGAAGCTTATTTATGCTATATAGAGGAAGTAGATGATAGTAAAGAAACACCTAGTCTGAATTCTGAAAATCAAGAGGTTACTGAAATAATCCAAGAATATTCTGATATATTTGAACCTCCTACGGGGTTACCTCCACAAAGAGATCGAGATCACTATATTCATTTGGAATCTAATGCTAGTCCTGTAAATGTGAGGCCTTACAGGTATCCCCAATTCCAAAAGTCTGAGATAGAAAAGATTATATTAGAGATGCTTAATCAACGAATTATGAAACCTAGCACAAGCTCTTATTCTCTCCGGTACATCTAGTCAAATAGAAGGATGGTAGTTACAGGCTATGTGTAGATTATAGAGCACTCAATGCCCTAACAATCAAGGATAAATTTCCTATACCCACTATCGATGAACTATTAGGAGAACTAAAAGGATCTGTGATATTTTCAAAACTGGATCTGAGGTCTGGATTCCACTAGATCAGAGTACACCCATCATACACAATGAAAATAGTATCAGGACCCATCAGGGCCATTTTAAATTTTTAGTAATGCCATTTAGGCTGACTAATGCCCCAACTACTTTTCAGTCTGTGATGAACTCAATATTTGCTAAATATTTAAAAAAGTTTGTGATAATCTTCTTTAATGACATATTGGTGTTTAGTTCATCCTTACAGGACCACCTAATACATCTGAGCTAAGTGTTTGAAACTTTGAGAGAAAATAAGTTGTTGGCCAAGTTATCCAAATGTTTATTTGGACAGAGTTCCATGGGATTTCTGGGACACATTATTGAAGTTGATGGAGTACACCCTGACAATAACAAAATCAAGGTTATGGTGGATTGGGCAGTTCCAAAATCTCTTAAAATGCTAAGAGTATTTTTGGTGTTAACAGGATACTATAGAAGGTTTATTAAAAGTTATGCTCAAATAACTGCCCCTATGACAGATCTTCTGAAAAAAGTCAGTTTTAAATGGAGTGAAATGGCACTGATCAGTTTTGAAAAGCTAAAGGTTCTGATGGTTTCAGCACTTATATTTTAGATTCCCTGATTTTAATAAACAGTTTACAATTGAAACTGATACTTGCAAGAGTGGTGTGGGAGCAGTATTAATTCAAGAACATCATCCTATTTCTTATTTCAGTAGAAAATATATCTGGAAAAATGAGTTCAGCAGCTATTTATATAAAAGAGATGTATGCTATAACTCAAGCAGTGGCCAAGTGGAGGCATTACCTTTTAGGGTTAAATTTTCTAATTAAAATTGACCATAAAAGCCTCAAAAATCTCCTTAACCAGGTAATCCAGACTCCCGAACAACAAGTATTTTTCTGCAAATTATTGGGATTTGATTTCTACATACTTTACAAGCTAGGAAGGGAAAATATAGTTGTTGATGCATTATCCAGATCCTTCGAAGAAGGGGAGACTGAAGAAATCATTTATTCCAGTGCTTCTGAAGGTACTCCGGGATCTCTACTATCTCTATCTATTTCTATTAATTCTTTGCTAGATGACCTCAAGAAAGAAAATGAGGAAGACCCCAAAGTACAAGCTATATTAAAAGATTATTCTGAGGGCCAGAGCTTGAATGAATTTTCTATGAGGGGAGATAAATTACTCTACAGGGACATATACTATGTTAAAGAGGGTTCATCATTTATTCCTAAAATCCTATGGGAATTTCACAATTCTATTATAGGTCATACAGGTGTACTCAAAACCAAGAAAAGAATCATTAAACTTTTCTTTTGGAAAAAATGAGAACTGATATAAAAAAGCATTTAGAGACTGTATCATTTGCCAACAGATGAAGTCTTCCAATCAAAAGCCTTCAGGGCTACTCGTGCCTCTTCCAATACCATCTGAAACATGGAAGGATATAACTATGGATTTCATAACCGATTTACCTAAAGTGGAAGGTAAAACTGTAATAATGGTGGTTGTGGATAGGTTGACAAAGTATGCTCACTTTAGTCCTCTGCCTACAAATTTTAATGCAGCCAAGGTAGGTGAGATATTTGTAAGAGATATAGTGAAGCTTCATGGTAATCCAGCTTAAATTGTTTCTGACAGAGACAGAATTTTTACATCTAAATTTTGGAGGGAACTATATCAGAGAAGTGTCACTAAATTATTATATTCATCGTCTTATCACCCTCAAACAGATGGGCAGACAGAGATCGTCAATAGAAACTTTGAGATATATCTAAGATCTTTCCGTTCCTTATTCTTACCAGCAGATGGGTCTGGTGGAGTGCCGGCATCGGCACTTGATTGATACAGTTGTTACTCTGTTGCGACATTCAAATCTTCCAAATCATTTCTGAGATTACGGAGTCCTGACTGCAAGCTATCTCTATAATCGAAATCCAACACCGATTTTAAACAATAAGTCACTCATGGAGATTCTATTTTGAAGATCACCAGAGTATCAACGTTTTAAAGTATTTGGATGTTCCTGTTATCCTTGTCTCTGTCCATATCGCAGGAATAAGTTGGACGCGAACTCGGCACAATGCATATTCGTGGGGTATTCTATGGCACAAAATTGTTACCTGTGTCTAGAACCAGCGAGTCGGAAGGTGTATGCGTCCAGGGACATCGTCTTTGACGAGAAGGATTTTTCATTAAATATAAAATATTTTGGGGAAGGAGGAGAAATTTTGAATGAAATTGGAGATCAGGGAAGAATGAAGATCCGATCTGAGTCAGAAGTTTGGGTATAATTAAACCCAGTAATAAAGATTTGGGGGACCCGACTTACATTCCACATTCGGGTAATCAATATATATCAAACGGATCTAATGATGAAGATTTGGGAAATCCGAATATGGTGGAATCAGATAATCAGGTCATCGTCTTCAACGAAGAGAATTTCTCGTCAGAGAATACTGAGGATGAGAGAGAATTTTTGACAGAATCAACGGCAATCCTAAGGTCGATATCAGACGATTTTGATTACGAAGACACAATCGATAATCAGTCAAATAACGAGGGTATAAACGAATTACCAACAACGGAACAAATAATAACCAAAGAATCTGTTGGATTATATAAACCCAATCCGAGATACGCTCTGGCCATAGCAGCCACCGATAACCAGATACCAAAATCCGCAAAAGATGCATTGACAAATCTAGAATGGAAAGAAGCAATAACAAGTGAGTTCAAAGCTTTACAACAGAATGGCACTTGGAATCTGGTTCTGCGAGAAACAGGGGACAATGTGATCAATACCAAATTGGTATTTAAAGTCAAAACAAATGAAGATGGATCGGTGGAGCGTTTTAAGGTAAGGCTAGTAGCAAACGCAATGAGGCAAATTTATGGGTCCGACTACATGGACACTTTTAGTCCGGTTGTTTGTCATCTGTCAATCAGGCTGGTACTATTGATCGCAGTTTCAAGAGGTTATAAAATGCATCAAATCGACATTTCACACGTGTTTCTCTATGGAGAATTAAAAGAAAAGATAGTAATATCACAGCCCTTTGGATTTGTAGATTCAACCAAGTTCGACCACGTCTGCCTCCTTCACAGATCCCTTTATGGACTGAAGCAGTCACCAAGGTGCTGGTTTCAGAAACTCAGGAAATTTCTCATCGCAACAAAATTCAAGGAGTCAGTGATCGATCCCTCATTATTCATTTTCTGACAGGAAGAATTCATTGCTTACCTATTCGTCTACGTCGACGATATTGTGATATCGGGTTCAAATGAGTTGGAGGTTAAAAAGATAATAGCGCAACTGGAGAACGAGTTTCCTCTAAGAATACTAGGAGATCTCAGGTTCCTTTTAGGAATCCAGGTTACAGATTTCGAAGATGGAATACATATGGCGCAATCCCATTATCTAGCAAATCTATTGAAGAGTTGCGGCATGGAGAACACGAAACCATCGACAACACTGATGGTGGCAAACGTCGATTTTTCCTCCGATGAAGAACAAATAGAAAACGCAAGAGAGTATTGGCGGATCATAGTCTCTCTCCAGTATATCACGATGACCAGGCCTGATGTCAAAGTTTCAGTAAATATAATATCACAATTCATGGCAAATCCAAAGCCGAAGCATTGGACAACAGTCAAGCGGGTGTTATGCTATCTTTCAGGAACCTAAAGGTATGGTGTCACGATACGAAAAGTGGGATAGTTTGACATAATCGCATACTGTGATTCTGACTGGGGCGGTGACATAACTGATAGAAAGAGCCAAACAGGGTTCCTCGTATTTGTGGGTGGAACATTGATGTCGTGAATATCTTGGAAGCAAAGTACCCTGGCCAGGTTGTGCATCGAGGCGGAATATCACACGGTCATTGTAACCGCCCAAGAAGTCGAAGTCGTGCGCTCGATGTAGCTCGAGCTAGGAGTAACAATACCAAAACTAATGAAGTTTCTCTCAGATAACATGGGCGCGACATTCATATCATAGAACGAACCAATCGGGCATTGCAAACTAAACCACGTTGCGATAGATCTACAGTTCGTACAGGAGAAGATGGAAAAAGGGGATATCACAATGAAACACATTCCCAGTAAAGTTCAATGGGAAGACGTATTAACAAAGCCTCTACCGGCGAAGCAGTTTATAAACTTACAAAGTGATTGCGTCCCTCTGGAAAGGTGACTGATCTTCTTTATTCCCGTATAGTCACAAGTATATTACAAGTATATTCTAAGTGTATTACAAGTAATCCCCCCTTTACACTTCACCCCTAGGGGTATTTATACAATTTCCTACCGGACTCTGGACCCTGTGCTTTCGGACTAGGATCCGATCTAACGGATCCGACATACTTGAGACGCCACCTTTGGTGAGTGCCCGTGGGGCGACTTGGGCCTTCCTCTTTCGTTCACCTCGTTGGGCCTTGCTTCTGGACTCCTTTGTGGGCCTGGGCTGATGACTTGGGGGTACCATCACAAAGCAAACTCGTCGGAGAGAATCCAAGAGCTTAAGGAAGGGGGTGTAGAGGATACGTGTAATCCACGTATACTACACGTCAGCTAACCAATAAATAACAAACTAATAACAGATTAGTTTGATATAGATAATACATCTGTAATAAATAATACTAATTCGATTCAGTTTCAATTAGAGTGTTAAAACTCATAATCACGAATGATTCCAGAACATTAATTTGTTGTAAAATATCATCAAATATTGAGTCAATTGCTCCACCAAATCGAACAGAATCGGTTGCTTATGTTAATAAACCAAATCAGAAAGAATCTTCTACTACAGTTTTGTTGTCATCTTATGCATATATTGCAGAAAGATCAGATATTGCAACATCTATTGACAGCCCATTAGTAGTAACATCATTGGAGAACACCCTTTTGTCTGATCCAATCAATACATCTTCACCCGCTCTTATGCTTCAACGGTTACAAATAAGAGTGCCACCTGTGGAGTATCATAAGCTAGTGGAACTCCAATTCACAATAGAAACAGAGGAGATTGAATCAAGCTCGTTCCGTCTTGCTACAATATCAAAGGAATGGGTACATGCAATGACTTGTGAAATGAATGCTTTGTGTTTAAATAATACATAGGAGCTTGTAAATCCACCAATCGATAAAAGTATTGTAACATGTCGATGGATTTATAAAATCAAGAGAAGAGTAAACGGATCACTTAAGAGGCGCTAGGTGAGACTTGTAGCGAGAGGTTTCATAAATATTCAAGGTGAAGATTTTGGAGAGAATTATAGTCCGGTAATAAAATTCTCAACCATTGATATAATCTTATCCATGACATTGTCTAAAGGTTGGATGCTCAGTCAATTAGATGTCGACAACGCTTTCTTAAATGGAGAGCTCAAAGAAACAATTTATATGTGTCAGCCTCCAGGTTTCGTTAATCAAAAATATCTATACAAGGTATGTCGACTTCAGAAATCATTATACGGTCAACGACAATCACCTCAAGCTTGGTATGATAAGTTAAATGAATTTTTGATCTCTTTAATTGGGTTCTAAGTGTATGATATGATATGCATCACTCTTTTGCAGTTTTGCTACCGTAAAAAAGAAATATGTCTCTATTTGTTGGTATATGTTGATGACATCCTTGTCATCAGAACATGACCTAATAATATTTCAACACTTATTGAAAAACTTGCATCCCGATTAAGATTAGAGGAAATGGATCATCTTCATTTCTTCTTTTGGATGGAACTCACAAAGACAAGAAATGAAGGTGCTTACATTTTGTCACAACAAAGATATGTTGAAGACATCTTACGTCGCACCAACATGGAGAAAGCTAAATCGGCACTTACACCCATGGTTTTGACTTCAAAACTCTCTCTCAATGATGGAACACTTTTGGTTGATAAGATCATGTATAAATCTACCATTAGAGCTTTGCAATATCTTGTCCATACAAGACCCCGACATAGCATTCCTAGTCAATAAACTTTATCATTTTTTACATAACCCCACATCAACTCATTGGTTGGCTGCCAAGAGAATTCTACGATATTTAAGAGGAATATCAAGTCATAGACTCTTATTGCAAACTACACCTTTCCATATACTGATACAGATTGGGCTGGAAGTATTGATGATTGTAGAAGTACAGGAGGTTATGATATCTTTCATGGATGAAATATCATTTCTTGGTCAGCCAAGAAACTCATAAAACCACAGATCTGATTAGGCTTACACAAACAAGAAGTAACAAGAACAATGATACCTAAATAATTAAATAATTGTAAAGAAATAAAGAAACACAGTTGCTGCAATCAGAAGCGACGATTGCCAGAGATGTAAATAGAGTCGCCTGAGAGACACGAATTTGGGAAAAGGTATTTTCCTAGTGTTTTATATTGAATATAGCAAATGAGATCAAAAATTTCATTACAATGTAATATTTTTGGTATTTATAGTAGAATACTTAATAACCTAATTTAACTAAAGACTAGCCCATTTGTATGGGCTTAATAGAAAATGAAATTTACGATGACTTTAGTCCATTAACTCTAATACCCCGCCTCAAGCTGGAGAATGTATGTCGTATATGCCAATCTTGGGACTGATATTTCTCAAATTTTGCACAGCAGCAGGCTTGGTGAGAATATCTGCCAATTGATTATGAGATGCAACATGTGATAAATAAAATAAACCACTATGAAAATGCACCCTAACCAAATGACAATCAATCTCAATATGTTTGGTCCTCTCATGGAAGAACGGATTTGATGCAATATGAATTACAGTTTCATTGTTACAATGCAATTGTGTTTTACAATCCTGTTTTACCTGTAAATCATTCAAAAAATAATGAAGCCATATATATAATTTCAAAAATTGTTGAGGTCATGGATCTGTATTCAGATTCTGCAAAAGATTTTGAAATAGTTGGTTGTTTCTTTGATTTCCAAGAAACAATAGAATTGCCAAGTAAGATACAATAACCTGTTTTAGACCTTGTTGATGTCGGGCATCCAGCCCAATCAGCATCACAGAAGGCATTAATTTTCATTTGAGCATTTCTCCTGTAGAATATTCCTTTTCCAGAAGCACCCTTAATATATTTCAATATTTTGATACTTGTATTGTATTATGATTGAGTGGAATTTACCAAAAATTGGCTTAAGTGGTTGATTGAAAATAAGATGTATGGTCTTGTGATAGTTAGATATAATAGCTTCCCAATCAATTTTCTTTATTGGGATGGATCATGTAGAGGGGGGGCTGGATTCATCAGTTTTCAGGTCATGTTTTAGTTGAATGGCTGATGGTGCAACCCCTAATTGATTAAAGTCAGGCAAGATATCAAGGGCATATTTTCTCTAAGATATGAATATGCCTTGAGTGGATTGAGAGACTACAATGTCTAGGAAATACTTGTGTTTTCCAAGGTCTTTTATATGAAATTCAGAATGTAAGTGATTTTTCAGTTTGTCAATCTCTGTGATGCAATCACCAGACATTATGAAATCATCAACATAAATTAAGAGACATGTGTAAGAGGAGTTTGTCCCTTTAAAGAAGAAGGTATAATCAGATTTGGACTGTTGGTATCCAAAAGAGATAAGTGAGTTAGTCAGTTTTTGATACCAATTCTTATTAGCTTGTTTTAGGCCATATAGGGATTTTTTGATTTTGCAAACTCTGTTTTCATTGGTTGGAAATAGACCAGGGGAAGATTCATGTAAATGTTCTCAGAAAAATCTCCATGAAGGAAGGCATTACTTTAATGCCTTTGAAAGATGTGCCAGTTTTTTATTGAGACTACTACAAGTAGGGTCCTCACAAATACAATTTTTGTAATAGGGGAGAAGGTTTTTGTATAATCAAATCCCTTTATTTGAGTGTGTCCTTTTGCAACAAGTCGGGCCTTCAGCCTTTGAATGTCATCATTGGATTTGTATTTGATCTTGTACACCCATCTAGAGCCAATTACCTTCTTGTCATTTGGTTTAGGGACGATTTCCCAAGTTTTGTTTAATTCAAGAGCTGATAATTCTTCATTCATTACCTTGACCCTGTTGGGGTCAAGTGCAGCTTGTTTGTATGAGGTAGGCTCACTAGTGAGAGAAATTCTATCAAGGAAATTTGTATGAAAAGTAGATTGTCTTTTATAAGTTATGTAGTCATGCATTGGGAATGAGGTTTCCTTTGCTTGTTGCAAAGGAGCAGAAATAATTACTTAGATATCCAGGTCTAATGCTAGTTCTGCCAGACATGGTTGTGGGAACACTTGGGGCTTGTATGATTTCCTCTGAGGCATCATTGACAGAGTTTTGGTTCTCAGAAGTGGAGTTGTTGATAGACTCATTGTTGGTGAAATCAGATACCTCTTCCTTTGGTGGAGTGGTATCTGAGCTTTCAAATTGCAAGGTTTTGGGTGTTTCAGAATTTGAATGTTGAAGTGGAAAAATATTTTCATGAAATATCTCTACTGGTAAAGATAAGGTGACTTTGCCGGTCATAAAGTATGTAACCCTTTTGGGTTGGAGAGTTGCCAATGTAAATGCACATTTTGGCTCTAGATGAGAACTTGTTATCTCTCACAATGATTGTTTCATAACATAGGCAGCCAAAAGTCTGTAAGTTGTTAAACTTGGGGGTTTTGTTATGTATCAGTTCATAAGGGATTTTGTAGTCAGTGACCTTTGATGAAAGTCTGTTTATTATGTAAATAGATTGTAGGATTGAATATCCCCAAAGTTTAATATGTAGAGAGGATTGCATCTGATTGACTCTAGACACATTTAGGATATGTTGATGTTTTCTCTCTACAACCCTATTTTGTTCGGGGGTGTAAGAGCAACTAGAATAATGTTTGATGCTTTTGAGTTTCAAGAAGGATCTCATACTGGAAATAGTGCTGATATCACATGGCATAAAATTTTGTGAAAATAGTGTAGCAATCAGACTTACATGTAAGTAGATAAACCCAGGTGTACCTAGAATAGTCATTGGTGATACAGTATCCCGAACTCGGTCACAAATTACCAACAACTAGAAGTCCGGATAGCCTGAGTTAAGTTGAGGTACCTATTCTAGGATTGGGGAGGTCCCAAGTCAACTCCTAGGAAGATCGACTTTCCCAAGGTTCGACTTCTGAACAAAGTCGAGTCCCAGGAAAGTCGGATCCCAGGAAAGTCGATCTCTGGAAAGTCGACCTTGGGACCCGATCTGATCAGTTAGGCAGTTAGGCGGTTATTGCCCAAATGACCAGATTACCCCCATAAGAATCCCTATAAATAGGAGGCACCCCCACTCATTGAAGGCAAGTAAGTCATTTTGGAGTAGAAAAGTCCTAGCGAAGCAGAGCTCTGCGCACTTGAGTTCTGGTCCGATTTCCCCGCCTGACGCTTGCTGAAGCGTCTTGGAGTACTGATCGGGTTTCACCCACATCAGTCATCAACAAATGTAAGAAAGTATTTTTACCTATCACATATCCCCAAACATCCATGTGAATTAAAGAAAATGAATCATTACTTCTAGATGAAATTTTTGGAAATGAAAGTTTATGCTGTTTAGAAAAATGATAAGTCTCACAAACACTTAAAGATTCAAAAAGTATAAAATCAAGGTAGTTTTTAACAATGTATTCAGGATGATTAAAAGAAGTATGATCTAGCCTTTGGTGACATAATTTTGTAGATGTTGAGGCACCCACAAAGGATTTTGTCCTTGGTCTGAAATGCCTTAAAAAATAGAGATCGACCTTCCTTGGCTTCAATTTGACCAAGAGTTTTCATCCCCACCTTGTCATAAATAATAGCATTTTGTTTAGAAAAAGTAATTATGAAATCATTGCAAGTTGTGAGTTTGCTAATTAATAATAAATTGACATTAAAAGAGGGAATGTAATAAACATCATTTAGGGTAATTGTGGGAGAGACTACCCCATCCCCTTTAGATGAAACCACTTGGGCCATGCCATTTGGAAGTGAGATTAAATCACAAGAATTAATAGATTTCAATAGGGAAGCATTCCCACTCAAGTGCTCAGACGCACCTAAGTCAACAATCTAGAAATTATTTGAAATATTTGAGTTAAAAATAGAGTAGATGGTACCTGAGTTGTTTGGTTTTGGCTTTGGGTTATAATTTTCAGAATATAAGGGAAAGCCATGGGGTCCTATTGGGTTGTCAGTTGATTTTTCTCTTGCTTCAAGAGACTTCTCCTTCTCCTATGCTGACCATTTTGAAGAAGTAGTACAGTTCACAACAACCTTCGATTTTGGCTACAATGAGTTGTTGTGTGAAGTGGAACCTGTCTTCAACTGTTTGTATCCATCTAGATAACCATGGAGCGCAAAGCACATGTCATCAGTGTGTCCAAAAGAAAAGCAGTGGTGGCAGTAGTAGTTTCTGTTTACTTGTCTACCACTTTTGTAGTAGATAGACTCAGATGGAGGGTCAAGTCTCTTCTTTGATACAACAGATGGTGGTTGATAAGACATTGTGCCTTCCCAGCATGGGAAGGCTCAGAACCCTTACTACTAGGTCTAGCAGATGGAGTTCTAGATATATAAAATGCATGGGCAATAATTTTTAGTTTGTCTTGAAACCCATGTTGGGTCTCTTCATGAGAAATCAGTTGATATGCTTTGACAACTTTGGGAAGTGAATCCATTGAAAGTATATTAGATTTTACTTCTCTGAATTCCTCATTCAGACCCATCAGAAATTTCCTCACTTTCAACTTTTCGTCTGTGTTCATGATTCTACCATTTATGACGTTGCATGTACAATTCCCACAGTCAAAAGTTTGCACTTCTCCATATGCGTCTACCTCTCTCCAAGTAAACTTCAAATTTTTGTAAAAGTTTGATATAGTATCAGTACCTTGGAATGTCATGGCAAGATCATTAGCCAACTGATATATATGTATCTCATTGGACTGCCAAAATTTGGGCTCTCATATTAGACCACATGATAGAAACATCATTAGTTTACATTAATTGTGAAGCAATTTCCTTGGAGATAGAGCTCCATAACCACTTTCTGATAATACCATGGTATGTCAGCCATACCTCATATTCTTCATATTTAGGGTCAGTAGGTTCCTTAAATATACCCAAGATGAAACCAAGCTTCCTTCTTGTTATTAGAGCTATGGTCATTTTCCTATTCCAGGGATAGTAATTTTCAGAATCTCACAGTATGTGGTTCATGGACAGTGGCCTATAGTCAGAGCTCTTCAGATAATAAGAAGAGGTAGGGTCAAACAATGGTCCTCCTAGTGGTTTTGAGGTTGATATTCTGTTCACTGTTTGACATAATTCATGATAAATGACCATTAGAAGATAATAATATTTGGATGCTGTAAATAGGATTGAGAGTGACCAAGACAGAGTTTTAAATAAAATATGTTTGATGTCAAGTCGAAAGTTTGAAAGTGTGTATTATCTGCCGCAGGCAGATTCAAATGTAAGATAAATTGACCTAGGCCAAGTGGTAAAAATGAAGAAAAGTGTGTTGCCAAAAGGAAAAGAAACTTAGACAGAGGTGGATTAATGGTATAATGTATGAGATATGGTAATATGTGTCAAATATGTGGCAAATATGTAAGAAAGCAAAAAAAAACAGTTTATTAGGTGAGAACGGAGCGGTTCGCCCCAGTCCCGCCCTGTTCCGCGCCCTGGTGGTAACCGGGGTCGGACCAGATTTTTTAATTTTTTCCCCGTGCCCTGCTGCCCCGGTCATATTCCGAGGCGGGTCTCGGGGCAAGCTCAACCCCGGCCGGGTCGCCCTGTTATTTTTAGATATAATTAAATAATAATAAAATATATTAATATCCTATAATAATATAATTTATATTCCTAATTTCCTATGTTTAATGACAGTATGACCTATCCCTAATCCCTATGCCTATCTAACAATAAAATATTAATATCTATGTTAATAAAATATCTAATATCTAATACCTATCCCTAAACCCTAATCCCTATGCCTATCTAACAATAAAATATTAGATTTGTAATCGTGACTCACTGACTTCCGCTCCTCTTAGAACTTAAAACCTAATTTTTATTTCTTACCGCTCTTCAGAAGACAACAGCCGCAGCCGCATCCGCAACTTCAGAAGCGATCACTTGGGTATTTGGAGTCGGTAGGTAGTTACTGATGTACTCCATGATAAACGACAGTGCCGGAGACTCTTCGACGACAGCGAGCTAATTGGAGCTTGTTTCCGCCGGACTTGGTTGGCGCAGGGGAGAAGAAAGAAGAGGGAAGAATTTAGGTCTAAAATGCACTAACTGTCACTAGATAGCCGTTAGTACGAGTGTAATTAAGAAAAATAGACTTCATTAATTTTCAGAAATTAATTACAACACTAATCTGTTTTATTTATACTAATACAACAACAGATTTATTTAACTCTATTTCACTAATGGACCAATTATATTACAGACTCAGCCCACTCGTTTTAATATTGGCCCAATTCATAATATTGAAACTTTTGCAGTGATGACCCTCGACTTCATTAAATCCTTTCTCTGAGTCTTGGTCATTTTATCTGCACAGTGAAACTTGATAACAAATTAGTAAATAGAGTTATAAGTGTTATTTATTATAACTAGGTCCTGTGAAAGTTAAAACAGATTATTTAACTTAACCCTCACTTAGCCCTTTTAAGTAGTGATTCTCTTTTAATTCCTTTACTCCCCCCTCAAGCCTTGGAATATATATTAAGTATTCCAAGCTTGGAGTGAGAATTCGTTATTTCTCTGTCTCCTAGAGCTTTAGTTAGAAAATCAGCTAATTGGAATTTAGTTCCTACTTGTTTTATGAATATCTTGCCTTGATTTATCATTTCCCTTATGAAGTGACAATCTATTTCTATATGCTTAGTTCTCTCATGAAAAACAGGATTATTTGCCAAGTATATGGCAGATTTGTTATCACAAAAAACTTCAGTTGGTGTTCTTATTTTAATTTTTAACTCATTCATTAGTTGATGAATCCATGTGATTTCACATGTGATTTGAGCTATTGCTCTGCATTCAGCTTCACAAGATGACCTAGCCACTGTGACTTATTTCTTAGTTTTCCATGAGATCAATGAATCCCCCAACATTATACAAAAACCTGTTAAGGATTTTCTACTTATTTGACAAGATGCCCAATCAGCATCACAATATGCTTGTAAGGTCATATCTTGCCTTTTGTTGTATATTAGACCCTGACCAGGTGCATTTTTAATGTATCTAACTAGCTTGAACAAAGCTTGAAGATGCACTTCTTTTGGCTCATGCATGAATTGGCTTAGCCAATTTACTGGAAAGCTTATATCTGGTCTAGTTATGTTTAGATATATAAGTTTTCCTACAATTTTCCTATAAAAGGTTGGATTTTGAATTTTTGATGACTTATCATTTTTAAGGTCTATATGCCTTTCCATAGGTATTAAGGAGGGTTTTGCTCCTGAGAGACCACATTCCTCTAAAATTCCTAGAGCATACTTCCTTTGTGAGAGGTATTTTCCTCTTTCAGAGTATGATACCTCAATTCCTAGAAAATAATTTAGTCTTCCTAGGTCTTTTAGTTTGAATTTATTCTCTAGTTGCACTTTAATTATGGAAATTTCTAATTCATTGTTTCCAGTTATGATAATGTCATCTACATATACTATAAGATATGATATGTTCTGATTTCTCTCTCTTATGAATAGAGAGTAATCAGATTTGGCTTGAATGAAACCCATATCCAAAAGAACCCCTCTTAATTTCTCAAACCAACTCCTTGAAGCTTGTTTCAGCCCATAGAGTGATTTGTTTAGTTTACACACTCTTTTATTTCCTTTGCATAAGAGACCTTGTGGTGGTCTTAGATAAACCTCTTCATGTAATTCACCATGAAGAAAAGCATTATTAACATCTAGTTGATATAAATTCCATTTTTTCATAGCTGCTATAGCTATTATTGTCTTAATTGTGACCATTTTAACTACTGGTGCAAAGGTTTCAAAAAAATTAAAACCTTCTTTTTGTGTAAAACCTTTGGCTACCAATCTTGCTTTATATCTCTCTATGTCACCATTTGATTTATATTTTATTTTATAAATCCATTTTGATCCTATGGATTTTCTATCTTTTGGAAGCTCATCTAGAGTCCATGTGTTGTTTTCATTAAGATCTTTCATCTCTTTTTGCATTGCATCAACCCAATTTGGGTCTTTTGAAGCTTCTTCAAAAGAGTTAGGTTCATCATGTATTGTTATTTGTTTTAGGAAATATTTTTGTTGTTTACTGGTTTTATGATAAGATACATGATTACTCATGGGATATTTTGGCTCATGATAATCTTTTTCATTTTCAAGATAATAGTCTTGAAAATGTTTTGATTTAATTATTTTCCTACCATGTAAGAGCACGCGCACTTACATGGACCGGTTCGCGAGCGAGGTGCAGAAGATTGAGGGGATCTCAGAGGAGGTGGTGCTGTACGCCCTAACGAACAGCCTCCGGCCCACTTTCTTCGCGGGAGACTTAGTGAGGAAGCCGCCGAAAACCTTCGCCGAGGCCATGGAGAGATCCCACGGAGAGAGCAACGTGGAGGACTACCTGGGCGCGAAGATCCAGGAGTACAGGCGGCAGCAGAGGAGGAAGGGCACCCCCGCAGGCACGGGGGGAGGGCAGCAGCAGAACCAACCCCAGCCCTAACAACTGCAAGCCAAGCCCCCAGCGGCACCACAGGCGCCGGCGTACAGAACCGGCACCCCGGCAACAGCGGGGCGGAGGGAAGCAGGCCCCGCCCCGGCGGCGAACCAAAGACAGGTCTTCCTAACGTTGAGCGGGACAGGAACCCTACCCCCGCCGAGGCCAATGAGAAAAGACACGGCGGCGTTCAGGGACACCCGCCAGTTTTGCGAGTACCACGAGGACAACGGCCACACGACGGCCGAATGCCTAAACCTAGCAAAGGTCCTCAGCAAAATGAAACC
>LFYR01001392.1:98462-113994 GCA_001185155.1 Zostera marina
CATCAATGGTTTGCGGTTCCAAGATGTTGAGGTAGAGGTTCACGTGATCTTGTGGATCACTTGAACCGTCGTATGCCTCGATCCTTGGTACCCGCCAGTTGGGTGGGAAAACTCCCTTTAAAAGGTCCTCGCTAAGAGGAGCACTTTTAACCCTCAGGATTTCGTGCGGGTTGCCGACAGCTGGGTCGGTGGCCAACTTCCGCCGAAGATCCTCTACGAACCGAGTAGTAAGAGTCCTTTCGGAGCGACTCTTACTGAGTCCCGTTTTGGGACGGGAACTCTGTTTTTTCTCCGCAGATGGAGAATATGTGGACCCAGATTCATCCGCTCTTTCACGGATGGTGGTGGTCCTATGACTCCTCGCTTTCTCGAGGTTGGTCATCCTTCTTTCAATGTTGTCCATGAAACTGAACAACCTTTCTTCCAAGGTGGGTGGAGCCTTGGGTACTATGTGTTCCTCGACGTGAGGAGGAACCGAGTTTGTTTCAATAGGTTGAGCATTGTCGGGTCCCTTTGGTCGGGATTGCTCACCCTGTTCCAGCTCAGTTGCTGGCATTTTTCCCTTACTTCTTGTGGCGTAAGGGTGCTTCTGTTTTTCGATGATTGCCATGAAAACAAAAGCGAAGAAGTACCAGAGCAGAGAGGTACCTGACTGAGCCTGTCGGAAAACAGAAACTAAGTCGGCGAGTTAGGGGTTAACTCAGCGAGTTAGGGGTTTTCCCGAACAAGGTCGTGGACAGCACTCTTAGCTAGCAGACGATATTCTGGATCGGGCGATTCTCAAGGATAAGTCGGCGATTTAAGGCTAAATCGGACCTTAACCTAGAATCGGACGATCTAAGTCGGCGATTTTTTGACAAACTCGGCGAACTCTCTAGGAGAGCTCGAGCCGGATTTTTTTAAAAATCGCGATTACGACGGGATACCGGTGGTTCGGTGGTCCCACAGACGGCGCCAGCTGATGAAGCACTGAATCTACTACCAGGGCTCGCGGTGGTGCGAGGTTGATGCCGGAGGCTTTGGAGTCCACGACGCACGCTCTACGTCAAATACCTGCAAGAGGAAACTAGGTGATTCTAGTAAGAATCGGCGAGTTTCGTAGTGGTGCTCTGGTGTGAGAGTGGAACTTGAATCGTGCCTTTGAGTGTCCCCTTGGGACCCTTTTTATAGGGTCTCGGAGGGCGCACTCAACGGCGGAGATCGCGCCTATGGTCACATATGGTAACATTTATGACGTTAGCTGCCGCCGAGTAACGGTCATAAGTCGCCGATTCAGGTTTTGAAGTCGCCTAGTTAGGGCTTAACTAGGTGAGTTTCTAGGGCCAAGATGTGCAGTCTACCATACTGCCGATCTTGCCTTAACTCAGCGAGTTATCCTGTATGTCGGCGACTTGGTAGTCCAATCGGGCGACTTACGGACTAACTCGACGATGAACGTGTTCCGCACCGTGGGAGCTCTCCGGGGGTCCTGCCATAGCGAAGGAGCCCTAGTCCTTGTTGAGAGGCGTTGCTGGGTAGTGACTGGTGTAATCAGGCATGTCTCACCAGCTGCCTTATGGCTTGACACCTTCTGTTGTGCCTTAGCCTGCTTTGAGGTTTGAACTTTTGAATGAAACATTGATGCTTTGGATTTTTCAATATTCTTTATTTTTTCGTTCATTTTTGCTATGATTTCTTTCATCTTCTCCAGCTCCTCTATGGGCATTTTTACGAACCCGTGAGTGGTTTCTGATGCTGAAGCCCTTGGTTCCTTGCTGCTCACAGGTTTTTCCTTCTGAGGTGGTTCTTCCGAAGGTTTCTCCTTTTCAGCAAGGAGTCGGATGACCTTAGCTATTGCCTGTACCGTGATGTTCAGATTCTCCCCTCCTGCTGACACTTGGGGGGTTTGCTCGGGCTCACCCTCGGGTTCAGCCTCAGGTCCCATGGGAGTCCTTTTATTTTTGTTGCCCTTGGGTGGTTGACCCACTGGTCTTTTAGTTTTTGAGTTGCCAGACTGTTGCTCTGGCGCCTCCTGAGAATTTGCTCCTCCTTGGGAAGTATTTCGTGTTACCACCATCCTGGAGTGTTCGACTTTTTTTTTTTTTAAAAAGTCGATCTCTGTGCACTTGGGAAATTCCTTGGAAGTCGTAGCCTGAAAGTGTTCGACTTTTTCATTAGAAAGAAAAGTCGATCTTCCGAAAAGTCGATCCCTTGTGCACTTGGAGGATTCCTTGGAAGTCGTAGCCTGAAAGCGTAGCTCCTTGAGGAATCGACTTTTTCCCTTGGATAAAAAAGTCGATCTTCTGAAAAGTCGATCCCTTGCTGGCTGATTTCCTCGCAAGGCTCCCTAGCTGGCGACTTGGAAAAAAGTCAATTCCTTTTTTCGAAAAAGTGTTAGAGACGATGTACAGAAGGTTTTGTGTCAGTAGTAGCGATATACATTGAGATAACATATTGACACTCCCTATGATGTGTAACAGTCTTGTTAGTTATTGTACATCTCCGACCTTGGGTTTAAATATGATTGACATATGGAGGGATATCCAACAAGGTATAACCATATATAAAATTACATACCTTTGGTGAAGACAAAGATGTTCTTAGAGAGAATATAAATGAAGAGATGAGAGTTATGGAAGAAATGTGGATGTAAATGAGCGATATAAAATATGAAAGTGTGTAGCATGTTGTACAAGAACCAGTTGTAGAGCATTAATAACAGTAGACGTACGTCAATCATTCACCTCAAATCATGACAGTTAATTTCATAGTACAGCTATAAGTTAAAAAGTTAAAAGTATGATATGATTTTATTTGAGATATAAATTGATGGGGATGTCAGGTCCGAAAAATGAAGTGTGACATCTAATTTTATACATCATGCAGAAGAATGTCTTCTACATTTGTTGTACTTTGGCATGTTGAATCTCGAGAACTGAACCGAATGTCGTACCTAATGCAGTGGAATGTATGTAACTCAATAACGTCTGATAGTTGATGATCGAAAGATCTAAAATCATTTGGCGTATTTTGACCTCGGCATACCTGAAAATTACTCCAATAAAAGATTGACATTTGACATTTTTTGAATGTATGAAATTTGTGGAAGGGATAGTGTTGGTGTGTGGGCTCGCCGGAGTAAGCTCACAACTGCAACCTAGTACAAGTGTTCTCTCAGAATTGTCAACTCCCTCCCCTAATGGATTAGGGGAGGTATTTATAGTGTTTCTTGACTGCTCTTGGGCCTCGTGGGTTCGCTGGCCCACTTGCACCTTCGGGCCCATTCACACGCCTGGGCCTTGAAGGCTACTCGTTCGGTCCATGGACCGTTGAGGAGCTCCGCGGTCCATGGTACCAACAGATAGGAAAAGTTTTACTATTAGATTTATCATGGTTGGAGGACTTGGAATCATTTAAATTTATTACAATAGGATTTAGTTGATTGTTAAGGGTTTTAGGTTTAATTGGAGTAGAGATGGTCGTTAGGTTGAATTGGTATTTGGAATTACATATGATAATTATATAATTTAGTTATAATAATCGGAATAATTTTCAAAAAATCTAACCTTTAAAGGGCATGGAGTGATTTAGTTGATTTCCATTATTGAACTGTAATAGGAGATGATGTTCATAATTAATAGATAATTAAATAGCGGTTTAATAGTGATGATATCCTCGGTCCACTGTATGTGGCCCAAGGTTAACAGCAGTGACTCAGCCTATAACCCAGGGCCAGCAAGAATTTGATCCGGGTAAACCTGAGTCCGACCCAAATACCACTCGGGTCTTTCCCGGGGACCTGACCCGACTACGGCTTGGGCTTAGGCCCAGATAAGTATCTGGCAAGCACAGTCCCATTAGAAGAGTAATGTTGCTATTAATGCTGCTCATCTAGGGATCAACAGTAGGTTAACTTTAATGAATCTACACTAGCCACTAGAGAGAGAAGAACAGAGGGATCTAGATCGACTGTAACGACTATCACTCTGGCTGTGCATCATCAATGGTGAACCTGACGTGAAACGAACGCGCGATTTTCTAACGACGAACAGAAGAGAGGCCACTTGGAATCCCACAAATCGAAAGGAAATGGAACCGCAAAGAAGTGAGGAAAGCTCGGAAGGGCGGAGAACTCCCATCCCCACGACAGAATATGCAGGGGCGGATCCCGCCAGATCGATCAACATTGCTACAAAAAAAGAAGCATCGGAGGCGTTACACTAGAGCCCGTGACCACTACTTTGACTCATTCTCCTTTTCTTAAGGACCCCCCGACTAGGCGAAATCGTAGTGAATTCATTTTTGTAGACTGTAGGCTTTGCCCTTGAAGTAGGCTACTTCCTATGCTTTGTAAAAATCGAAAGCCAGTAGAACGTTTTAACTTAGATCCGGAGGAGTCAGGATTTGTACAGATACTAGCCAACCGACACCCTATCGCCGTGCCGGTTTCTGTGGCAATTAGCGATATTTTTGATAGTGAAGGTTAAGAGTTTTATTTTGTTTGGGGTTACTTAGTTTTTGCTAATATCTTATTCCTTTTTTTTACACTATTTTATAAAAAGAATCATGGAGGCGTCCTTGAGTGTATTGGAAAGAAGAAGATCGGGACCAAGGTTTATACGCAACCCGCTTCCAAACCCTCTGATGCTAGGCAATTGAGGAGGGTTGAGCATCAAGGGTTCACTGAGGGTCCTCCTGTTTCAAAAGTTGAGGATGTGACACCCTCTCCATATGCTAACGAAGATATGCCTCTGCCCCCACCTCCTTCTGCCGAAATGCCGCCTCCGCCACCTCTTAACACTGGAGTGCTTCCTCTTCCTCCCCCCTTCCTCATCGTGAACTGCAGAGGGGTGAGAAAGTAAAAGAGAAAAGAGCGGAGACTTTTCAATTGTTATTCTTGACTTTTCAATTCTTTTTAGCCTTTTACTCATTCTGGCTATTTTTTCTTTCATGCTTACTAGTTCCTCTAGAGGAATATGTACCATAGAGCGGAGACTTTCAGATGTGGCTTCTGTACCGATTGTGTCTTTATTATTTTGGGCTACTTGTTCGGGGACCAGCTGCAACACCTGTTGTGGTGGTTGCTGTATTTGCTAGAGTGGTATTTGTTGGTTCATGGCCTGTGTTATGACCTGATCTACTGTTTCTAGCACAATATTTTGGTTATCCGCAACCGCTGACGTTTGATGTATTGGTTCAGGCTCTGCTCGTTTGCTTGGGCCCGTATTCTTTTTTGGTCGTCCTACGGGCTACGACCCTTTTGGCCGTAGGGTTTTTTGCAGGCTGGGCTTGTGGCCCTTGAGAATCTCTCTCTGTATGGGAACAACTCCTCGTGGTTACCATCTTTTTCAATTTTTAGAAGAACTAAAGTATTCGACTTTTTTGAAAAGTCGAACTGTGGTTTGAAAAAAGTCAACTTGTGTGAAAGTTGATTACTGGAAGAGATTTTGACTGAAGGCTGAGGAAGTTGACTTTTTAAAAAAAGTCAAATTCTAAGGCTTAGAAAAGTCGATTCCCAATAGAAGCTCAGCTAATGAAGCAGACAACTTCTGAGAAAATCTTGAAAAAAGTTGAACCCTTTTTTCAAGAGAGTCGAACTCCAGGAGAGTGATCTCCGGGCGAGGTTCCTTGACTCTACTTGAAAAGGTCGAAGAGCTTTTATCGTATCTTTGAATCACAAACGGCGTCAACTGATGAGAGTGAAACCCGATCAGTGCTCAATGACGCTTCAAACAGACGTCGGGCAAGGAACTCCGTGGGAAAATCAAGTTGAACTTCTCAGTTGCTCAGAGCTCTGCTTCGTTGAGACTTCTTTACACTGAATGACTTGCCCAAATGAATGAGTGGTGCCCTCTATTTATAGGACTTTTTATGGGGGTAATCTGGTCATTTGGGATGTAGACGCCGAACTGCCTAACCGCTCATATCTGGTTTCAAGTCAACTTTCTGGGATCGGCTTTCTCAGAATTTGACTTTTCTAGAGTTTGACTTCTGAGAAAGTAGAACTTTGGGAAAGTCAACCTTCCCAAGAGTTGACTTGGAACCTCCCCCAAACCTATATGGGTACCACAATTCATCTTGGGCTATCCGAATATCTAGTTCTTGGTGTGTTGTGATCAAGTTCGGGATAATGTATCATGAGTACTCCCCCTCCTCTACGTGCCAGGTGTTCTGAGAGATGCCTTTTAGTACCGTGGTCTATACACCGGACCTCGTACTATCAGTCCTATCCTCACAAATCAACCTCTCCGCCACAAACAACATTGTGGGATGTAAATCATAACATCAGCCGTAAGGCTAGCGACGACAACTAGAAAGGAGAGGGCACACTCCTCAAAATACCGGTAGTAGAAATCATGTATGGGGGTCCGGACTACCGGTAGTAGAAATCATGTATGGGGGTCCGGACCCCTCGTCAAAGAAGCCATAAAAAAATGTTCTTTTTCAAATTAAGAAGCAAAATAAATACGGGTCCCCAGGCGATAGGTTCAAGAAAGAACCACTAGGATCCCTAGGACCCACAAAAGCTGGGAATAGGCACAAGAAGTGCCACTAGGATCTTAGCAAGGAGATAGGTTCAAGAGAGAACCGTTAGGATCTCCACAAAGAAGTAAGATAGGTTCAAGAAAGAACCGTTAGTATCTGCACGAAGAAGTGAGATAGGTTCAAGAAAGAACCGTTAGGATCTCCGCAAAAGAGGGGCATAAGTTCAAGAGAGAACCGCTTGGATCCCGATAAATCAAAGGGACCCGCCCAGATCCCCCAAGCAGGGGATATGGTCCAAAAACCATAGAAATACAAAGGTAAACAACAGTAACAATACTAAAGCAAATAGTGAAATGTATCAACCCAGGCAAAGGACCCAGGTAAAGGACCCATGCATAAGTGTTAAAAAACATAAAAAAAGGCAAAATAGAAAACACGGGCCAAGCAGACGAATAGGTAGGGATATTATTGGCAATGAGCTAGACTTTCCACTTCCCCTCGTTCAAAGGAACAACCTTGTCCTTGAAATTGGGGAAGGCAAGATCAACCATGTCGCGCTCGTGCCTCATGCCCTTCACAAAGTGGGCGTCAAGCTCGGACGGGCATTTTGCCTTCAGCTGGTTAGTACGTGCTTGGAAGTAAGCTTTGGACTCGTCCAGGGCCTTCCAAGCAATATCCTACTCCTCCGTGAACTTGAAAATCTCAGCAAGGTGTGTCTCCAGCTCCACCTGCTACGCGTCCAGCTCAAGCCGAAGCTGGTCCCTTTTCGCAGCAGCAACACCCAACAGTCAGACCTGAGAATTCAGAGCCTCCACCTCACACTCCAAGTCACCTTTCCAAGAAGAAGGGATCCGGGCCCTTCTCATCCGTACCCATTTAACAGCCAGCTGCTGAACAACCCGATGGTATGACTCCTCTCTCTGGACGACGTCGTAGCGGCATTCAACCCGGCGAACTCAGCCTCACACTCCACCCAATGATCAATGGACCTGACAATATAGTCATACATCCCACCCAGGCGGGGTGCCCCGTATGGAGGATGCTTGCCACCAAGGAAGAGTTCGTCGTTCAGTAGCTAGGAGTCGATCAACGTGTGAAACTGGAACTGACGCATGTCTTCAGGAGGTGGAGAAGGCAGGAGAGATGGACAACAGAAGCACTCGGTATCCAGGGACACCTTTGGATGGTCATAGCTGGACTCCTTTCCCTCGTGCCGAAGTTGCTTGCTTCAGGTCAGCAGGGTAGAGTCAGGGAATGCATGCATAAGCCATGAGATGGAAAAAGCCTCATCACCCGAGGAACCTGAAAAATAAAAACACGAAAAATAATAATAAAAAAACTCATTTCAATTATCAGAAGAAGTGGAGGAGTTCGACGTGAAAGCCCCCCCCCTCGGATAGCACAAGAAGGAGGAACCAAGATCCCTGCCCGCATGTCCGCGATAGGTACATCCTTCTTAGCAGAGACCATGACCAGGGACAGATAAAAGGATTTCTCATATTCGGTGAGGGACTCCGGAGAAGGGGCATGACTGTTCCCCCGGTTATTCTCCTGGGAGGACACCTAGTTCCTGGGGACCCGTTCCAAGCCTAGGGTGCCGACCGCAGTGAAAAAGTACTGATTCTTCCACCGATGGGTTCGGTCCTTCAGACCCCCGAGAAGGCATCGTCCAGGATAAGTACAGATGGTAACCTTCTTGGTGAGACATGCCTGATTACGGCAGTCACTCCCACCAACGCCTTTCAACAAGGACTAGGGTTCCGTCGCTTTGGTCGGACCCCCGGAGAGCTCCCACGGTGCGGAACACGTTTATCGTCCAGATTGCCGAGTAAGCCCGTAAGTCGCCGATTGGACTACCAAGTCGGCGACATAAAGGATAAGTCGCCGAATTAGGACCAAGATCGGCAGTATGGTAGACTGCACATCTTGCCCCTGGAAACTCGGCGAGTTAGTCCCAACTAGGCGACTTCCATACCTGAATCGCCGACTTACGACCGTTACTCGACGACAGCCAACGTCATAAATGTTACCATATATGACCATAGGCGCGATCTCCGCCTTTGATTACGCCCTCCGAGACTCTATAAAAAGGGTCCCAAGGGGACACTCAAAGGCACGATTCAAGTTCCACTCTCACCAGAGCACCACTAAGAAACTCGCCGATTCTCACTAGAATCGCCTAGTTTCTACTTGCAGGTATTTGACGTAGAGCGCGCGTCGTGGACTCCAGAGCCTCCGGCATCACCTCGTACCACCGTGAGCCCTGGTAGCAGATTCAGTGCTTCATCAGCTGGCGCCGTCTGTGGGACTACCGAACCACCGGTATCCCGTCGTAATCGCGATTTTTTAAAAATCCGGCTCGAGCTCTCCTAGAGGGTTCGCCGAGTTTGTTAAAAAGTCGTCGAGTTAGATCGTCCGATTCTCGGTCCAGGTCCAATTTAGCCTTAAATCGTCGACTTATCCTTGAGAATCGCCCGATCCGGAATATCGTCTTCTAGCTAAGAGTGCTGTCCACGACCCTGTTCGAAAAACACCTCGAAATCTTAAGTCGCCGAGCTTTACCCTAACTCGCCGACTTAGTTTTTGTTTTTCCGAACAAGCTCAGTCAGGTACCTCTCCGCTTTGGTACTTCTCCGCTTTTGTTTTAATGGCAATCATTAAAAAATAAAAGCACCCTTACGCCATAAGAAGTAAGGGTAAAATGCCAGCAACTGAGCTGGAGCAGGGCGAGCAATCCCGACCAAAGGGACCTAGCAATGCTTGACCTGATGAAACAAATTCGGTTCCACCACACGTCGAGGAACACATAGTGCCCAAGGCTCCACCCACCTTGGAAGAAAGGTTGTTCAGTTTCATGGACAACATAGAAAGAAGGATTACTAACCTCAAACAAGCGAGGAGTCAAAGGAACACCACCATCCGTGAAAAAGCGGATGAATATGGGTCCATCTACTCTCCATCTGCGGAGAAAACCAAACAGAGTTCCCGTCTCAAAACGGGACCCAGTAAGAGTCGCTCCGAAAGGAATCTTACCACTCGGTTTGTAGAGGATCTTCGGCGAAAACTAGCCACCGACCCAGCTATCGGCAATCCGCACGAGATCCTAAGGATCAAAAGTGCTCCTCTTCACGAGGACCTTTTAAGGGGATCTTTCCCTCCTACCTGGAGGATACCCAGGATTGAAGCGTATGACGGTTCAAGTGATCCACAAGATCACGTGAATCTCTACCTTAACATCCTGGAATCGCAAACCATCGATGATGGGCTGTTGTGTCGGGCATTCCCCGGCACTCTCAAGGGCAGTGCTTATCGATGATTCTCCGGTCTACCAGCTGGCTCAATCACCAGTTTCGCAGACCTCTCATCCAAATTCATCGCCCAGCATGTGGAGATGATAAGGATTGAACACAGTGCAAATGCACTTCTGGCATTTCGACAGGATAAGCTGTCTCTGCGGGATTATACGATCAAGTTCACAACAATGATGACAGAAGAGAATGATCTGATCCCAAGTGTGGCCATAGCGGGATATATCAGAGGATTGGTCCCCTACTCCCCTTTGGCCCAAAATCTGACTCTCCATAAGGTGGGCTCTCTACCCGACCTCTTCCAGCGCGCTCAATTGTACATTGAGGTGGAAGAGGAGGATGAGAACAAGCTAGCTGAACTTGAGACTCCTAGCTTCAAGAAGCCTAAATTCGAGAGGAAGGAGTACATTGGAAACAACAATTTCCACGACACCTCTAACAGGTACACCAACAACAGGGCTGAAACTTCCAAAAAAGAATGGAAGCCTAGGCACGACAACAAGGTGTACCAAACCTCAACCAGCCAACTGCCAAAGGTTGCAACTCCACTGTGGAAAAGAAACACCCCGCTTACAATCAGCAAAGGAGAGCTGTTTGAGAAGCTAAAGAACCGAGCGGATCTACCTGCCCCTCGTTTTTTGGACCCTACAGGCAAAGAGGGTCGCACGCAATCTGGGAAATACTACAAATTTCACAAGGACAGCGGCCACCTAACAGACCACTGCAGGGAATTCTCGTCTTTTGTCGAGCAATTGATCTCTAAGGGAGAACTTGGCAACTTCGTCAAGAGATCCCGAAGACGAGACAATTGCAAATTTGACCCGAAGGGGAAACGTCCACGCTCTCCTTCGCCAGATAGCGACAACAGCGAAAACCGCCAACGGAAGACCATTAATATGATATTTGGTGGTGGATCCGTTAGCCAAAATAGAGGATATGCCCGAAAGGTGCTGATGTCACAATCAACACCTCGAGACAACGGAAAACGGGTCCGCGAGGAGAAGTCAATATCCTTCTTCGAAGAGGACCTGGACGATGTCCTACAACCCCACGAGGACCCACTCGTGATCCAAGCAGACATCGGTCCCGATTCCTGAGTCGAGAGGATGATCGTCGACAGCGGCAGCTCTGCGGACATCCTTTACATGGACTCTTTTACCAAGATGGGTCTTAAAAGGGAGGAACTATCTCCCTGCAAGGAAGCCATCTACGGTTTCACTAACATCGCTGCCCCAATAGCCAGTGTTATTGATTTAAAAGTCTCCATCGGTTCCAAGCGAGGGAGGGTTAGCCGAACATGTCATTTTATAGTAGTGGAAGTAGAATCCACTTTTCATGTCATTTTCGAACGCCCCTTCATCCACGGAATCCAAGCAGTCCCGTCTTCTTATCATCAATGCATACGATACCCAGTAAACGGGTTCGTTGCAACTGTCAAAGGATCACAAAAGGATTCTAGACAGGGGTATAAGAAGGCAACCCAACTGACAAGGCTTAACAACATGCTCGTCCATGCACCACCTGACAGTGAGGAGAGGGAAAAATTACAACCCGTAGACGAGACTGAGGTATATCAGCTGGAAGGTGGACAAGTGGCATTAGGGAAGGGGTTACCCCCTGCCTTAAGAGCCAAGCTTGTGACTGTCCTGGAGGAGCACCAGGACAGGTTCGTTTGGGAGGGTGAGGCACCAACACAGATTGCGCGCCAGATTGTGACGCACAAACTGAACGTCGACTCATCCATTCCAGCTCGACGCCAGAAACGTCGAGTACTCACTTCTGACAGGCGGGAGGCAGCTAATGAGGAAATATCAAAACTCCTGAATGCAGGGCACATTCGGGAGGTTCGATACCCGACTTGGTTGGCCAACCCCGTCCTTGTCAAGAAGCCCAATGGCAAGTGGCGCATGTGTATTGATTTCACTGATCTCAATAAGGCATGCCCCAAGGACAGTTACCCGTTGCCATCTATCGACGAACTAGTCGATGGAGCATCCAGTAACGAGCTCCTCTCTATGATGGATGCCCACTCGGGATACAACCAAATCCTGATGCATGAGCCTGATGAGGAAAAAACATCCTTCATCACGGACTCGGGGACATTCTGTTACAGAGTAATGCCATTCGGTTTAAGGAATGCTGGAGCTACATTCCAACGCTTAATGGACAAGGTTTTCATAAACCAAATTGGGCGCAACGTTTCCACTTACGTCGATGACATCCTAGTCAAGTGGTCAAGCATGGAAAAGCACCCTGATGATCTGAGAGAAACCCTTGATACATTAAAACAATACGGAATGAAGCTCAACCCAGCCAAGTGCGCATTCGGAATCAAGGAAGGCAAGTTCCTTGGTTTCTATGTAGGTCAACACGGGATCAAACCTAATCCCGACAAAATCCAAGTTATCCTTGATATGGAAGCCCCCCGCACAATCAGAGAAGTACAAAGGCTGAACGGTCGAATTAATGCACTCAGTCGTTTTATATCACAAACGGCTGACAAGTGTAAACCGTTCTTCCAATTACTGAAAACTGCGGCTAAGGGTAGTATCACTTGGACACCAGAGTGCGAGGAGGCATTTGCGAAGTTAAAAGCGCATATGTCCTCACTCCCCATGCTGACATCACCCAAAGAGGGAGAGGATATATACTTCTACATAGAGGCCTCAGAAGAAGCCTTGAGTGCGGTCCTCATTGCGAGAGGGACAAGGACAAGGTCCCTATATACTACCACTCGAGGCGACTACAAGGTGCTGAACTACGATACTCTCCTATCGAGAAGATCGTATTTGCAGTGATCCATACTTATCGTCGCTTTCGAGCTTACTTCTTAACGCACACGATTGTGGTACTAACATCGTGTCTTTTGCGCCGTCTACTTCACAAACCCGACATTTCTGGGAGGTTGACCAAATGGGCAATTGAACTCAGTGAATTCGACTTAGATTTCTGACAAGCCACTACCATCAAGGGGCAAGCTGTAACGGACTTCATTATCGAACTCACACAGCCCAATTTGACCCAACCTTGGGTTGTAGAAGTGGACGGCTCGAGTTGCAGCACAGGCTTGGGTATTGGAGTGAAAATCCATAGCCCGGATGGAAAAAACTATGAACACTCGGTACGACTTCACTTCCCGGCTTCTAACAACGTCGCGGAATATGAAGCGGCCATACACGGCCTGAAGTTGTTAAGAACTCTCGGCGCTGAGAATGACACGCTCCGCACTGACTCCCAGCTCATGGCTCGGCAAACCACTGGTGAATTAGCTTGTAAGGAACCACAAATAACCAAGTATGTGGAGGCGATGGTAGCTCTCACCAAACAGTTCGCCGAGTTTAAGATCGAGCAGATCCTTCGAATCCAAAATTCACCCACTGACGCTTTGGCAAGTTTAGCGTCAGCCTGGGAGGGAGGGCAGCGCGAGATTTTAGTGGACTCTATACTCCAGCCCACATGCCAAGTATTGGCTGTGACCTCCAACCTTCAAGAGGATTGGAGGCAACCAATATTGGCATTCATTCAGAATGGAGTACTTCCTAGCAATAAAGGGGATGCCAAAAAGTTGAACCATAAAGCAGCGAAATACTGTGATATCGGAGGGGTACTTTACAAAAAGTCCTTCGATAGCCCGCTGCTACGCTGTTTGGCCCAACCCGATACAGATAGGGTTATTCAGGAAGTACATGAAGGCTCGTGCGGACTCCATGAAGGAGGAAGAGCACTGGCCTTCAAAATCATAAGGCTAGGGTACTACTGGCCCACTCTAAGGTTGGAAGCTCGCACTTACATCCGCAAGTGCCGAGCATGTCAGCTGCACAGCCCCATGTAGCAGAAACCATCCGCGGATATGACTCCAATTCTGAGTTCAATCCCATTCGCAAGGTGGGGACTGGATATCGTAGGTCCATTCCCCCCCTCAACATCCCAGACTCGTTTCATCTTTGTAGCAGTAGATTACTTTACAAAGTGGGTCGAGGCTCAGGCCGTAGCGAAAATTACTCAGGATGCGGCAGTTAAATTCATCTATCGCACCATAGTCTGTCGATTCGGAGTTCCCCAAGACATTGTCACGGAAAATGGCACACAATTTACAGGGGGAAAATTTTCAAGAATGTGCGAAGACCTAAACATAAATCTCCACTTCACCTCCGTTTACCGACCTCAGGCAAACGGGCAAGTGGAGGTTACGAACAAGGCCATAGTACACGGATTGAAAAAGAAAATCGAATCAGCCAAAGGGACTTGGGCAGACAAGTTCTGCGAAATCCTATGGGCATATCGCATAACGAGTAAGAACCCCACGGGCAACACCCCTTTTGCTATGACCTATGGAGTGAAAGCGGTCGTACCAATCGAGATGAGTATACCAACATATCGAATCTCGAAGTACGACCAACAAACAAATGACTCGCAAACCTAGGATTCAAATCTAGGGTTAGAACGAATAGGTCCAATTCAGACTCGCAAACCTAGAATTGCGACCACAACCCTTATTCGCACGAGCGAATCAGGAATTAGTGGATATTATATCGAACTATTTTCAACCCTAAAAGTTAATCGTTTCCGAGTTGAACTAGCAACTAAAACTACGATTCGTACGACCAAGCTTACGTCCTAAGTGGCTAAGTAGAGTTAGCAGAATCTAACTTACGTCTAGAGTGGCTAAGTTGCGATTTGTGAATCTAGTTTTAAGCCTAGAATACTTATACAAAAATTAGCAAAGAAAATAGTTCATTCATAAAAAATCGATTACAAAAATCCACTACAAAATCAATTATAAAAACTAAGGAATCCTAGTCTTCTTCTTTCCTCGCATCTCGAACATCACTCTTTATCTTATCGAGAGCTTCCTTGTGCTCCAGCTGCACCTCGGGATGTTCTTCTAACCACGCCATTATATCAGTCATAAAGTTGGCGGGCAAACTTGGAAACACGTGAGGTCAGAAAAAGTTCAAGTCCTGGAGTTGGTCAGACTGACCATCA
The DNA here is from genome assembly GCA_001185155.1 of Zostera marina. Lineage (NCBI taxonomy): Eukaryota > Viridiplantae > Streptophyta > Magnoliopsida > Alismatales > Zosteraceae > Zostera > Zostera marina. The sequence continues at coordinate 113,222 of LFYR01001392.1, forward strand.
ACCTCAAACTCCAAGTCCTTTACTTTTTCAGAAGAAACGTCTAAAGCTTCCTTCATCTTTCTCGACTTCTCCGTGGATCGAGAGAAGCGGTCATTCAAATCTTTCATAGCGGAGGTGGACTCAGAAAGTTCTACTTGAAGTTTCTGAATTTGTGATTCAGAAACCATTGCTTTGCCAACCTCCGCACTCAGCTGCGTCTTCAGGTCTTCAATCTCTTTCAGGGCAGCAGTGAGACGCGATTCAGATTCTCCCAGAGAGTCACATTCTTGGCGAAGATCAGAAATCTCAAGTCGGTGTGCAGCACACTCTTTGTTCTTCGCCACCATCGCCTTCTCATGCTCAGCAGCCTTCTCCTCCAATTTCTTGTTCCTTTGGAGGGTCTTCCTCATTGACCACACTTCTTTGCAGACAGCTTGATACTTGTCGTCAACCTTGTCATATTCTTGTTGGGACCGAAGCGTGTCATTACAGGACTGCATCCCAAGAGCAGCATTCGATAGATTTGCGGCCTACAAAAAAACAAACAATTAAATTAGCAAAAAATACATAAGTTAGAAAGTGATAGTACAGGGTCCGACACGCAGACCATAGTACTAAAAGACGTATCCCAAAGTATCTAATACGCAGAGGAGGGGGGGGTACTGGTGATACAGTATCCCGAACACGGTCACAACCTACCAGCAACTAGAAGTCCGGATAGCCTAAGATGAGTTGAGGTATCTATTCTAGGGTTGGGGAGGTCCCAGGTCGAATCCTAGGAAGATCGACTTTCC
>LFYR01001394.1:1328-17826 GCA_001185155.1 Zostera marina
GTAACGGCTGGGAGTCGGCGATTCAGGTATGGGAATCGCCGATCCAGAGGTTCAATCGCTGACTCCCCATGAGCCTAGTGGCAGCCTACCAGAGCTGTCCACGAGGCCTAGAGTTAGCGATTCCCCCCTGGAGTCGGCGACTTGGTAGTCCCAATCGGCGACTCCCAAGTGTTAGCTTGAGCTCTTGACGTAGACACGTGCTCCGCACCGTGGAAGCCTTTCCGGGGGTCCGGCATATAGCGACGGAACCCTGTTCCTTGTTTGAAGGGCGTTGCTGGGAGTGACTGACGTAATCAGGCATGTCTCACCAACCCAAAAGGAGTGACATCGCTTCCCTTCGAGTTTCAGCATCAGCCATGAAGTCGGGAAGTGTCACCCCAGCAGAAGTGTAAGGCACATAGCCCCTGGGAGGTGGTGGTGCGGAGCGAGAGCTCGACCCGTGCTCGAAGGTCCGGCGAGGCTCGCTATGTGTGGTTTTCTTCTTCCTCAGCCTGATTAGATTGCCCTCGCGGAACCTCTTGCGCATATGAAGTGGAGCGGCATCGTGATATAAAAGCGAACGCTTTTTCCTGCTCTCCAACTCCTTCTCAGTGGGCGGTTCATGCGCCTCTTCCACATCTTCAAATGTAAAGTCTTCCCTTTGGCAAAGGACAAAGGGAACACCGCGCGGCACAGAATATGCAGTAAGCGTACGCGCTATTCGATCCGAGGCCTCAATATCCCTCGTGCTCAGCTCAATCGAGGCATTCATGTGCACTCGATTCGGATCATTCCATATCTCCCGTCCCGGGAAGAAATTCAGAAGTTATAAAAATGAACTCCTTTCTCCAGTTGCATCCGAAGTTCGTCGGGAGCTCGTCGACGATGTTCTTGTCGAAATGTCGTCGCGTGAATCCAAAGCGACCGGATGCAGACTTCTCTTTGGTGAGCTTGTAGAAGTACAAGAACAAGCTCGCCGTCGCAGCAATGTTCAGCCCCCAGCAAATGTTCATAAAACCCCGCAGGATCACAAAGAATCCCGCCGGGAGCTGCGACAGGGACACTTCGAATGTCAGATGCACTTCGCTTATAATTTCCGGAATCGGCAGCTCGGAGAAGTGCTTAAAGTAGATCCTCGGGATGGCCTGGAACCCCGGGGGTGGCAGATTTATCGGTTGGTATCGCGACACCCAGAATCGCAGATGACCAGATATTTGAATCCCCAACAATAGTGATCGAGCGTCGCTCGCATTCAGATTTGAGGGGGGATTGACTCCATCAGACCCATCCAAGGTTGCGTGATTCATAACTTGTTCGAATTCGCCGTCCCCAGAACGGTCGATCGGAAGCAACCTTGGCACGCCATTCACGGCGATTTCACAATGAGCGAACCCAGAGGGGTTCAAAGCTCCAACATATGTGTTTAAGTCGAGGTCCGGGTCTCGACTAGCATTCAGATCCACGGGAGGTGGCGGAGTTCTTTTAGAGCGCCGGCCCGCTCTACGGCGTGGAAGAGGTGCACCACGGTCCACAGTCAAGGTCTCCTCAAAGTTTATATTCAGAGGAGGAGGGACCCCTTCATTCTCTTCGGGTACATGTACTTTGCCCTTTCCAGTGGTGCGCCTTCTCTTTCTCTTCAGAGAAGGACCTTGATTCGGGTTCAGTCCCGACACAATATGGCCTTCCGCGCTCACGACCAATGGTGCGGTGCGACGCGCGGAAGAATCATTTATAAGCATGGGAGTCGCCGACTCCAACACACGAGTCGCCGATTCAATGACAGGAATTGGCGAGTCACGGCCAGCAGTCGCCGACCCAATGGCAGCTGAGCCCTGCCCCCTTCGCTTGAAGGATTTCCCTTTGACAGGACCTGCATGTGTCGCCGACTCCACAATGGGAGTCGCCGACATAGAGGCCACGGGAATTTCCCCCAGCTCAAGAGGCTGCCGTACGACCACAAGGGCCTTGCACTGAGTCGCCGACTCCACAAGGGGAGTCGCCGACACTGGCAAGGCGCCAAGTAGTTCGTGCACGGTGGCACTCAGCTCCATACCATGAGGTGGCATGACCGGAATCGCCGACTCAACCTCTCTGTCAGGAGAGGGAATCGGCGATTCAATGGTGTTCAACACCTCATCTAGATTCTCAACGGTCATTTCAGCTATGAAAGCTGACGTTTCATCTTCATTCAGTTGGGACAAAGGGGAATCGGGGGTAGACATGAGGGCAATCGACGATTCTAAAGTTGAAAACTGGGGAATCGACGATTGAAAAATCTAGGGGTTTAGGCGATTAAGAGAGGCAAAAGGTGTTGTGAGGTTTTGGGGAAAACCTCTCCACTATTTATAGCCCTTGGGAAAATTGCAAAAACCCCCCAGAAAACCCAAAATTTACAAAATTTGAGATCAAGAATCGATCTCCAAATCCCCCGAATCACGCCAAGTCGCCGACTCCACAGGGCAGTCGCCGACTCCGGGCAAAAACTCACAGCACTGTGAGAAAAATTTCCTTATTTGAAGATTTTACAAATATTCCCCGTATATCTTCCAAATATCCCAAGGATCTCCCAAAAAGATCCGAAGGTTACACTAGGAGTCGCCGACTCACAGAGGGAGTCGCCGACTCACAGGGGTAAAAAACAAAAATGCCCCCTACCATAGGTATCGCCGACTGCAAGGGTATTACAAACTCTAGTCGCCGATTCCGGGTAAAATAACACTAAAACTGCCCCAAGTACAAGTTTTCAAGGTGGAGTATCACAAACTCTCCCGGAACTTCTGTCGCTTTGGCCAGAAGTCGTCAAATTTCAAGGGGGAGTATCACAAACTCTCCCGGCACTTCTGTCGCTTCGGCCAGAAATCGTCAAATTTCAAGGGAAGAGTGTCGCAAACTCTCCCAACACTTCTGTCGCTTCGGCCAGAAGTCATCACACTTCAGGAGGGAGTATCACAAGCTCTTTCCATCGTTAAGGTTTCAAACTTCAAGGTAACCTTCGAGTGTCGAGTATCTTTGATTCGTCGTTTGCCGACAGTCACATACTTCGAAAAACACTCAAAAAATTGTGTATCACCAAAGCACAATCTTCGGGGGGAGTATCACAAGCTCTCCCGGCACTTCTGTCGCTTCGGCCAGAAGTCGTCAAAATTCGAGGGGGAGTATCACAAGCTCTCCCGACACATCTGTCGCTTCGGCCAGAAGTCGTCAAATGTCAGGGGGGAGTATCACAAGCTCTACCGACACTTCTGTCGCTTCGGCCAGAAGTCGTCAAATGTCAGGGGGGAGTATCACAAGCTCTCCCGACACTTCTGTCGCTTCGGCCAGAAGTCGTCGAAAAATTTGAGCATGGTGAAATCTGTCGCTTCGGCCAGATTCACCAAGGACAAATTTGAGCAAAGGAAGGGCTTCACGAGAGGTAAATCGCACGGTAAGTTCAATAATAAATATATGCGTTTATGGACTAATCTAGTTGTTTTGCAGAGTGTTTTCCTTTTTTGCAGGTTAGATTCCGTAGTCCGGGTTAAGATCGGGTTCTAATAGTGAATTCGTAGCCCCGACCGGAATCAGATTCTAATAGTGAATCAACAGGTTCTGTATCCGAGGCGAGTATCGGATCCTGATAGTGGATCTGTAGCCTTGGTCAGAATCAGACTTTGATAGTGAGTCGGTCTGCTTTGTCGCTTCGGCCTTAGTAGACCAGAGGTCATTTTGACGCTTCGGCCTTAATGATCTCAAGGGGGGAGTATCACAAGCTCATCCCGACACTTCTGTCACTTTGGCCAGAAGTCGTCAAATTCGGGGGGGAGTATCATAAACTCTTCCCGACACTTCTGTCGCTTTGGCCAGAAGATGTTACATCATGAGCATGATAGATCTGTCGCTCCGGCCAGATCAATCAAGGATTTATTGAGCATAGGAAGGGGCAGCACGAGGAGCAGCCCCGCACGGCAAGGTCAGTAATTCAATAAATATATCCTTTAGACTGATGCAGTTGTTTTGCAGGTTATTTTTGTTTTGCAGGAATGATCCTGTCGCTTTGGCCAGGATCCACGCATTCTGTCGCTTCGGCCAGAATCAGACTCTAATAAACGAGTCGGTCCATTTTGTCGCTTTGGCCTCAATGGGCCAAGAATTATTTTGTCGCTTTGGCCTCAATAATTCTCCTATCTTGTCGCTTTGGCCTTGATAGACTTGAAGATCATTCTGTCGCTTTGGCCTTAATGATCTCGACCCGCTTTGTCGCTTCGGCCTTAGTGGGGTAACCGTCGTTGCGGACGTAAAGTCGCTCTTGATCAGGGTGGACTATAAACATCAGTTCTGATAGTGAACTAGATCCTGTCGCTTTGGCCAGGATCCACGCATTCTGTCGCTTCGGCCAGAATCAGACTCTGATAGCGAGTCGCTCCATTTTGTCGCTTTGGCCCTAATGGACCGGAATTATTTTGTCGCTTTGGGCCTTAATAATCTCCCTTCATCTTGTCGCTTCGGCTTGATGACAACACAGAAAGAGTCGCTTCTGATCAGAGTTGGACTATAAACACGTAGTTCTATTGGCCTGGAACTAGATTCTGATAGTGAATCAATCCATCTAATAGTGCATGGATAACGGAGTCATTGTGTCGCTGTGGCCTTGATGCGGATTACCTTGCTTGGGGGGGGATACTGGCGGTACACGGGTGTTCAGCCATGCTCTCTTCAGGGGGGAGTACTGGTGAGACATGCCTGATTACGTCAGTCACTCCCAGCAACGCCCTTCAAACAAGGAATAGGGTTCCGTCGCTATATGCATGCCGGACTCCCAGAAAGGCTTCCACGGTGCGGAGCACGTGTCTACGTCAAGAGCCCAAGTCAACACTTGGGAGTCGCCGACTCCAAGGGTGAATCGCCGATTCCGGCCAGGGATCTCGGGTCTGGTAGATGGAGGACTTGGCCTCCAAGAAATCGGCGACTCCACCCCTGGATCGGCGACTCCCACACCTGAGTCGCCGACTCCCAGCCGTTACGCGGGCGGACCCACACCATTATGGCACCCTTCAATAGGGTACCATAATGGGGTGGGCCCCACTCCATTGAATGGAAACGCCTCTAGGACCCTATAAAAGGAGTCCTAGGGGTGTCCTCCATTCACAACATCTTCTCTTGGCACAACACTCCACACTAGAACAACCAAGGAGCCCGAATCGCCTACTCCCAAGTGAGTCGCCGATTCCCCTCCTCTTCTGCAGGTGTTTGACGTAGAGTGCACGTCGTGGACTCCACAGCCTCCGGCTCATCTCGCCACCCCGCGAGCCCACTGGTAGCAGATTCCGTGCTTCATCATTCTTCTAATATATTTTAAAGACACGATGTTAGTACAACAATCGTGTGCGCTAAGAAGTAAGCTCGAAAACAACGACAAGCATAGATTACTGCAAATACGATCTTCTCGATGGGAGAATATCCTAGTTCAGCACCTTGTAGTCGCCTCGAGTGGTAATATATGGGGACCTGGTCCTTGTCCCTCTGCGCAATTTGGACTGCACTCACGGCTTCTTCTGAGGCCGCTATGTATAAGTACAGGTCCTCTCCCTCTTTGGGTGATGTTAGCATAGGGAGTGAGGACATGTGCGCTTTTAACTTCGCAAATGCCTCCTCGCACTCTGGTGTCCAAGTAATACTACCCTTAGCCGCAGTTTTCAGTAATTGGAAGAACGGTTTACACTTGTGAGCCGTTTGTGATATAAAATGACTGAGTGCATTGATTCGACCGTTCAGCCTTTGTATTTCTCTGATTGTGCGGGGGGCTTCCATATCAGGGATAGCTTGGATTTTGTCGGGATTAGGTTATAACCCGTGCTGACCTACATAGAAACCAAGGAACTTGCCTTCCTTGATTCCAAACGCGCATTTGGCTGGGTTGAGCTTCATTCCGTAATGCTTTAATGTATCAAGGGTTTCTCTCAGATCGTCAGGGTGCTTTTCCATGCTTGACGACTTGACTAGGATGTCATCGACGTAAGCGGAAACGTTGCGCCCAATCTGGTTTGCGAAAACCTTGTCCATCAAGCGTTGGAATGTAGCTCCAGCATTCCTTAAGCCGAATGGCATTACTCTATAACAGAATGTCCCTGAGTCCGTGATGAAGGATATTTTTTCCTCATCAGGCTCATGCATCAGGATTTGGTTGTATCCTGAGTGGGCATCCATCATAGAGAGGAGCTCGTTACCGGATGCTCCATCGACTAGCTCGTCGATAGATGACAACGGGTAACTGTCCTTGGGGCATGCTTTATTGAGATCAGTGAAATCAATACACATGCGCCATTTGCCATTGGGCTTCTTGACCAGGACGGGGTTGGCCAACCAAGTCGGGTATCGAACATTCCGAATGTGCCCTGCATTCAGGAGTTTCGATATTTCCTCATTGGCTGCCTCCCGCCTGTCAGAAGTGAGTACTCGACGCTTCTGTCGTCGAGCTGGAATGGATGAGTCGACGTTCAGTTTGTGCGTCACGATCTAATGCGCAATCTGTGTCGGTGCCTCACCTTCCCAAACGAACCTGTCCTGGTATTCCTCCAGGACAGTCACAAGCTTGGCTCTTAAGGCAGGGGTAACCCCTTCCCTAGTGCCACTTGTCCCCCCTCCAGCTGGTATACCTCAGTCTCGTCCACAGGTTGTAATTTTTCCCTCTCCTCGATGTCAGGCGGGGCGTGGACGAGCATGTTGTCAAGTTTTGTCAGCTGGGTTGCCTTCTTATACCATTGTCTAGAATCTTTTTGTGATCCTTTGACAGTCGCAACGAACCCGTTTACTGGGTATCGTATGCATTGGTGATAAGAAGACGGGACTGCTTGGATTCCGTGGATGAAGGGGCGTCCGAATATGCCGTGGAAAGTGGATTCTACCTCCACTACTATGAAACGACATGTTCGGCTAAACCTTCCTCGCTTGGAACCGATGGATACTTTTAGATCAATAACACCGGCCACTGGAGCGGCGATGTTAGTGAAACCGTAGATGGCTTCCTTACAGGGAGATAGTTCCTCCCTTTTAAGGCCCATCTTGGTAAAGTTATCCATGTAGAGGATATCCGCAGAGCTTCCGCTGTCGACAATCATCCTCTCGACTCGGGAATTAGGACCGATGTCTGCTTGGATCACGAGTGGGTCCTCGTGAGGTTGCAAGACATCGTCCAGGTCCTCTTCGAAGAAATATATTGACTTCTCCTCCCGGACCCGCTTTCCGTTGTCTCGAGGTGTTGATTATGACATCAGCACCTTTCAGGCATATCCTCTATTCTGGCCAACGGATCCACCACCAAATATCATATTGATGGTCTTCCGCTAGCGGTTCTCGCTGTTGTCGCTATCTGGCGAAGAAGAGCGTGGACGCTTCCCCTTTGGGTCAGATTTGCAGTTGTCCCGTCCTCGGGACTTCTTGACGAAGTTGCCAAGTTCTCCCTTTGAGATCAACTGCTCGACGAAAGACGAGAATTCCCTGCAGTGGTCTGTTAGGTGGCCGCAGTCTTTATGAAATTTGCAGTATTTCCCAGATTGCGTGCGGCCCTCCTTGCCTGCAGGGTCTAAAGAGCGAGGGACAGGTAGATCCGCTCGGTTCTTTAGCTTCTCAAATAGCTCGCCTTTGCTGATTGTAAGCGGGGTGTTCCTTTTCCATAGTGGAGTTGCACCCTTTGGCGGTTGGCTGGTTGAGGTTTGATATACCTTGTTATCGTGCCTAGGCTTCCATTCTTTTTTGGAAGTTTCAGCCTTGTTACTGGTATATCTGTTAGAGGTGTCGTGGAAATTGTTGTTTCACTGTACCCCTTCCTCTCAAACTTAGGTTTTTTGAAGTTAGGAGTCCCAAGTTCAGCTAGCTTGTTCTCATCCTCCTCTTCCACCTCAATGTATAATTGAGCGCGCTGGAAGAGGTCGGGTAGAGAACTCACCTTGTAGAGAGTCAGATTTTGGGCCAGAGGGGAGTAGGGGACCAATCCTCTGATGTATCCCCCTATGGCCACACTTGGGATTAGGTCGTCCACCTCTGTCATCATTGTTGTGAACTTGACCGTATAATCCCTCAGAGACAGCTTATCCTGTCTAAGTGCCAGAAGTGCGTTGGCACTGTGTTTGATCCTTATCATCCCCACATGCTGGGCGATGAATTTGGATGAAAGCTCTGCGAAGCTGGTGACTGAGCCAGCTGGCAGACCAGAGAACCATCGATAAGCACTGTCCTTGAGAGTGCCGGGGAATGCCCGACATAGCAGCCCATCATCGATGGTTTGCGGTTCCAGGACGTTGAGGTAGAGAGTCACGTGATCTTGTGGATCACTTGAACCGTCATATGCCTCAATCCTGGGTACCCGCCAGTTAGGTAGGAAAGATCCCTTTAAAAGGTCCTCGTGAAGAGGAGCACTTTTAATCCTTAGGATCTCGTGTGGATTGCCGACAGCTGGGTCGGTGGCCAACTTCCGCCGAAGATCCTCTACAAACCGAGTAGTAAGAGTCCTTTCGGAGCGACTCTTACTGGGTCCCGTTCTGAGACGGGAACTCTGTTTGGTTTTCTCCGCAGATGGAGAATAGATGGACCCAGATTCATCCGCTCTTTCACGGATGGTGGTGATCCTATGACTCCTCGCTTGCTCGAGGTTAGTCATCCTTCTTTCTATGTTGTCCATAAAGCTGAACAACCTTTCCTCCAAGGTGGGTGGAGCCTTGGGCACTATGTGTTCCTCGACGTGTGGAGGAACCGAGTTTGTTTCAACAGGTTGAGCATTGCTAGGTCCCTTTGGTCGGGATTGCTCGCCCTGTTCCAGCTCAGCTGCTGGCATTTTTCCCTAACTTCTTGTGGCGTAAGGGTGCTTTTATTTTTCGATGATTGCCATGAAAACAAAAGCGAAAAAGTACCAAAGCGGAGAGGTACTTGACTGAGCCTGTCGGAAAAAACAAAAAATAAGTCGGCGAGTTAGGAGTTAACTCGGCGACTTTGAGATTTCGTGGTTTTTTCCGAACAAGGTCGTGGACAGCACTTTTAGCTAGCAGACGATATTCCGGATCGGGCGATTCTCAAGGATAAGTCGGCGATTTAAGGCTAAATCGGACCTGAACCGAGAATCGGACGATCTAACTCGGCGATTTTTTGACAAACTCGACGAACCCTCTAGGAGAGCTCGAGCCGGATTTTTAAAAAATCGCGATTACGACGGGATACCGGTGGTTCGGTAGTCCCACAGACGGCGCCAGCTGATGAAGTACTGAATCTGCTACCAGGGCTCGCGGTGGTGCGAGGTGATGCCGGAGGCTCTTGTGTCCACGACGCGTGCTCTACGTCAAATACCTGCAAGGAAAAACTAGGCGATTCTATTGAGAATCGGCGAGTTTCGTAGTGGTGCTCTGGTGTGAGAGAAGAACTTGAATCGTGCCTTTGAGTGTCCCCTTGAGACCCTTTTCATAGGATCTCGGAGGACGCAATCAAAGGCGGACATCGCGCCTATGGTCATATATGGTAACTTTTATGACGTTAGCTGGCGGCGAGTAACGGTCTTAAGTCGCCGATTCAGGTATGGAAGTCGCCTAGTTAGGGCTAATTCGCTGAGTTTCCAGGGGCAAGATGTGCAGTCTACCATACTGCCGATCTTGGCCTTAACTCGATGACTTATCCTTTATGTCGGCGACTTGGTAGTCCAATCGGGCGACTTACGGGCTAACTCGGCTGCCTTGTGTTGCAATTTTTTGGCCTTGCCCCTATTGTCAGGAATACACCATTTTGAATGGATGCCAGTATTGGTTGTCTCCAATCCTCTGTGGGGTCGGATGTGACATTCAATACCTGGCATGAGAGCTAGAGTACAGAGTCCACCAGAATTTCACGCTGGCCTCTGCCTCCCTCCCAGGCCTATGCTAGCAGCGCTAGAGCATCGGTGGGTGTGTTCTGAGTTTGAGGGATTTGCTCGATTTTAAACTCAGCGAATTGCTTGGTGAGTTCTACCATAGCTTCCACATATTTTGTGATTTGTGGTTCCCTGCAGGCGAACTCACCAGTGGTCTGTCGAGCCATGAGCTGGGAGTCAGTGCGAAACGTGACCTTCTCAATGCCGAGAGTTCGCAACAGCTTTAGGCCATGAATGGTTGCTTCGTATTCCACGACATTGTTAGATGCCGGAAAGTGAAGCCGTATCGAGTGTTCGTAATTTTTTCCATCTGGAATATGATTTTTCACTCCGATACCTAAGCCTGTGCTGCAACTCGAACCGTCTACTTCCACAGTCCATGGTTGGATTAGGTTTGATGGTGTGAGTTCGACCATGAAATCTGCCACAGCTTGCCCCTTGATGGCAGTGGCTGGTCGAAAATCCAAGTCGAACTCACTGAGCACGATTGCCCACTTAGTTAACCTTCCCGATATGTCTGGTTTGTGGAGTAGACGGCGTAGGGGACACGATGTAAGTATTATGATCGTGTGCGCTAAGAAGTAGGCTCGAAAGCGACGACAAGCATGGATCACAGCGTATATGATCTTCTCAATTGGAGAATATCGTACCTCTGCTCCTTGTAGTCGCTTCAAGTGGTAGTAGATGGGGACTTGTTCCTTATCTCTCTGTGTGATAAGGACTGCACTTACGGCCTCCTCTGAGGCCGCTATGTAGAGTACAAATCCTCCTCATCCCTGGGTGAGGTCAGCATTGGAAGTGAGGACATGTGTGCTTTTAACTTGGTAAATGCCTCCTCACATTCCGGTGTCCAAGTGATACTACCCTTGGCCGCAGTTTTTAGTAGTTGGAAAAACGGCTTGCATTTGTCAGCCGTTTGCCATATGAAACGACTGAGTGCATTGATTCGTCCGTTCAACCTTTGTACTTCTCTAATTGTGTGGGGGGTTTCCATATCAAGAATTGCTTGGATTTTGTCGGGATTTGGTTTAATCCCGTGCTGACCAACGTTGAAACCAAGGAACTTACCTTCCTTGATTCCGAAGGAACACTTGCTTGGGTTAAGCTTCATTCCGTATTACTTTAATGTCCTAAGGGTCTCTCTCAGATCCTCGGGGTGTTTTTCGACGCTTATTGATTTGACCAGGATCTCATCAACATAAGCGGAAACATTGCGCCTGATCTGGTCCGCGAAAACCTTGTCCATTAAGCGTTGGAATGTAGCCCCAGCATTCCTTAAGCCGAATGGCGTCACTCTATAACAGAATGTCCCTGAGTCCGTGATGAAGGATGTTTTTTCTTCATCAGGCTCATGCATCAGGATCTGGTTATATCCTGAGTGGGCATCCATCATAGAGAGGAGTTCGTTACCAGACGCTCCATCGACTAGTTCTTCGATAGATGGGAGCGGGTAACTATCCTTGGGGCATGCTTTATTGAGATTTGTGAAATCAATGCACATGCGCCACTTGCCATTGGGCTTCTTGACAAGGACGGGGTTAGCCAACCAAGTTGGATATCGAACTTCTCGAATGTGTCCAGCATTCAGAATTTTTGATATCTCTTCATTGGCGGCTTCCCGCCTGTCAGAGGTGAGCACTCGACGCTTTTGGCGACGAGCTGGGATAGATGGGTCGACATTAAGTTTGTGCGTCACGATTTGACGCGCAATCTATGTCGGAGCCTCACCCTCCCAAACAAACCTGTCCTGGTGCTTCTCCAGGACAGTCACTAGCTTGGCTCTTAGGTCGAGGTCTAACCCCTTCCCTAGTGCCACGTGTCCCCCTTTCAGCTGATACATCTCAGTTTCATCCACGGGTTGTAATTTTTCCCTTTCTCCGCTGTCGGGTGGGGCGTGGACGAGCATGCTGTTTAGTTTAACCAGATGGGTTGCCTTCTTATACCCTTGTCTAGAATCCTTTTGTGATCCTGTGACAGTTGCAATGAACCCGTTGACTGGGTATCGTATGCATTGGTGATAAGAAGACGAGACTGCTTTGATCCCATGAATGAAGGGTCGTCCAAAGATACCGTGAAAAGTGGATTCTACTTCCACCACTATAAAACGACATGTTCGACTAACCCTCCCTCGTCGAGATCCGATGGAGACCTTCAGGTCGATAATGCCGGCCACTGGGGTGGCGACGTTAGTAAACCCATAAATGGCTTCCTTGCAAGGAGACAAATCCTCCTTTTTAAGGCCCATTTTGATGAAGGTGTCCATGTAGAGGATGTCCACGGAATTGCCGCTGTCGACAATCATCCTCTCGATACGGGAAGTCGGACTGATGTCTGCTCGGATCACGAGTGGATCCTCGTGGGGTAGCAGGACATCGTCCAGGTCCTCTTCGGAGAAGTATGTCGACTTCTCTTCCCGAGCCCGTTTCCCGTTGTCACGAGGTGTTGGCTGTGACATCAGCACCTTCCGGGAGTATCCCCTATTCTGGCCAACGGATCCGCCACCAAATATCATATTGATGGTTTTCCGCTGGCGGTCCTCGCTACTGTCGCTGTCCAGCGAAGGAGAGCTTGGGCGCTTCCCCTTCGGGTCAGATTTGCAACCGTCTCGTCCTCGGGGTCCCTTGACGAAGTTGCCAAGTTCACCCTTCGAGACTAGTTGTTCAACATATATCGAGAACTTCCTACAGTGGTCTGTAAGGTGGCCGTGGTCCTTATGGAATTTACAGAACTTTCCACCCTTTTTACGACTGCTTTTGGTTGCAGGGTCCAAAGAACGGGCGGGGGTAAATCTGCCCGGTTCTTCAGTTTGTCAAACAGTTCGCCCTTATTGATTGTCAGGGGGTTCCAATCCTTCCATGGTTGGGATGGACCCTTTGGCGACTGTTTGGTGGTTGTTCGATACCCTTTGTTATCGTGTTTGGGCTTCCATTCCTTTTTGTAGGAATTAGCCGCATTGTCAGTGTATTTGTTCGAAGAGCCTCGGAAACTATTCTTCCCGCAGTAGCTCTTTTTCTCGAACTTTGGTTTTTTGAAGCTAGTGTTCTCAAATTCCACTAGCTTGTTCTCATTCTGCTCTTCCACTTCAATAAACGATTGAGCTCGCTGGAAGAGGTCAGGTAGAGTCTCCACTTTATGGAGAGTAAGATTGTTCTGTCGTAGTGCCAGTAGTGCATTGGCACTATGTTTGATCCTAATCATCCCCACATGTTGGGCGATGACCTTGGATGAGAGGTCCGCGAAGTTGGAGAATGATCCAGCTGGCAGACCGGAAAACCACCGATAGGCGCTGACCTTGAGAGTGCCGGGGAATTCTCGACACAACAGCGCGTTAACAGTGGTTTGCGGTTCCAAGACATTAAGGTAGAGGTTGATGTGATCTTTTGAATCACCTGAACCGTCATACGCTTCTATCCTGGGTACCCGTCAGGTTGGTGAAAAGGACACCTTCAAAAGGTCCTCTTGAAAAGGAGCGCTTTTGACTCTCAAAAATTCGATCGGACTGCTGGCGGCTGGATTGCCGGCAGCTTCCGACGAAGGTCTTCCACGAACTGTGTTGTAAGAGTCTTTTCAGTATGACTCTTACTAGGTCCATCCCTTGATTTTGAAGGCTCTGGACCATTCTTCTTTTTCTCCACAGATGGAGAATTATGAGAGGTCGATTCACCCGCTCCTTCGCGGGCGATCGTCCTCTGGCTCCTCGCTTTCTCGAGGTTGTTGGCGGTACACGGGTGTTCAGCCATACTCTCTTCAGGGGGGAGTACTGGTGAGACATGCCTGATTACGTCAGTCACTCCCAGCAACGCCCTTCAAACAAGGAATAGGGTTCCGTCGCTATATGCCGGACCCCCGGAAAGGCTTCCACGGTGCGGAGCACGTGTCTACGTCAAGAGCTCAAGTTAACACTTGGGAGTCGCCGATTGGGACTACCAAGTCGCCGACTCCAGGGGTGAATCGCTAACTCTAGGCCTCGTGGACAGTTCTGGTAGGCTGCCACTAGGCTCATGGGGAGTCGGCGATTGAACCTCTGGATCGGCGATTCCCACACCTGAATCGCCGACTCCCAGCCGTTACTTGAGCGGACCCTCGCCATTAAGGCATTCCTTAATAGGATACCTTAATGGGGTGGGCCCCACGCTAATGAATGGGGAAAACGTCCCCCAAGATCCTATAAAAGGGGTCCTTGGGGGACCTCTACCCTCAACTCATCTTCTTGACACACACTCCACACTAGAGCATCCAAGGAGCCCGAATCGCCTACTCCCACGTGAGTCGCCGATTCCCCTCCTCTTCTGTAGGTGTTTGACGTAGAGCGCGCGTCGTGGACTCCACAGCCTCCGGCTCATCTCGCCACCCCGCGAGCCCACTGGTAGCAGATTCCGTGCTTCATCAGTTGGCGCCGTCTGTGGGACTATCGAACCACGATATCCCGTCGTAATCGCGAAATTTTCTTCGCAAAGTTCAGCTCGATTCCCTTAGGGTGAGTCGCTGACTTTGTGTCAAGGAATCTCCGATTCACACAGGCAATCGCCGACTCCACCTAGTGAGTCGCCGATTGCGGGTTATTCTGCTAGCTAAGAGTGCTGTCCACGGCTTGATTCAAAAAGGCCATAAGTTGAATCGCCGACTCCACATAGGGAGTCGCCGATTCCTCTAGCTTTTTGAGCAAGTGTTGTCAATGCCTTTTGCTCTGGCACTTTCACTTCCATATAGGTTGGATTTTTCATAGAAAATCACCTATCCACACTGAGTAGGCGATTCCCACAGTCGAGTCGCCGACTCCCATACTGAGTAGGCGATTCCCACAGTTGAATTGTCGATTCGGTCATCGTCTTCATTCATCGCTTCGGCTGAATAAGACCACGCATAGCCCAGCTCTTTTACCGAAACGAAAATCCATCGCCACGGTTGGATTTACCTCGTCGTTTCGGTAAAAAAAAAAAAAAGAGTATGGGGCTTTTTACCTTTTTTCACCTCCAGTGATTTCGTCGGTCCACCTCCGGAATACCCAGATCTGATTTTGGGATTCTAAGACCACATATCACGTGAGAAAAGTTTTCTTTACGAGTACCAAAGAGCAGAATTTCCCAACAGTGCAAGGAATCTTTTCTGGGATAGGTCTAAACAGGCATCCCGAAAACGGCCTCCGGCGGCACGATTTTCTGCTGAAAAAATTGCAAAAAATTTGCGATATTTTTTGCTAATTCCAAACTTTGGGGACTAGTAGTACTGCTCAAGGGGGTCACAAAACTACAAAGAAATATTATACGAAATTTTTTCGGTTTTGTGACACCCGGGGGGGCGGGTACCTACCCATAGCTTCCGACATTTCGGAAGAACTTCCAATCGTAGTCTGTTGCTTCGACCAGATAGAAGCAACCATCCCATTTATGGCTCCTTTTACTAAGGATCATAAAAAGAAAGCTCGTGCCATTGCTACTGAGGCAGGAGCTTCTGGTAGGAGGGTTGGTGCCCGTACTATACCAACCTCCAATATACCACTTTCGACACATGAGGTGCCCTCATCACTACCATCAAATGGGAGGGTGAACCTAACTCCTGCGCTACAAGAGAGGTTGATTAACTTTATGGATTCTATGGAAAAAAGAGTTAGCAACCTCGAGAAAGCAAGGGACAAGAAGGCCATCACCCGCGAAAGAGCGGGTGAATCTGGGTTTTACTATCCTCCGTCTACGGAGAAAAAGAGGAAATCTCCAGCACCTCCTAAGGAAAAAGCTGGACCTAGCAAGAGTCGCACTCACAGGACTCTTACAACAAAGTTCGTGGAAGATCTTCGTCGGAAGCTGGCCGACAATCCGGTCGCTAGCAGTCCGATCGAGTTCTTGAGAATCAAAAGCGCTCCTTTTCACAAGGACCTTTTGAATGAATCTTTTCCACCAACCTGGCGGGTACCCAAGATAGAAGCGTATGACGGTTCGAGTGATCCAAAAGATCACATCAACCTCTACCTTAGTGTCTTGGAACCGCAGACCACCGATATCGGACTGTTGTGTCGGGCATTCCCCGGCACTCTCAAGGGCAACGCTTATCGGTGGTTCTCTGGTCTGCCAGCTGGCTTGGTCTCCAGCTTCGCGGACCTCTCTTCGAAGTTCATCGCCCAACATGTGGGGATGATCAGAATAAAACACAGTGCCAACGCACTGCTCGCATTACGACAGAACAAACTGTCTTTGAGGGATTACACGATTAAGTTCACTTCGATGATGACAGAAGTGAACGACCTAATCCCGAGTCTGGCCATAGCGGGGTACATGAATGGGCTAGTACCCTACTCCCCTTTGGCCCAGAACCTTACGCTCCATAAAGTGGAGACCCTCCCCGACCTCTTCCAACGAGCTCAATCGTTCATTGAGATAGAGGAGGAGAACAATAATAAGCTGGACGGAGTCGAGCCGCCCAGCCGGAAAAAACCTCGCTATGAAGATACATACGAGGATACAAGTTCCCAGTCTGAAACCTCGACTAGTCCTCCTCGGTACAGAGAGGAGCTTCTGATCAACAGTTATGACCAACATAGTCATCACTCACACTCTCAGTCTGGTAACAGTTATGGCCACGAAAGCCATAGCTCACACTCTCAGTCTGGTAACAGTTATGGACACGAAAGCCATAGCTTACACTCTCGGCCCAGCAACA
>LFYR01001394.1:47276-93610 GCA_001185155.1 Zostera marina
TCTTCCCGACACTTCTGTCGCTTTGGCCAGAAGATGTCAAACCTTGAGCACGATAGATCTGTCGCCTCGGCCAGATCAATCGAGGATTTATTGAGCATGGGAAGGAGCGGCACGAGGAGCAACCCCCCACGGCAAGGTCAGTAAGTCAATAATAAATATATCCTTTAGACTGATACAGATGTTTTGCAGGTTATTTTTGTTTTGCAGGAACGATCCTGTCGCTTTGGCCAGGATCCACGCATTATGTCGCTTCGGCCAGAATCAGACTCTAAACGAGTCGGTCCATTTTGTCGCTATGGCCTCAATTTTGCAGGTATGATTCTGTCGCTTTGTCCAGAATCAGGTCTATCTTGTCGCTTCAGTCTTGATAGACCAGAAATCATTCTGTCGCTTTGGCCTTAATGATCTCAACCCATCATTTTGTCGCTTTGGCCTCAATGATGGGTCCACCGTCGTTGCGGACATAAAGTCGCTCTTGATCATAGTTGACTACAAAACATTAGTTCTATCTCTTTGGATGAAACTAGATTATGTCGCTTCTGCCAGAATCGGATATATTTTGTCGCTTTGGCCTTAATAGATCTAGGTCTATTTTGTCGCTTTGGCCTTAATGGACCAAGAATTATTTTGTCGCTTTGACCTTAATAATTCTCTCATCATGTCGCTTTGGCCTTGATGACACAGCAAAAGTCGCTCTTGATCAAGGTTGAACTATAAACACGTAGTTCCGTTGGCCTGGAATTAGATTTTGTCGCTTCGGTCAGAATCAATCCATTTTGTCGCTTTGGCCTTAATGGATACGGAATCATTATGTCGTTGTGGCCGCAATGATTCGATCCCATCTTGTTGCTTTGGCCTTGATGCGGATCACACACACAACCTTGCTTGGAGGGGGATACTGGCGATACACGCATGTTTCTTGTGCTCTCTTCAAGGGGGGAGTACTGGTGAGACATGCCTGATTACGTCAGTCACTCTCAGCAACGCCCTTCAACAAGGACTAGGGTTCTGTCGCTTTATGACGGACCCCCGGAGAGCTCTACGGTGGCGGAATAAGTGTCTACATCAAGTACTCAAGTCAACACATGGGAATCTCCGACTGAGACTACCAAGTCACCGATTCCAGAGGTGAGTCGACGAGTTGAGACCAAGTTAGTCAGTTCTAGTAAACTGACGACCTTGCTCCAAGGATTCGCCGACTCCACCTCTGAATCAACGACTCCCATACCTGAGTCGCCGATTCCCAGCCGTTACTTGAACTGGCCCACACCATTATGACACCATTAACCGGGCGCCATAATGGTGTGGGCCCCGGATCATTGATTGGGGAACATCCCAAAGATCCTATAAAAGGGGTCCTTGGAGGTCCTCCAATCTTACTTCCAATTCACTTGATACACACCCAACTAGAGCACACTAAGGAGCCCGAATCGCCTACTCCCAAGCTGAGTAGTCGATTCCCCTCCTCTCTGCAGGTATTTGACGTAGAATGCGTGTCGTGGACTCCAAAGCCTCCGACCCTCCACGCAACCCCGTGAGTCCCCTGGTAGCAAATTACGTGCTTCATCAGCCACTAAATAGGCGATTTCATACCTGAATCGCCAATTTACAACCGTTACTTGTCCCCAGCCTGCGCCATAATGGGCCATAAATGTGCCCTATTATGGTAGCAGACGCGATGCCCGTCGCTGAGTGCGCCCTTTGAGACCCTATAAAAAGAGTCCCAAGGGGTCGCTCAAAGGCAAATTACCAGTTCTACCTCCACCAGAGTAATACCAAGAGGATCGCAGATTCCCACATCAGAATCGCCTATCCTCTTCTTACAGGATTTGATGTAAAGCGCGCGTCGTGGACTCCAGAGCCTCTGGCCCTCCTCGCAACCTCGCGAGCCCCCTGATAGTAGATTCAGTGCTTCGTCAGTGTTTTAGCTTGATGTGAAGTTCACGAACGTGAAGTTGACCTCGACTGTCTTTGCTTGGGCATGGCGGCCTAACGTCACAGGGATCGCTATTGTTCCTGCCACCGGGACCTCTGCCTGGTTGAACCCTCTGATGGGGGCTCTGCTTGGGAGTAGGTCTGTACGGGAGAGGTCGAGGTCGATGAACGCATTCTAGTACAGTATATCTACCGACGCCCTCGTGTCGACCAGTACCCTGTGCAACCGTACGTCGGTGTGATCGCCCTTTCGGAAAACGGAGGTTACTACCAACGGGTCGTCGTGGGGGGTGGTGACATCTTTCATGTCCTCTTCCGTAAACGTAATCTATGCGCTTAGCCGTGGGTGCTTTTTCCGGGTCGTTAGGTTGACGTCGAAGACGTATCAACGTCCTTCCCATGGGTCTGCTCCGCGCAACGCGGCTCCTCCCGCTATTATCAAGATGTCTCCCACTGCCTCTTCCGCCGGCTCTTGCATCAGCGTTCAATGCTCTGCAGGGATGATCGACGCCCTTCTAACGGGTGGCGTTGGGGATGCTTCGGCTGTGGGTTTCATCTTACCTAGTACCTTAGCTAGGTTCAGGAATTCTTCTGTCGTGTGGCCCGTGTCCTGGTGGTACTCGCAGAACCTGTTGGAGTACCTGAATACCATCGTATCCTTCCTCATTGGCTTTGCCGCTGGTAGGTTGTCGACCCCTCCCAGGGCATGAGGAAGACCTGTCGTTGGTTTGCGATTGGGGCCGGTCCGAATTCCCAACGGCCTCCGGCCCCGGGCACGCTAGCCTTGCACGTCGCTACCTGTGGCACGTTCGGCGCCTTGGGTTGATGCTATTGTTGTTGTTGCCCCCCTCCCCCGGAAGGGGCGCCTCTGGGTTTCTGTTGGCACTTGTGCTCCTGCGTCTTTGATCTCAGAATGTCTTCCATGTTGGATTCTTCGGGCGACCTTTCCATGGCCTCTGCGAACGTATTCGGGGGTTTCCTCACGAGGTCCCCCGCAAAGAATATGAGTCTCAAGCCCTCACTAAGGGCGTACAGGACCGTTTCCTTTTGTATCCCCTCGATTTTCTGTACCTCACTCGCGAAGCGGTTCGTGTGTGCTCTCGAAGTCCCTCTGCTTGGTAGCACTGAGGGTGGCTTGGCACATGGGCCTTCTTTGCCGGTACACGATAGCCGCCCGGTAAGTCTTCTCTAGGTTCTTGTAGGTATGGATGGACCCCGCGGGGAGCGTTCTGTACCATGCGCTCTGCGAAACATTCGGTACCAGATGTCCTTCTGATTTGTTCGGTCCTCCATATTGGTTCTAAACAAGTGTAGGTGATCGTCCGGGTCAGTGTCTCCCTTGTAGAAGGGGATTTTTGGGGTCCTCCAGCCGAGGGGGTACTCGCCCTCTATCAAGTGTTGTGCCAGGGCCTCTCCCCCGGCCCCGTATACCGTTACGGCTACACCGCTCCCGAGCTCTCCGCCCCCCGCTTCGTCTGACTCCAAAGCGTGGCGGTCGGTTGTGAGTTGGAGGACCTGCTCCTGCAGTTGCCGCTGGCTTTCCTACAGGGTGGAAACCAGTTCGGTGAGCTTCGCGATCTCGCGCCTGCCACCTCTTCCGGTGCGCTTCTCCTGTTGGTGCTCCTTTCTGCCCCTCCTTTCGGCGGGGGTCGGGGACTTACTCGGCCTCCTCCGCCTGCGCTTCTTCTCCTCTAGGCGTCGCGCCTCCTCCCAAGCCTTAAAAGCCTTGGAGACGCACTCTCTTCTATACGACAAGCAGGGCTCGGTTCTGTCCGAGTCCTCCTCTAACTCGTTCAGCCAGGCTGCTTTCAGCCCCTTTGGGGTTTTCTCCCGCTCGTGGTGTCTCTCGCCGCGATGTCTCGAGCTCTCTCCTATGTGATACTCGCTTCCAATGGCCATCCTTCTTCCTCTGCCGACTGCTTTGCTCAGTTCACGTCAGGTTCACCATTGATGGTGTATGGGCTCGCGTTAGGTGGCTCACACACACAACTCTCTAGTATTCCTTTCAATAAATCTCAAGGGAGGTATGTATAGGAAATCTCTATGGGCCTTGTGGTCTGTTCGGACCATGGTCCGTCTGGACGGGCCTTGGCACCAACAATTGATTTTTTTGTTATTCCTATTTTTCAAATATGGATCCCCATCTGATTTTTTTGTGGTTCTTGTGATTTTCAATCCATTGTTTCCCCCCAAATCAATTTTAATATAACCCTATCTTCAGTTGTTATAACAGAAATTTGTTGTTATGTTCAGTTAAAAACAAACTATTGTAATATCGAGATGAACTAATTCTGTAAACTGATAGATCAATAATTCCCTAATTTTTGTTGTTTGTTTTATTTAATTTAATGCAAGAACATTATCAAAAAATGTTAAAAATTAGAAATCACACATCATCACATTTGAGGTGTGTGTAACAGTAGATCTTCCCCCAACATGATGCAGCAAGTGCCATTTTTTGTTGGGTCGTGAAAATTAGTAAATCGATGTCCAATAGATAAACATTAAAGGAAAATAAAATATCACTCACTTGTCATAAAATCAGATGTCGACGAGGTGAGACTTGATAGATTACATCAAGGTACTTGTAGATCCCATAACACTAATACAAATATTTATTAAAACATGATACAAAGTGAAGTAACACACTAGAAAAATTATATATAATTGAAACTAGAGGAACTTATATACAATCTATAAATGATCAGCTCAAGAGCAATAAAAGAGAATCAATAGCATGGCAATAACATGTTATTTCAAAATCAAGTACCCTAGCCAACGAAATCCCCAATGTTGGATTCCCCATTAGATATTATTGTAAGAGCTTTTTCATTGCAATCCAATGGTCGGATGTTGGTGAGTTAAAAAATTGAGATAGTTTGTTGGTGGGTCAAAGCCAAATACGGTAACACACCTGAATTTGCTCGACCTCCCACCATTAATGGTGATTATTGTTTTAGACTTTGATGATAGAGTAACTGAATGGTAAATATTTAGACAGAATCAGGCAAAGCCATGAGCCCATGACTAGGGGTGAGAATAGGACAGGTCGTGACCGGAACAAAATCGGGGACGAGAAAGGGACAGTCTTGCCCCGAGACTCCTAGTCATGGCAAATTTGAGAAGTAGAGAAGCTTCCTTGGAAATAATGGAGCCATCTCTGTCAGAGGTCCAACTCTAAAATTTATACATTTGGAATGATTGAATTTCGACTATAGAAATTTATGCAAGGACTCCAAAAAAGTAATTGGAACATGTGGTCAAGTAACTTCAGCACTAATTAGATCGTCACAAAACTAAATTAGATTATAATTAAGAAATTAAAACTCTAAATTCACAAGTGTCAAACTCAAATTAGTTTTAATTTGACACCACGTACGAACTTGCGAGTTTTAACTTTTAATTTGAATCAAATTAGTTTGAAACGTGGATAATCAATATTTTTAACTTACAATACGTGATTTTGGATTTGATTAGTACAAAATCAAAACAACTTTAGCCTCATTTGTTCTCCACACATTCAAAAAGGGTTACTGTTGAACCATCTTTGGTGACTTGTGTAATTTTCCCAAATTGAAAAAATGGTAATAAACTTGTTTTTTTGTTAAAGGCCATTAATAACATTTGTTAAATTAGAATTTCAAACAAAAATCCTCATGTTTTTTAGACATTCATGTAAATTATGACAGTATCTGGTACGCTCCGGGACGCGTATCGGTAGGGAAGATCGTCGGAGTAAGAAGATCTGAAGAAGGAGAGAGCGAGGGTAGAGAGATTGTGGTAATTTTTCTTATCTTTCATTCTAGAAACTCCGGTACTTATAGGGATCGACCTCACCACGTATTACTGGGGGTCGATCATGATACATGCAGTCCCATGATGAGGGTAACTGCCCACACACGAAAACACGTCTTTCTTCAGTTAATCGGAGAATTAATTATACAACTGATTAGGGAAAATATCTTTTATCCAATTCCCTGGTAACCCAGGGTCTAGGACACAATGCTACGTGATCATCGATCGCGATTGATCACGTAATCGACTTGATAGATGTCGTGGCCGCCTGGCGCTCGGCGCCTCTGTTTCTGCACCGGGGAAGATACGCTGGCAGCCGTATCAGTATCCCTCGGTGACAAATTACAAGTCACAAGCAAATTTTATTACAAATCTTACGAGACTAATATATAGGTGCAGCAGGTACAGACTATAAATATACAATACCTACAACCTCACGTGCTGCCATTCCTGCACCAAATTGAACTCACTGATATACCATAGACTTCTGCTTGAGACAGACATAAAAATAAAACAATACTGCAGAGTATGGTCAATAGAGCCACCAATGGCCATAGTCGAAGACCACCAGCACTGGAAAGCTTTCTGATTCTTGTCGGGGCAGAGACCGATGTAGGAGCCGGAGATGGCGAGCCGAGGATAGTAGTTTCAAGCTTGGGAATTCGGATGTCAACTTTCTGCCCATTATGGCAATGTCCAGGTTTTCCACACACGAAAAAATGATGGCCTCTTCTATTGATGGGAACCGAATCATTGCCGGAGGTGTAGGATGCAAGGGGGGAGTTTACGTTGCATGATTTGTAGTCTTCTTTGCTCACTTCCAACACGTCGTGGAATGAGTTCTTGTACTCAAACACTAATCAATAATTAAAAAACAACAACAAACCAATGAAAACAGCAACGTTACATACAAAGGATGTCTCCCACTTGAAAAGTCTTCGAAACCGTCCAGGCGGTGTAGTTTGGACTGCCCAGTTCAGTCCATCCATCGAAGTCGCCAACTTTGTACACCTCTCCACAACTAGACAACGCCATCATCATCATCATCACCACCACCAGCGACGTCGTCATCTATTCTCTACCAAGCTTGCTACTTGCTAATCATTTGAGAATTAATAAACTAGTTGTCTAGTTGCCAGTTGGGGAAGGAAAGGATAGTCTGGACTAACGACAAATAACGATGACATATGTTATTGATTGTGCCTTGATTTGCGTGGATCCTCTCCAAAGGATCTTTTTCTAATTTCAAATTTTACTAATCTTTTCCCCTCGTCAATAGATTCAATTCTATTGGACTTGATTGTCATTTTACAATCAGAGACAAAACTCATACTGAATCATTTGTTAAATCATTCATTTTCCAATTTTAACTATGCTTAGCATGCTTCTTATTTGACCTATGCTTAGCATGCTGTTTCTTCTTCAACTTAAATTCCTGCTGTCGCCTCAACTGCCCCTGTGCAGTTGCTCCGATTATTTTAATCAAAAAATTCGTCAGCATGAAACACAACATTGTACGTGTGCCAGATCAAATTGAGAGACATCTTCCATTTGTCGTCCTGGAATTTATAATAATAAGTTTCATTAATTTAGCTCGATATCTAAAACAAGCTTAATATATAAATATTAATTTACACCTGTGCATTCCACTCAAGAAATAAGCATAATACCTTCACGTGTAGAACATTCAAAACTTGTGCAGACAGGTACGCTTCTCTGATCTTATGCAATTTTCTGATCATGTTTGGCAATATAAATGATAATCCTGGAATGTGATTGAAAATCCAAATCAACTCATTCTCCATCAATTCCAACAGTTGGTTGTTGTATAAGATGATGATGAATGTACTCTGCATAAGAATGCTGGTTACATGTTATTGAAAAACCAAATGATAGTTTTAATTAAAATAATTGCACGCTAACAACCTTCTTCTATTTCAAAACAGTGCAGTTTTGTGCAGTCAGAAGGGAAAATACAGTTGAAAGCACCTGTATATAAGTCTTGATGATGTCTTTTCCAATTAAAGTTGCAAGAAAAAACTGCAAGAAAGGGATTCCAGCCAGAATGGAGAAGATCCCCGAAACCATGTGGGCTTACCGCACGACAGTCCGGACACCCACAGGCCAGACACCGTTCGCCCTCGCATTAGGGATCAAGCAGTTTCAGCCGGGAGCGAACGACAGAACAATGCTCCTAGCAAGCGTATATAGGGAAGAACGAAGAGAGGAAGCCACCTTCAAGGATCTCACGTACAAGCGAAGGGTACACTACAAAAAACTAACGCAGTTCTGACGGCAAATTCCGACGACCAGGCCGTCGGTATAATGCATTTTCATTCTTTTCATGGCATTTCATTTTATTGCATTTCATTACATGGCAGTTCATTACATGACATTTCATTACATGACATTTCATTTCATTACATCCATTTCATTTAATGGCATTCCAATCTACATATATGCAATTTATAAACATGCATTTCATTTTTCAATGTCTAACATGATCAATTCAACAAATGTCCGCAAATTTAATGTCAAAAATATAGAAATCATATACATAAATTATTATATTGATATTTCCGCAAATGACTTTCAATTATCCGCAAACGATCAATTCAAATTTCTGCAAATCCTAACAACAAAAAACACCACATATAACACAAAACAATATCAACACACAACATACATATATATATTATTAACACAAATATTAACTACCTAAAATAAATCAATAAAAGACTAACAACATTATTAAAATAGTAATTATTAAATTCCATCAACTACCTATAATAAAATTCCAGCAAACCTTAAAAACACACAAATTCAAGTAAACCAACTTAAAACACAAATAAAACATTATATAGATAAAAAAATTCCAGCACTAACAAACATTAAAACACACAATATTCCAGCACTAACAACCATATAACTTTAAAAAAAAATTAATCAAAACAGTAACACTAACACTTAATCAAAACAGTAACACTAACACTTAATCAAAACAACATTAACACTAACACTTAATCAAAACAAAATTCCAGCAAACCAATAATTATATAACTTTAAAAAACCCCAAAATAAATAAAATCAAACACCCAAATTAAAAAAACCCCTTTTCATAAAATCCTAAATTAGATACCCCCATTTCATAAAACCTTAAATATAAACACCCTAATAACTAAAACTTTCACAAATAATAAACCCCCACCCCAAATCATAAACCTCCAAATTAAAAACAACAAACACAAGAAGAGAAGAAGATGAAGAACATAACAAAAAATAACAAATATAACTAATAGAAGATGAAAACAATACCTTGAGGATAATTTCGAGGATAGCCGGAGAGAAGTGGCCAGAT
The DNA here is from genome assembly GCA_001185155.1 of Zostera marina. Taxonomy (NCBI): domain Eukaryota; kingdom Viridiplantae; phylum Streptophyta; class Magnoliopsida; order Alismatales; family Zosteraceae; genus Zostera; species Zostera marina. The sequence goes on from LFYR01001394.1 coordinate 56,365, forward strand.
TAGAAGAGGAAAACTAAATCAAAAGAAGATGAAGAAGATAACAAAAATAAAATAAAGAACAAGATTAAAACTAAAGGAAGATGAATACCATACCTTGAGGGAACTTCGAAGATCACCGGAGAAGTGGATCAAAGATCGACGGTGGGATTTGGGGAGATTTGGGGAGAGTTGGGGAGAGTTGGAAAGGAGTGAGAGAAGTGGAGAGGATTTTGGGGGGAAATAAAATGAAAGGAATCTGAAATTTTTTTCTTATATAAAAAATTCCCGGCGGCACACTTAAGTTCAAGTTGACTAGGTTTGATTGTACAAGGGACCATGGCGGCGCATTTTGTAATTTTAGGGTTTCCAAAAAATCCTGACGGCCAGGCCGCCGGCTAGTGAAAAAAACAAGCGGGAAAAAGTTTCCAGCGGCCAAGCCGCCAGCAATTTTCTCCCGACTGTTGAGGGTTTTAGGATGCCAGCGGCCAGACCGCCGGCTCACTTCTTCCCGACCGTTGGTGAAATTGAAGCTGACGGCCAGACCGCCGGCTCACTTCTTCCCGACCGTTGATGAAATTGAAGCTGGCGGACAGGCCGCCGGCTCACTTCTTCCCGACTGTTGAGGAAATTGGAGGTGACGGCCAGGCCGCTGGCATTTTTTTCAAAAAAATATACCGTCGGCCTGGCCGCCAGCTCATTTCTCTCATTTACGAGAGAAAATTATGCCGACGGACAAATGTAACATTCCGGCGGCCTAGCCGCTGGTCGTATCTACCGGCGGCCTGGCCGCCGGGAGATGGGCGTCAGAACTGCGCTGGTTTTTTGTAGTGGTAGCGAGATACCACAACGAGAAGGTGGCCGAAAAAATCTTAGCAACGCCAAAGTAACAGGAGTGGACCAGACAAAGGGAAAGCTGTCAGCGAGATGGGAGGGCCCGTAGATGATCTTGGACGAGTTCCTTCCCGGTATCTTCCGCCTAGGGTTCGAAGATGGGCAGGCGATAGAGAGAACATGGCACGCTGACAATCTCGAAAAATACAAGCGCTAAATGCCGAGACGTGTTTTTTCTGCCTGCCACGGGAGATGTCAGTGAGCAAGTTGTTCGCCCTCTGGTTGTCGTCGTTCATATGAAAAGAAGGCACGAGAGTCGTGCGAGTCTTCAGGGTGTTAAGCGGCTCCCACCCCTTAGGAGGGGGACACGCAGGCTTGAAAAGACCGAGGCACTGCAAGTCCACAGAAAAAAGAGATCGCATCACCCGTGCGCGCGATCAGGAAGAGTCTCAAAGAGGGAGGACCCCGGCCAGGTGGCGATAAGCACACGGTTCCGATCCATGCTCATCGGAAGAATATAGGACCAGTAACGAAACAGGTCAACGGTGGGCATAATGTTGCACTCCTCGCAGAGGGTCTCAAATGTGATGATGCGATCCACGACGGTCGGCGAAAATTGAGAGAGCGACAGTCGACAGTGGTTGACGATCACCTGGAAAAACGAGGAAAGCGGCAGACATGGAGAGTGATCGTTGGGAGATAGGAGGCAAGAGTAAGCAAGGGGAGACAAAAAAGGAAAGTAAGTAGTGGGAGAGGAGAAAAGGCAGTAGTATTTTTAAAGTCTTAGGCTCGGAAGACGAAACGTCACGAGTACCTAGGTGTCCCAAAATATGGGGGCTTGGTAGAGCGGCCCAAAAAAGTAATGTAGGGCCCACAACCCAGTGAATCCGGAAACAGGGCAAATGAGGAGACGCGGCACGAACGACAGCGCCCCAAGGTCACGTACGATGCGTTCCCATACCACCTAGAGTATCAGGCGATGGGACTCGAGGGAGCCTCGAAATCGCCTGTCGGCCGGGAAGAAAGAGTGTCAACCGGAGCTGTCTCGGGCGACAGTCCAACGAGGGAACCAGAGTCGGAGTCGGACAGTCCCTGACGATCGGGAAGAGGCCTCAGGGCCGAAAGGGTGTCGCCCAAAGGCCGAATGGCGTTGGGGGGATTCGGAGGAAAGTCAGCGGACGAGCGAAGTTCAAGTTGGACCCGGGCCACATCGACAACAGGCGTCGTGGGACAATCAACTGCACGAACACGTACATGAAAGAAAAAGTCGTTCAAACTTAAAGTACCGAAATGCCCGAAGTAAATTAAAGTGCCGAAATGCCCAAAATAAATTATCCAGAAAATTCATTACAAGCCCGATGGTGCTACAGAAGTTACAATTAAAGCCACAAGTACATGCCAGAAGTTACAAAACATCGTCGAAGGCTTAACGTGTACTAAAGAAAAGAAAAAGAAGGATGGCGGGAGCAAATCGGGGGGCACTACACAACTTCCCTTCCAGGTAATTTTATACCAAGGAAGAAGAGGAGGAAGTTATCCTCGAACAACACCCCCGTAGAGGCCTGGGAACGGGAGAGGGATCGCCCAAAGGCGGTCCCTTGATCCGGCACAAACGTGAACTTAACGGCCCGACAAAAAGTACCGCAAGTCGTTAGCTGTGAGGGATGAAGACTCACGAGAACCACCATGACCGCAAGAATGCCGACGGTGGCTGGTTCCCCCAACCGGAGCGGCGGCAGGCGCACTATGTAGGGAGCAGTAGAAACTCGAGGTCACAGCGCCAGTAGCAGTAGCAGCGACAGCAACAGGCACGCCGGAAGAGGAGGACACGTCGGACCGGCAGAGCTGGGCAAGGCGGCGATGGATATCTATCAGGATGGAGTTGAGCCGCTGACTCTCCGACAGAGCGACGGTGTGAAAGACGCCGACGGGAATCAGCAGACACTCTGTCCACGCGTCATGTTGGAGTTTCACCTCGCGGCCAAATTCCTCTAGAAGGTCTTGGGCGCTCATCGGAAGAGATTCACAGAATGAGGAGAGTAACCCACAGAAACAACTATTTATGGAGAAAAGGGGAAGGGGGCACGAGCAACGAAGCGTCGTAAAAAAGGTGGTTGAGCGGACCAAGGAAAGAGGGGCGAGCGGAGCAGTACTGTTGGTACCAAGGCCCGTCCAGACGGACCATGGACCGAATAAGCCACATGGGCCAGAAGGCCCGTGAAGATTTCCTATAAATACCTCCCCTGGTCCAACAGGGGATGAAGCACTGAATCTGCTACCAGGGGCTCGTGGTGGTACGATGACCTGGGCATAAAACTCCACTTCGCCTCCGTTTACCGACCTCAGGCAAACAGATAAGTGGAAGTAACCAACAAAGCCATCGTACAAGGATTGATAAAGAAAATCGAATCAGCCAAAGGAGCTTGGGCAGACAAGTTGTGCGAAATCCTGTGGGCATATCGCACAGCAAGTAAAAACCCCACGGGCAACACCCCTTTCGCTATGACCTATGGAGTGGAGGCAGTCGTACCAATCGAGATGAGTATACCAACGTACAGAGTCTCAAGGTACGACGAACAAACTAATGACCAAAACCTAGCAACAGAGCTAGAGTTGAGGGATGAAACTCGTGACGAGGCGGATCTGCGGAATGAATTGTACAAGGCAAGCGTATTGAGATACCACAATCGCCAAGTACGCAAAAAATTATTTCTGCCAGGGACTCTCCTCACGCGAAAGGCTAGCATAACATAAAGGAATAGACCAAGAAATAAATTGTCATCCAACTTCGAGGGGCCCTACATCGTCGAAGAGAAGATACGGCCAAGCAACTATCGTTTTTTACGGCGACGAGATGGGACAATGGTCCCAAACACCTGGCACGCAGACAACATGCAACAATACTACGCTTAGTATTCATTTCTTGTTAGGTTTTCTTAGTATGTGTGTTAGTATTAACTGCAAATTAGAGTAGTTAATTTTTATTTTTGCAAAGTCAATCAAAAGTACTCTTAGTCCAACACGACAAACTCGTCAGGGACTGTAAGATGTTTGCGACACTTTTTTCACTACCCTAGGATTATCCTAAAATTCTGGATCTATTTTGTCGCTACGGCCTCAATAGATCAACGATCATTTCGTCGCTATGGCCCCAATGATCACATCTCATCTTGTCGATTTGGCCTTGATGCGGACCAAGAGCTACTCCGTCGCTATTGCCGGAGTCAGACCACACCTTCAGGGTTCAAATCCAGGGTTAGTTCAGACCAATCCAATTTAGGCAAGCAAGCCTAAAATTACGATCACAACCCTAATTCGCAACACACATGTGCAAATTAGGAATCAACATGTTTTTCTTACATCGATTTATCACTCAAACTATTTTTCAACTCTAAGTTAATTTGAAAGTATAAATCATTTACGAGTTTAACCGACGACTGAACTACGATTCGTACGACCAAGCATACGTTCAGAGTGGCTAAGGGAGGGTTAGCAGAATCTAACTTACGTCCAGAGTGGCTAAGTTACGATTTGTGAATCTAATTTCGAGCCTAGGTTACAACTTAAAAATATTTATATAAAAAATTAACGAAGAAAGACAAAAATATTTCATTGATAAATTGATAAAAGAGATTACAAAAGATAGTCAGTACAAAAAAAAAACTAAGAACTTCTAGTCTTCTTCATTCCTCGCCGCTCGAACATCGCTCTTTATCTTATCAAGAGCTTCTTTGTGCTCCAACTGCACTTCAGGATGTTCTTCTAACCACGCCATAATATCAGTCACAAAGTTGGCGGGCAAACTTGAAAACACATGAGGACCAAAAAAGATTAAGTCCTGGAGTTGGTCAGATTGACCGTCAACCTCAAACTCCAAGTCCTTTACTTTTTCAGAAGAAGCATCTAGATCTTCCTTCATCTTTCTCAACTCCTCCGTAGATTGGGAGAAGCGGTCATTCAGATCCTTTAGCTCAGAGGTGGATGGTGAGATATGCCTGATTACGTCAGTCACTCCCAGCAACGCCCCTCAACAAGGACTAGGGTTCCGTTGCTTTACGTCGGACCCCCAGAAGGCATCCACGGTGCGGAGCAAGTGTCTACGTCAAATACTCAAGGAAACACCTGGGAATCACCGACTGGGACTACTAAGTCGTCGATTCTAGGGGTGTCTCGTCGACTCCAGACAGGGCACTCGGGTCTGGTAGACCGAGGATCTGACCACAAAGGAGTCAGCGACTCCACCTCTGAATCGGCGACTCCCCAATTCCCAGGCGTTACTTGGGAGGGCCCACGTCATTATGGCACCCTTAATTGGGCTCCATAGTGGAGTGGGCCCCACTCTAATGAATGGGGAAACACCCCCAGGACCCTATAAAAGGGGTCCTAGGGGTGTCCTCCAACATCATTCACACTTGACCACTTCCACTCCACAGTAGAGCAACCAAGGAGCCCGAATCGTCGACTCCCACGTGAGTCGCCACTTCGTGGACTCCAAAGCCTCCGGCCCTCCTCGCAACCCCACGAGCCCAATGGTAGCAGATTCCGTGCTTCATCAGCTGACGCCGTCTGTGGGACATCGAACCACGATATCCCATCGTAATCGCGAAATTTTCTTCGCAAAGTCCGGCTTGATTTCCCTAGGGAGGTCGCTGACTTTGTGTCAAGGATATCGCCGATTTATACCAGGAATCGCCGACTCCACCTAGTGAGTTGTCGGTTCAAGGAATATTCTGCTAGCTAAGAGTGCTGTCCACGGCCAGACTCGAAAGAATAACTACCTAAGGCCAGTCGCCGATTCCACTATCGTGTGTCGCCGATTCCACTTTGAATCGCCGACTCCACCTGGTCTTTTCTCTTGGGCCAGTTCTAGCAAATACTTGCGCTCTAGTTGGAACATTCACTTTCATATAGGTTGGATTTTTCATAAAAAATCACCTATCTTCATCTGGATCGTCGATTACCACCTGAATCGACGATTCCCACCTGAATTGACCTGAGTAGTCGATTCCCACACCTGAATCGTCAATTCGGTATCGTCTTCATTCATCGCTTTGGCTGAATAAGACCACCCACAACCCAACTCTTTGACCGAAACGAAAATCCATCGCTTTGGCTGGATTCGCATCGTTGTTTCGGTAAATAAACAAAAAATGAGTATGGGGCTTTTCGCCTTTTTTCACTTTCAGTGATTCTGTCGATCCACCTCTGGAAGTCCCATATCCGATTTTGGGATTCTGAGACCACACATAACGTGAAAAAAGTTTTCTCTACGAGTACAAAAAAGCAGAATTTTCCAACAGTGCAAGGAATCTTTTTTGGGATAGGTCTAACCAGGCATCCAAAAAACCACCCCCAGTGGAACGATTTTCTGCAAAAAAATTGCAAATTTTTTTGCTAATTTCAAACTTTAGGGACTAGTAGTACTGCTCAAGGGGGACACAAAACTACAAAGAAATATTATACAAAAAATTTTCTGTTTTGTGACACCCAAGGTGCAGGTATCTATCCATAGCTTCCGACACAACATGTGGGGATGATCAGAATAAAACACAGTGCCAACACACTACTGGCACTACGACAGAACAAGCTGTCTCTGAGGGATTACACGATTAAGTTCACTTCGATGATGACAGAAGTGAGCGACCTAATCCCGAGTCTGGCAATAGCGGGGTACATGAAGTGAGCTGACAGAAGTGAGCGACCTACTCCTCTTTGGCCCAGAATCTTATGCTCCATAAAGTGGAGACCCTGCCCGACCTCTTCCAACGAGCTCAATCGTTCATTGAGATAGAAGAGGAGAACAATAACAAACTGGATCGATTCGAGCTGCCCAGTCGGAAAAAACCTCGCTTTGCTGAAAAAGATACATGCGAGGATACGAGTTCCAAGTCTGAAACCTCGACTAGTCCTCCTCGATACAGAGAGGAGTTTCCCAACAGCAGTTATGACCATTGATGAAGCACGAAATCTGCTACAAGTGGGCTCGCGGGGTTGCGAGGAGGGCCGGAGGTTTTGGAGTCCACGACGCGCGCTCTACGTCAAATACCTGCAGAAGTGGAGGGGAATCGACGACTCCTTGGGGAGTAGGCGATTCGGGCTCCTTGGTTGCTCTAGTATGGAGTGTTGTAGGTCAAGTGAAGGTGAGAATGGATACCCCTACGACCCCTTTTATAGGGTCCTGGGGGCGTTTCCCCATTCATTGTGTGGGGCCCACCCTATTATGGTACCCAATTAAGGGTGCCATAATGACGTGGGCCCTCCCAAGTAACGTCTGGGAATCGGCGATTCAGGTATGGGAGTCATCGATTCAGAGGTGGAGTCGCCGACTCCCTTGAGGTCAGGTCCTCGGTCTACCAGACCCGAGTGTCTTGTCTGGAGTCGGCGATGCACCCCTAGAATCGGCGACTTGGTAGTCGCAGTAGGTGATTCCCAGGTGTTGCCTTGAGTACTTGACGTAGACACTTATTCCACACCGTGGAAGCCTTCCGGGGGTCTGGTATAAAGCAACGGAACCCTAGTCTTTGTTGAAGGACGTTGCTGGGAGTGACTGACGTAATCAGGCATGTGTCACCAGTACTCCCCCCTGAAGAGATCACAAAAAACATGCGTGTACCGCCAGTATCCCCCCCCAAGCAAGGTCTTGTGTGATCCGCATCAAGGCCAAAGAGACAAGATGAGATCGAATCATTGCGGCCACAACGATACAATGACTCCGTATCCATGCACTATCAGATGGATTGATTCACTATCAGAATCTTGTTCCAGGCCAACGGAACTATGTGTTTATTATCCATCCCTGATCAAGGACGAATTTTGCTGTGTCATCAAGACCAAAGCGACAAGATGGACTGACTCACTATCAGAGCCTGATTCTGGCTGAAGCGACAGAATCTGTTGATTCACTATCAGAATCTAGTTCACTATTAGAACTAATGTTTATAGTCCACCCTGATCAAGGGCGACTTTATGTCCGCAACGACGGTTACCCCACCAAGGCCAAAGCGACAAGGTGGGTCGAGATCATTAAGGCCAAAGCGACAAAATGGTCTCCAAGTCTATCAAGGCCAAAGCGACAAGATAAAAGAATTATTGAGGCCAAAGCCACAAAATAATTCTTGGTCCATTAAGGCCAAAGCGACAAAATGGACCTAGATCTACTAAGGCCAAAGCGACAAAATAGATCTGATTCTGGCCGAAGCGACAGAATCATACCTGCAAAACATAAAACAATTTGCAAAACAACTATATCAGTCTAAAGGATATACTTATTGATTTACTAACCTTGCCATGTGGAGCTGCCTCTCATGCTGCTCCTTATGCTCAATAAATCCTTGATTGATCTGGCCGAAGCGACAGATCTATCATGCTCAAAATGTGACAGCTTCTGGCCGAAGCGACAGAAGTGTCGGGAGAACTTGTCATACTCCCCCAGGATTTCGACGACTTCTGGCCGAAGCGACAGAAGTGTCGGAAAGAGCTTATGATACTCCCCCCGGAGTTCGACGACTTCTGGCCGAAGCGACAGAAGTGTCGGGGAGAGCTTGTGATACTCCCCCCTTGAGATCATTAAGGCCGAAGCGTCAAAATAACCTCTGGTCTATCAAGGCCGAAGCGATGAGACAGACCGACTCACTATTAGAGTCTGAATCTGACCAAGGCTACAGATTCACTATTAGAATTTGATTCTGGTTGAGGTTACAGAATCTGCTGATTCACTATTAGAATCTGATTCCGGTCAAGGCTACAGATTCACTATCAGAATCCGATCCTGGCCGAGATTGCGGAATCTTACCTGCAAAAAAGGAAGACACTCTGCAAAATAACTAGATTAGTCCAAAACACATATTTTTATTTACTTATTGAACTTACCGTACAATTTTACCTTTCATGATGTCCCTCCTTTGCTCAAATTTGTCCTTGGTAAATTTGGCCGAAGCGACAGATTTTACCGTGCTCAGATTTTTTGACGACTTCTGGCCGAAGCGACAGAAGTGTCGGGAGAGTTTGTGATACTCCCCCCGAAATTTGACGACTTCTGGCCTAAGCGACAGAAGTGTCGGGAGAGCTTGTGTTACTCCCCCTAAAATTTGACGACTTATGGCCGAAGCGACAGAAGTGTCGGGAAAGCTTGTGATACTCCCCCTCGAAATGTGACGACTTCTGGCCGAAGCGACAGAAGTGTCGGGAGAACTTGTGATACTCCCCCTCGAAAATCGTGTCTTTGCGATACATAACCTTTGAAATGAGTGGTTTTCGAAGTACTTGATTGTCGATGGGCTATCTTTTTTTTTCCTTTGCTAATCTTTCATATAAATTACCCTTTAAATTGTAACTAAGGCCCGAAACTAGATTCACAAGTCGTAATTTAGCCATTCTGGATGTAAATTACACTCTACTAACCTTATTTCTAGCCACTCTGGGCGTAGTCTTGGTCGTACGAATCGTAGCTCAGCCTAAGGTTAAATTTGCAGATAATTTATACCTCCAGATTAACGTAGAGTTATCAAAGATAGAGCAAGCGACGAATCCAAAAAATATTCGACACTCGATGGTTACCTTCTAATTTGGAACCCTGACTCTGGAGAGTGCTTGTGATACTCCCCCTTGAGATGTGACAACTTCTGACCGAAGCGACAGAAGTGTGGAAGAGAGCTTGTGATGCTCCCTCCTGAAATTTAACGACTTCTGGCCGAAGCGACAGAAGTGCCGGGGAAGTTTTGATACTTCCTCCTGAGGTTTGACGACTTCTGCCCGGAGCGATAGAAGTTCCGGGAGGGTTTTTGACACTCCCCCTCGAAAATATGCACTTGGGGCAGTTTTATTTGTGTTTGACCCTGAGTCGGCGATTGGAAGCCCCAATCGGTGACTCCTATGGTTTGGGTAACTGCAGGGGGTATTTTGATTTTTACCCATCTGAATCGGTGACTCCCTCTAGGGATCGGCGACTCCTATTATAACCGTCGGATCTTTTTAGAAGATCCCTGAGATATTTGGAGAATATAAGGGGAATATACGCAAAATCTCCAAATAAGGAAATAAATCTCACAGTACTGCGAGATAGTGTCCGGAATCGGCGATTCCCTTGTGGATCGAGTCTTCGATTCCGGCGTGATATCGGGAATATGGAGATCAATTTCCGATCTCTTTTTTTGGAATTTTCGGATTCTCTGGGGTGTTTTTGCAATTTTCCCAAGGGCTATAAATAGTGACGAGTTTTCCCCAAATCTCACAACACTTTTTCCCCTTCTGAATCGCCTAAAACCCTAGTTTTTGCAATCGCCTCTTCCTTAGTGTTCAACTTCTTGAAGTGCCGATTCCCATACAATGGCTAGCCCCGATTCCACCGTAGTTCCCCTGAAAGAGACAGAAACCACGACGTTTATAGACGGAATGGTCATGGAAGGACTCGACGAGGTGTTGAACAACGTCGAGTCGCCGATTCCCTTTCGTCCCAGAGTGGTTGAATCGGCGACTCCGGTCGTTCCATCTCGTGTTTGTGACTTGAGTGCTTCTATGCACGAACTGCTCGGCACCTCGCCGGAGTCGTCGATTCCCCTTGCGGAGTCGGCGCTTCCGAGCAAGGCCCTTGTGGTTGTGCCTGAAGGGCCTCTAGAACTAGGAGAAATTCCCGGGACCTCTGAGTCGGCGATTCCCCATGTGGAGTCGTTGACACAGACTGGGCCCGTGAAGGGAAAATCTTTCAAAAGACGAGGCCAGAGGTCAAATGCTACTGGATCGGTGACTGCATGTCGTGAATCGCCGATTCTACTTATTGGATCGGCGACTCAAGCGCTTGAGTCGGCGATTCCTATTGATATTGATGCCTCTTCTGCGCACCAACCTGGCCCATTGGTTGTGAGTGCCGAGAGTCATATTATATCTGGATTGAACCCTAACCAGGGACCATCTGAGGGCGATGGCACTAAGAAGAGGAAACGAAGGCGAGGACATGGCAAAGGCAAGGTCCATGTGCCGGAAGAGGAGGAGGGGGTCCACGTACCCCTCAATGCTGACTTTGATGAAAGTTTGCTTGTTGATCGCGGTGTTCCTAGCCCGCGTCGTAGAGTGAACCTGCGCTCGATTGAACGAACTCCGCCACCTCCTGTGGACTTAGACAGAAATTGAGATTCGGACTTCGATTTTAATTCTTATGTTGGAGCGTCAAACCTAACTGGGTTTGCTCACTGTGAATTTGCTCTTAATGGTGCTCTAAGGTTGCTCCCAGTAGGCCGATCCGGGGACGGCGAATACGAGCAAGTCATGACTAGTGCAACTTTGGAAGTTTCGGGCGAGTTGCATCCCCCATCCACTCTTAATACAAGCGATGCTCGACACTTGTTATCGGGGATGAGGATTTCTGGGCACATGCGATTCTGGGTATCGTGATATCAGCCTGCGAGTCTCCCACCATTGGAATTCCAGGCTATCCGGAGGATTTATTTTAAACATTTCTCGGATCTTCCAATTCCCGAGATAATGAGTGAGATACTACTTTCTTTCGAAGTGTCGCTGTCGCAACTCTCGACGGGATTCTTCGTGACCCTGACAGGATTTCTGAATGTTTGCTGGGGTCTGAAACTAACTCCCACTGCGAGCTTGTTTCTGAATTATTACAAGCTTGTCAAGGATGGAAAGCCAGGGTCTGGTCGAGTTGGATTTACGCGACGCCACTTTGATAAAAGTGTCGTCGACGACCTACCCACCAACTTTGGCTTTTGGAAGAAGGAATTTTTCTTTATCGCCTCTGAGTTTCTTCCCGGGAGTCAGGAAGAATGAAATGACTCCAACCGAGTGCATATGAGTGCCTCGCTTGGGATGACTGTGAGAGATGTTGAAGCTGCGGACAAGATCGCAATAATCCTTACCAAGAATGATGTGTCGCGTGGGGTCCCCTTTGTCCTTTGTCAACGAGAGGACTTTACTTTTGAAGATGTGGCTGAAGTTCAAAAGCCACAAACTGCGAAGGAGATTCAGAGCGGCAAAAAGCGATCGTTTTTATACTTTGACGCCGCTCCCCCTTATATGGCCAAAAGGTTTCGAGAGGCCAAATTGATAAGGTTGAAGAAAAACAAAGCTGCTGAGCCTTGATGGTTATTCGAGGCGGGTTCAAGTTCTCGTTCTACGCCCCAACCTACTGGCTACCAGCCCTACACTTCTGGCATGAAGCTTCCGGATTTCAATGCCGATCCTCAAGTTAGGGCGGAAGCTATGTCACTTCTTCTAGCCAAGCCAGGGCGGTGGGTTCGGAACGAGTTACTCCAACACATGACCACCGTAAGTACCATACGAATTTGATTTTTCCTTATTATTATTATTTATTTTTTACCTGTTTCTATTTTTTCGTAGGCTTGCTATATGGCTCATGCATGCTACAGTATTGATACCATTCACGGCACTGAAAAGATATAGGAGTGATACAATCAGCTTAACGCGAAGTTCAAGGAAAGCGAGAGATCTCTTGCCAAGCTAAGGAATGTGAAATCCCGACTAGATACCATGCGAAGAAAGATAAGACGATCGAGTCTAAGCAGAAAGAGATAGATGAGTATGTTACCAAGATTTTGGGACTTCGAAAGGAGTTGAAAGAGACCTCGGCTGGGCATGTTAAAGAAATTGAAGATCTAAAGACTCAGCTTGGAAGCGAGATTGGGCGTGTGGTCTCATCTGAGACTACTATTGCTGATTTGAAGAAACAAGTTGCCCAGCTCGAGAAAGAGAATACGGGACTCAAAAGTGAACTTTCTAGCGCCGAAGAGGAGATCTCGGCGCTTTTGAAAGATAAGTCCGTATTTTCTGGGAAGGCCGAAGAGTTGGAGTTGGATGTGAGATACCAATCCGATCAACTCCAAGAACTCATCTTCTTTGGACCTTCCGTGTTTCCCGCTCTGCCCCCTGACTATATTACGGACATTATGACATGGGTAGAGCAGCATCCTGAAGAGCTTGAGAAGAACAAGGATGCTTTGGATAAGATGAAGGATGAAGCTGCTAAAGAGTAGAACATTTTAGTCCTTAGAATTTTGTAACTTTTTTTAAAATATTATTGTAATCTTTGAACTTATTATTAATGAATCGTTTTGCTTACTTTAATTAATTGTTTATTTACTTCATTTCTTTGGATTGTAACTAAGACCCAAAACTAGGTTCGCGAGTCGTAATTTAGCCACTCTGGACGTAAATTAGACTAACCCTATCGCTAGCTACTCTGGGCGTAGACTTGATCGTGTGAATCGTAGCTCAGTCTACGGTTAAATTCGTGAAATAAATTAAACTTCATAATTAATAAAAACTCGCAAAGTTGATCGAAATAATAAGTTGAAAAAGAAAATATCGAAAAAGATAACGGAAGTACTTAGGATTTTTTCTATACCTTAAGACTCTAGAATTGTACTTTAGATTGCAGTTTGACTCCGGCCGTAGCGACGGAGTAAATTTTTACCTTCATCGAGGCCGTAGCGACAAGATGAAGTTGGATCGTTATGGCCATAGCGACAAAACGATTCCTAATCTATTGAGGCCAAGGCGACAAAATAGACTAGTAAGGGTTTGGAAACCCTAACTGTGAGTGGTGTGTGAACCTTTTTTAGGGTTATGTTCGTGTGTACTCCTTAGTGTCCTGAGACTCTATATCTATACCCTAATGTGTAGTTTACCTCTGGCCAAAGCGACAGAGTAACTTTAACCTTCATCGAGGCCGTAGCGACAAGATGAGGTTGAATTGTTAAGGCCATAGCGACAAAACAATTCCTGATCTATTAAGGCCGAAGCGTCAAAATAGATTTCTTATTTAGGGTAGAGTCGTGAACTGGTGACTTAGAGAAGTATAACTTTTATTGAAAAAAGAAATTTTTTACAAAATAAAATCTAACTATTTTATTTTTCTATATACATTGAAAGGACCTAAGGAATGGGAGGATGAATATTAAGCATAGTATTGCTGCATGTTGTCCGCGTGCCAGGTGTTTAGAACCATTGTTCCATTCTGTGCCGTAGGCGATAAGTTCCTGGCATTATCTCCTCTTCGACGATGTAGGGACCCTCGAAGTTGGATGACAACTTATTCCTTGGTTTATTCCTTTCAGTGATGCTAGCCTTCCGCGTGACGAGAGTTCCCGGCAGAAACACCTTTTTGCGTACTTGGCGGTTGTGGTATCGTGATACACTTGCCTTGTACGATTCATTCCGCAGGTCCGCCTCGTCACGGGTTTCATCCCTCAACTCTAGCTCTGTTTCTAGGTTTTGGTCATTGTTTTGCTCGTCGTACTTTGAGACTCTGTATGTTGGTGTACTCATCTCGATTGGTATGACATCCTCCACTCCATATGTCATAACGAAGGGGGTGTTTCCTGTGGGTTTTTACTAGTTGTGCGATATGCCCAAAGGATTCCGCACAACTTGTCTGCCCAGACCCCTTTTGCCGATTCGATTTTCTTTTTGAGCCCTTGTACGATGGCCTTATTGGTTACCTCCACTTGTCCATTTGCCTGAGGTCGGTAGACGGAAGCGAAGTGGAGTTTTGTGCCCAGGTCCTCGCACATTCTCGAAAATTTTCCCCCTGTGAATTGAGTACCATTGTCTGTGACAATGTGTTGGGGAACTCCGAATCGGCACACTATGGAGCGATAAACGAATTTGACTGCCGCATCTTTAGTGATCTTTGCTACAGCCTGAGCGTCGACCCATTTTGAAAAGTAGTCAACTGCTACAAAAATGAACCGAGCTTGGGATGTCGAGGGTGGGAATGGTCCTACGATGTCCAGTCCCCACCTGGCAAACGGGATCAAGCTCAAGATCGGAGTCATGTCCGCTGATGGTTTTTGTTGCATTGGACTGTGCAACTGGCACGCTCGACACTTGCGGACGTAAGTGCGAGCTTCTAACCATAGTGTGGGCCAATAGTACCCCAGCCGTTTGATTTTGAAGGCCAGTGCTCTTCTTCCCTCGTGGAGTCCGCACGAGCCTTCGTGTACTTCCTGGATAACCTTATTTGTATATGGCTTGGCCAAACAGCGTAGCAACGGGCTGTCGAAGGACTTTTTGTAAAGCACTCCCCCGACGTCGTAGTACTTGGCTGCCTTGTGTTGCAATTTTTTGGCCTTGCCCCTATTGTCAGAAAGTACATCATTCCGAATGAATGCTAGTATTGGTTGTCTCCTATCCTCCGGGGGATCGGATGTGACGTTCAATACTTTGTATGAGGGCTGGAGTACAGAATCCACCAGAATTTCATGCTAACCTCACTCCCAGGCCGATGCTAGCCGTGCTAGGGCATCGGCGGGCATGTTCTGAGTTCGAGGGATTTGCTCGATTTTAAACTCAGCGAACTGCTTGGTGAGTTCCACCATAGCTTCCACATACTTCGTGATTTGTGGTTCCTTGCAGGAGAACTCACCAGTGGTTTGCCAAGCCACGAGCTGGGAGTCAGTACGAAGCGTGACCTTTTCAGCGTCGAGAGTTCGCAACAGCTTTAGACCATGTATGGCCGTTTCGTATTCCGCGACATTGTTAGATGCCGGGAAGTGAAGCCGTATCGAGTGTTTGTAATTTTTTCCATCTGGACTATGGATTTTCACTCCGACACCCGAGCCTATGCTGCAACTCGAACCGTCTACTTCCACAGTCCATGGTTGGGTTAGGTTCGATGGTTTGAACTTGACAATGAAATCTACCACAGTTTGCCCTTTAATGGCAGTGGCTGGTCAAAAATCCAAGTCGAACTCACTGAGCTCGATTTCCCACTTAGTTAACCTTCCCGATATGTCTGGCTTGTGGAGTAGACGGCGTAGGGAATAGGATGTAAGTACTACGATCGTGTGCGCCAAGAAGTAGGCTCGAAAGCGACGACAAGCATGGATCACAGCGTATACGATCTTCTCAATTGGAGTATATCGTATTTCTGCTCCTTTTAGTCGCCTCGAGTGGTAGTAGATGGGGACTTGGTCCTTATCTCTCTGTGCGATAAGGACTGCACTTACGGTTTGTTCTGAGGTCACTATGTACAAGTACAGGCCTCCCCATCCTTGGGTGAGGTCAGCGTTGGAAGTGAGGACATATGTGCTTTTAGCTTGGTAAATGCCTCCTCACATTCCGGTGTCCAAGTGATACTACCCTTAGCCGCAGTTTTTAGTAGCTGGAAGAACGGTTTGCATTCGTCAGCCGTTTGCGATATGAAACGACTGAGCGCATTAATTCGTACGTTCAACCTTTGTACATCTCTGATTGTGCGGGGGGCTTCCATATCAAGGATTGCTTGGATTTTGTCGGGATTTGGTTTAATCCCGTGCTGACCTACGTACAAACCAAGGAACTTACCTTCCTTGATTTCGAAGGAACACTTGTTTGGGTTAAGTTTCATTTCGTATTGCTTTAATATCCTAAGGGTTTCTCTCAGATCCTTTGGGTGCTTTTCCACGCTTGATGATTTCACCAGGATGTCATCAACATAAGAAGAAATATTGCGCCCGATCTGGTCCGCGAAAACCTTGTTCATTAAGCGTTGGAATCTAGCCTCAACATTCCTTAAATCGAATGGCATCACGTTATAACAGAATATCCCTGAGTCCGTGATGAAGGATGTTTTTTCTTCATCAGGCTCATGCATTAGGATCTGGGTATAGCCTGAGTGGGCATCCATCATAGAGAGGAGTTCGTTACCAAACGCTCCATCGACTAGTTCGTCGATAGATGGGAGCGGGTAACTATCCTTGGGGCATGCTTTATTGAGATCTGTGAAATCAATGCACATGCGCCACTTGCTATTGGGTTTCTTGACAAGGACGGGGTTGGCCAACCAAGTTGGATATTGAACCTCTCGAATGTGTCCGGCATTCAGAAGTTTTGATATCTCTTCGTTGACGGCTTCCCGCCTGTCAGAAGTGATCACTCGACGCGTTTGGCGACGAGCTGGGATGGATAGGTCGACATTGAGTTTGTGTGTCACGATTTGATGCGCAATCTGTGTCGGAGCCTCACCCTCCCAAACGAACCTGTCCTGGTGCTCCTTCAGGACAGTCACAAGCTTGTCCCTTAGGTCGGGGGCTAACCCCTTTCCTAGTGCCACGTGTCCCCCCTCCAGCTGGTACATTTCAGTCTCATCCCCGGGATGTAATTTTTTCCTTTCCCCGTTGTCGGGTGGGGCGTGGACGAGCATGTTGTTTAGTCTGACCAGTTGGGTTGCCTTCTTATACCCTTATCGAGAATCTTTTTGTGATCCTTTGACAGTTGCGACGATCCCTTTGACTGGGTATCGTATGCACTGGTGATAAGAAGACGGGACTGCTTTGCTCCCGTGAACGAAGGGTCGTTCAAAGATGCCGTGAAAAGTGGATTCTACTTCCACCACTATAAAACGACATGTTCGACTAACCCTCCCTTACCGGGATCCGATGAAGACCTTCAGGTCGATAACGCCGGCCACTGGGGCGGCGACGTTAGTAAACCCGTAGATGGCTTCCTTGCAAGGAGACAGATCCTCCTTTTTAAGGCCCATCTTGGTGAAGGTGTCCATGTAAAGGATGTCCGCGGAACTCCCGTTGTTGACAATCATTCTCTCGACACGGGAAGTGGGACCGATGTCTGCTTGAATCACGAGTGGATTCTCGTGGGGTAGCAGGACATCGTCCAGGTCCTCTTTAGAGAAATATATCGACTTCTCTTCTCGGACCCGCTTCCCATTGTTACGATGTGTAGATTGTGACATCAGCACCTTCCGGGAATATCCCCTATTCTGGCCAACGGATCTGCCACCAAATATCATATTGATGGTTTCCCGTTGATAGTCCTCGCTACTGTCGCTATCCGGCGAAGGAGAGCGTGCACGCTTCCCCTTCGGATCGGACTTGCAACCGTCCCGTCCTCGGGATCCTTTGACAAAGTTGCCATGTTCACCCTTCGAGACCAGTTGCTCGACATAAATTGAGAACTCCCTGCAGTGGTCCGTTAGGTGGCCGTGGTCCTTGTGGAATTTACAGAATCTTCCACCTTTTTTGCAGCTATCTTTCGTTGCACGGTCCAAAGAACGAGCAGCGGGTAGATCCGCTCGGTTCTTTAGTTTCTCAAACAACTCGCCTTTATTGATTGTTAATGGGGTCCAATCCTTCCATGGTTGGGATAGACCCTTTGGCTACTGTTTGGTGGTTGTTTGATACACTTTGTTATCGTGTTTGGGCTTCCATTCCTTTTTGAAGGAACTAGCCGCATTGTCAGTGTATTTGTTCGAGGAGCCGCTGAAACTATTCTTCCCGTTGTTGCTAGAACTGGCCCGAGAGAAAAAAACCCGGTGGAGTTGGCGATTCACTAGGTAGAGTCGACGATTCAAAGTGGAATCGGCGACACACGATAGTGGAATCGAAGACTGGCTTAGGTAGCTTTTCTTTCGAGTCTGGCCGTGGACAACACTCTTTGCTAGCAGAATATTCCCTGAACCGACAACTCACTAGGTGGAGTCGACGATTCATGGTATGAATCTGCGATATCCTTGACACAAAGTCAGCGATCTCCCTAGGGAAACCAAGCTGAACTTTGCAAAAAAAATTTCACGATTACGACGGGATATCGTGGTTCAATATTCCCACAGACGGCGCCAGCTGATGAAGCACGGAATCTGCTACCGGTAGGCTCGCAGGGTTGCGAGGAGGGTCGGAGGCTTTGGAGTCCACGACGCGCACTCTACGTCAAACACCTGCAGAAGAGGAGGGAATCGACGACTCCTTGGGGAGTAGGCGATTCGGGCTCCTTGGTTGCTCTAGTGTGGAATGTTGTAGGTCAAGTGAAGGTGAGAATGGAGGACACCCCTAGGACCCCTTTTATAGGGTCCTGGGGGCGTTTCCCCATTCATTAGTGTGGGGCCCACCCCATTATGGTACCCAATTAAGGGTGCCATAATGACGTGGGCCCTCCCAAGTAACGTCTGGGAATCGGCGACTCAGGTATGGGAGTCTCCGATTCAGAGGTGGAGTCGCCGACTCCCTTGAGGTCAGGTCCTCGGTGTACCAGATCCGAGTGCCCTGTCTAGAGTCGACGATGCACCCCTGGAATCGGCGACTTGGTAGTCCCAGTCGGCGATTCCCAGGTGTTGCCTTGAGTACTTGACGTAGACACTTGTTTCACACCGTGGAAGCCTTCCGGGGGTCCGGCATAAAGCGATGTAACCCTAGTCCTTGTTGAAGGGCGTTGCTGGGAGTGACTGATGTAATCAGGCATGTCTCACCAACCACCAAAGTCATAACTCATACTCTCAATCTGGTAACAATTATGGCCACGAAAGCCATAGCTCACACTCTCGGCCCAGTAACAGTTATGGCCACCAAAGCCATAGCTCACGCTCTCAATCCTATGACAGTAATGACAACCAGAGCCACAGTTCACACTCACAATCAAGTGCATCACGCTAGTAGTGAAGAACTATCATCTGTTGGAAGATAGGATTGACCAAAGTAACCATGCAGGCTATGCTTCTGTCAGTCGCAACCAGCGACCAAAACATGTTGATTCTTTTGTTTGTCGCTCTCATATATTCTCAATAGAGATATTATTCTAAATAAATCTCTTTTTAATCCATAGAGATACTATGCAATATGTATGAATTATCATATTTAGAATAATCACCCATCGCTTCAGATGGATCAATCATCCATCGCTTCGGCTGGATGGCGTCCGTCACTTCATATATCATCCATCGCTTTGGCTGGATGATACCCGTTACTCAGACCTAGCTTACGACCTACGAGTCTAAGTGATGGTTACAAAATCCAATTTACGTCTAGAGTGGCAAAATTGTGATTACAAGTCTAGTTTACGATTTATGAGTCCAAAGTGCGACTTAAGAATCTAAATCAGACTCTCATTTACGAATCTAGCCCAGAGATTCAAAATTTACGACTACTAATGAAGTACTGAATCTGCTACCAGGTGCTCGCAGTGGTGCGAGGTGATGTCAGAGGCTCTGGAGTCCACGACGCGCGCTCTACGTCTTGATAAACACAGAAAAGTCGCACTCGATCAGGGTTAGACTATAAACACGTAGTTCCGTTGGCCTGGAACTAGATTCTGTCAGTTCGACCCGGCCAGAATCAATCCATTCTGTCACTTAGGCCTTAATGGATACGGAATCAGTACGTCACTATGGATCTTATCACTTTAGCCTTGATGCGGATCACACACACAACCTTGGTTGGGGGGAGGTACTGGCGATACACTCATGTTTCTTGTGCTCTCTTCAGGGGGGAGTATTGGTGAGACATGTCTGATTACGGCAGTCACTCCTAGCAACGCCTTTCAACAAGGACTAGGGTTCCGACGCTTTACGCTGGACCCCCAGAAGGCTCCCACGGTGCGGAACAAGTTCATCGTCAAATCGTCGAGTTAACCCGTAAATCGCGATTGGACTACAAAATCACCGACTCTAGGGACAAATTGCCGAGTTAGGGCCCAGATCGGCAGTATGGTAGACTGCACATCTCGCCCCTGGAAACTCGGCG
Organism: Zostera marina; assembly: GCA_001185155.1. Taxonomy (NCBI): domain Eukaryota; kingdom Viridiplantae; phylum Streptophyta; class Magnoliopsida; order Alismatales; family Zosteraceae; genus Zostera; species Zostera marina. The sequence goes on from LFYR01001394.1 coordinate 76,653, forward strand.
AGTTTGCCCTAAATAGGTGATTTCCATACTTGAATCGTCGATTTACGACCGTTACTCGCCGTCAGCCAACGCCATAAATGCTCCCATCTATGGCTATAGGCGCGATGTCCGCCTTTGATCGCGCCCTCCGAGACCCTATAAAAAGGGTCCCAAGGGGACACTCAAAGGCACAACACAAGTTCCACTCTCACCAGAGCATCAGCGTGCGTCGTGGACTCCAGAGCCTCTGGCATCACCTCGCACCACCGCGAGCCCTGGTAGTAGATTCAGTGCTTCATCACTCGTGTCTCTTTGTTCTACCGTGGTTGTCTCCCATAGGAGAGTGATGTGAGTTGGATTTGGGTCGTCCTGAGATTGCAGGACTCTTTCCCTTGAGCTCTCGAAGCTCCTTGGATATCCTTGATTCGGATCGACGATGTGTACTTAAGTTTGTCTTCCTCAAAGGTGGGTTAGACTTGCTTGTCGTACATCGTATGGTGGTCTGGCTCCTTGAAGCCTCTAGGTTGGTTATCCTCTTATCCAACTTCAACATGAGAGCATGCATGTGCGCAAGCCTCTCCTGTGTTGTCGGAGTTGGGTTCACACCCCCATTTAGTGGGAGTGGTGAGGACACCTCATGTGTAGACGATGGTGCATTAGAGGTTGGTACAATGATGCGGGAACCAGCCCTTCTGCTAGAAGCTCTTACCGTAGTAGCAGTGGCAAGAGCTTTCTTCTGACCCTTAGCAACAAGATCCATAAATGGCTGGGATGGTTGCTTCTATCGGGCTGAAGCAACGAGTGGAAGTTCTTCCGAAGTGTCGGAAGATATGGGTAGGTACCTGCCCCCCCAGGTGTCACAAAATAGAAAAAAATTTGTATGCTATTTCTTTGCAGTTTTGTGACCTTCTTGAGGAGTACTACTAGTCCCCAAAGTTTGAAATTAGCAAAAAATGTCGCAAATTTTTTGCAATTTTTCGGCAGAAAATCGTGCTACCGGAGGTGGTTTTTGGGATGCCTGTTTAGATCTATCCAAAAAAAAATTCCTGGCACTCTTAGAAAATTCTGCTCTTTGGTACTCGTAGAGAAAACTTTTTTCACGTGATATTTGGTCTCAGAACCCAAAAATCGGATCTGAGAATTCCGGAGGTGGACCGACGGAATCGCTGGAATTGAAAAAAGGCAAAAAAAAATTTTTTACCGAACGACGAGGCCAATCCAACCAAAGCGATGGATTTTCGTTTCGGTCAAAGAGCTGGGCTAGGAGTGGTCTTATTCAGCCAAAGCGATGAAAGAAGACGATGATCGAATTGACGATTCAAGTGTGGGAATCGCCTACTCAGTGTAGGAATCGTCGATTCAGGTGGGAATCGGCGATTCTGGTGGAAATCGTCGATTCAAGTGGGAATCGACGACTCAGATGAGGATAGGTGATTTTCTATGAAAAATCCAACCTATGTGAAAGTGAATGTTCTGGAGCAAAATGCATTGACAACACTCGTTCAGAAAGCTAAAGGAATCGGCGACTCCTTAGGAGATATCGACGATTCAACTTATGGCCTTTTGAACCATGCCGTGGACAACACTCTTAGCTAGCAGAATAATCCGAAATCGGCGACTCACTAGGTGGAATCGACGACATTCACTGAAAATAGACGAGTTTGCCCCTAAATAGGCGATTTTTGCTTGGGAAAAATCCAACCTATGCGAAGACGTAAGTTCCAAAGTAAAGGATGACTTGATCGAGCTTGTTCAAGAAACAAAAAAAAAATCAGCGATTTAGGGATCTAAATCGGCGACTTTGACTTTGGGAGTTTTTGAACAGAGTCGTGGACAACACTCTTAGCTAGCAGACGATATTTCAGATCGGACGATTCTCAAGGCTAAGTCGGCGATTTAAGAATAAATCGGACTTGAGGCGAGAATCGGCTATTGTCGATCTAAATCGGCGACTTAGTTGACAAAATCAGCGATCCTTCCGGGAGAGATCAAGCCGGACTTTGCAAAAAAAATCGCGATTACGACGGGATACAGGTGGTTCAGTAGTCCCACAGACGGCGCCAGCTGATGAAGTACTGAATCTGTTACCAGGCGCTCGTAGTGGTGCGAGGTGATGCCGGAGGCTCTGGAGTCCACGACGCGCGCTCTACGTCAAATACCTGCAAGTAGAGACTAGGCGATTCTAGTGAGAATCGGCGAGTCTCTTAGTGATGCTCTGGTGAGAGTAGAACTTGTGTTGTGCCTTTGAGTGTCCCCTTGGGATCCTTTTTATAGGGTCTCGGAGGGCGCGATCAAAGGCGGACATCGCGTCTATTGTCATAGATGGGAGCATTTATGGCGTTGGCTGGCGGCGAGTAACGGTCGTAAATCGACGATTCAGGTATGGAAATCGCCTATTTAGGACAAACTCGCCGAGTTTCCAGGGGCGAGATGTGCAGTCTACCATACTGCCGATCTGGGCCCTAACTCGGCGATTTGTCCCTAAAGTCGGCGATTTGGTAGTCCAATCGCGATTTACGGATTAACTCGACGATATGACGATGAACTTGTTCTGCACCGTGGGAGCCTTCCGGGGGTCCGGCGTAAAGCGACGGAACCCTAGTCCTTGTTGAAAGGCGTTGCTAAGAGTGACTGTCGTAATCAGGCATGTCTCACCAACCCCTTGGCTAGGTGACTGTCCAGAGGTATTTCTTCTTACCCCCCCTGCCTAGGAGTCTGTCCAGAGGTATTTCTGCTTACACCCCCTGGCTAGGTGACTGTCCAGAGGTATTTCTTTACACACCCCTCAGGTGGTGAGTGCAGAGATATTTTTTACACCCCCTGCCTAGGTGACTGTCCAGAGGTATTTCTTTACACACCCCTCCGGTGGTGAGTTCAGAGGTATTTCTTACACCCCCTGCCTAGGTGACTGTCCAGAGGTATTTCTTTACACACCCCTTCGGTGGTGAGTTCAGAGGTATTTCTTACACCCCTCTGCCTAGGTGACTGTCTAGAGGTATTTCTTTACACACCCCTCCGGTGGTGAGTTCAGAGGTATTTCTAACACCCGTCTGCCTAGGTCACTGTCCAGAGGTATTTCTTTACACACCCCTCCGGTGGTGAGTTCAGAGGTATTTCTTACACCCCTCTGCCTAGGTGACTGTCCATAGGTATATCTTTACACACATTCCAGTGGTGAGTTCTGCTCGACTTATTGGCCTCGACTTTCTGAACTCGACTTTTTCTGCTTTACTTTTGTTTTAGCCTTCTATGGTCATCTTCCTGTTCCTCTATAAATACGTGTCTTGCTCCTCTACTCTTCTCAAACATCACTCTTCTAGTGAGTCTCTTTTCTGACTTTCTTCAGGGAGAGATTGAGGAATGGTGAGACATGCCTGATTACGTCAGTCACTCCCAGCAACGCCCTTCAACAAGGACTAGGGTTCCGTTGCTTTATACCGGACTCCCGGAGAAATCCACGGTTGCGGGCAAGTGTCTACGTCAAGTACTCAAGTCAACACTGAGAATCGACGACTGGGACTACCAAGTCGCCGACTCCAGAGGTGAGCCACCGATTCCAGGCCTCGTTGGTCAGTTCTGGTAGGCTGCCAACCTGGCTCATGGGGAATCGATGGCTTCACCCTGAGTCGCCGACTCCCATACCTGAGTCGCCGACTCCCAGCCGTTACTTGACTTGGCCCACGCCATTATGGCACCTTTAATAGGGCACCATAATGGCGTGGGCCCCACGGGTAATAAATGAGAAACGTCCCCAGGACCCTATAAAAGGGGCCCTTGGGGGTCCTCATTCATCAACACATCCCCTCCACAAACACTTGACACACACTCCAACCAGAGCAACTAAGGAGCCCGAATCGCCGACTCCCACACCTGAGTCACCGACTCCCCTCCTCTCTGCAGGTACATTGACATAGAGCGTGCGTCGTGGACTCCAAAGCCTCCGGCCCTCCTCGCAATCCCGCGTGCCTACTGGTAGAAGATTTCTTGCTTCATCAGCTGGCGCCGTCTGTCGGACTATCGAACTACGATTTCCCGTCGTAATCGCGAAATTTTCTTCGCAAAGTTCGGCTCGATTCCCTTCCGGTGAATCGTTGACTTTGTGTCAAGGAATCATCGATTCATACAGGCAATCGCCGACTCCACCTAGTGAGTCTCCGATTCCGGGATAAGTCTACTAGCTAAGAGTGATGTCCTCGACTCGGCTCGAAAGATAAAAACCTAAGGCCAATCGCCGACTCCACCTGCTGAGTCGCCGATTCCAATTGGTTTCTTTCGAGTTAGTTCAGTCAATACCTGCGCTTCGGTTGAAATTCTCTTTTGTCATCCATGACTTCTGAAAGACAAAAGCATGATTACCATCTGAGGAACTAAGGCAAATCCTCAGTGGCACCCGATGGGACACAAACTGAGCATCCTCAGCAAAACAGACAAGCTGAAAGTTTTGAGGATGCTCAAACTGATTTGCCCCTTCGGACATCCATCCCACCCGCTCTAGAAGCGAGGTTGATTAACTTCATGGAGAACATGAAGCAAAGAGTTAACAACCTCGAGAAAGCGAGGAGTCAGAGGACCATCGCCCGCGAAGGAGCGGGTGAATCGACCTTTCACAATTCTCCATCTACGAAGAAAAAGAAAGGTCCAGAATAACAAAAATCAAGAGCTGGACCCAGTAAGAGTCGCATTGAGAGGAATCTTACAACACGGTTCATGGAGGACCTCTGTCGAAAGCTGGCCGACAATCCGGTCGCCAGCGAACCGATCGAATTCCTGAGAGTCAAAAGCGCTCCTTTCCAAGAGGACCTTTTGAAGGTGTCCTTTCCACCAACTTGGCGGGTACCCAGAATAGAGTTGTATGATGGTTAGGGTGATCCAAAAGATCACGTCAACCTCTACCTCAATATTCTGGAACTGCAAACCACCACCAACACACTGCTGTGTCGAGCATTCCCTAGCACTCTCAAGGGCAGTGCCTATCAGTGCCTATCGGTGGATCAATCTCCAGCTTCGCAGACCTTTCATCCAAGTTCATCGCCCAACATGTGGGGATGATTAGGATCAAGCACAGTGCCAATGCACTGCTGGCACTGCGATAGAACAAGCTGTCATTAAGGGATTACACGATTAAGTTTACTTCAATGATGACAGAAGTGAGCGAATTAATCCCGAGTCTGACCATAGCGGGGTACACGAATGGGCTAGTACTCTACTCCCCCTTGGCCCTGAATCTTATGCTCCATAAAGTGGAGACCTTACCCGACCTCTTCCAACGAGCTCAATCATTCATTGAGGTGGAAGAGCAGAATGAAAACAAGCTAGTGGAACTTGAGAGCACTAGCTTCAAAAAACCAAAGTTCGAGAAAAAGGACTACAGTGAGAAGAACAATTTTCATTGCCCCTCGAATAGATACACTGACAATGCGGTTGATTCCTTCAAAAAGGAATGGAAGCCCAGACACGATAACAAGGTGTGTCAAACCTCCACCAAACAGTCGCCAAAGGGTCCACCTCAACCATGGAAGGATCGGACCTCGCTAACAATCAGCAAAGGCGAGCTACTTGAGAAACTGAAGTACCGAGCGGATCTGCCCGCTCCTCGCTCTATGGACCCTGCAACCAAGGATAGCCATAAAAAAGGTGGAAGATTCTGTAAATTCCACAGGGACCACGGCCACCCGACGGACTATTGCAGGGAGTTCTCGCTTTATGTTGAGCAACTGATCTCGAAGGGTGAACTTGACAACTTTGTCAAAGGATCCCAAGGTCGGGACGATTGCAAGTCTGACACGAAGGGGAAGCGTCCACGCTCTCCTTCGCCAGAGAGCGATAGTAGCGAGGACCACCCACGGAAAACCATCAATATGATATTTGGTGGTGGATCCATTGGAAGGCTAGCATAACAGAGAGGAATAGACCAAGGAATAAGTTGTCTTCCAAAGGTCCCTACATCTGGCACACGGACAATATGCAGCAATACTACGCTTAGTATTGAACACATTATTGTTTAGAGCCTTTTAGTATATATGTTAGTACAAATTATAAAGCAGAATAATTAGATTTTACCTTTGTAATTTTTATTTCAATAAAGTTGTCATTTTCATCTACCTACGACTGTAACTAGCACCCGCCTTATAAATCTATTTTGTCGAAACGACCTTAATAGATTAAAATCGTTTTGACACTTCGGACTTACGATTCAACCCAATCTTGTCGCTTCAGCCTTGATGTGGGCCCAAAAGTTACTCTTTCTCTACGACTAGAGTTCAACTACACATTAGGGTCTAAAGTGTAGAGTTTTAGATAGTTGATAGGTACAAGTAATCACAACTCCAAGAGGTTCTAAGTACCCACCACACTTATCAGAATCTATTATGTCGCTATGGCCTTAATAGATTAATAATCGTTTTGTCGCTATAGCTTTAACGATTCAACCCCATCTCGTCTTTACGACCTTGATGTGGGTAAAAAGTTACTCCATCGCTTCGGCCGGATTTGAACTACATATTAAGGAATCTAGAGTCTTAGGATCGAAAAAAGTTCTAAGTGCTTACGTCACTTAGTCTAGAAAATTCTAAGTCTTAGCTAAAATTCCCGACAGTTTTCTATATCTCCAACTCACTACGTCAATTAGTTTTGCGAGTCTTGATTAGTTGTGAAGTTTAATTTATTTCACGAGTTTAGCCGTAGACTGAGCTACGATTCGTACGACCAAGTCTACGCCCATAGTGGCTAGCGATAGGGTTAGCATAGTCTAATTTACGTCCAGAGCGGCTAAATTACGACTTGTGAATCTAGTTTCGGGCCTTAGTTACAATTTAAAGGGTAATTTATATGAAAGATTGGCAAAGGAAAAATAATAGGTAGCTCACCGACAGTCACGTACTTCGAAAAACACTCATCCCAAAAGTTTGTGTGTCGCAAAGGCACGATCTTCGAGGGGAAGCATCACAAGCTCTCCCAACACTTCTGTCGCTTCGGCCAGAAGTCGTCAAAATTTAAGGGGGAGTATCACGATCTCTCCCGGAACTTCTGTCGTTTCGGCCAGAAGTCGTCAAAATCCGAGGGGGGGTATCACAAGCTCTCCCGACACTTCTGTCGCTTTGGCCAGAAGTCGTCAAATTTCGGGGGGAGTATCACAAACTCTCTCGACACTTCTGTCGCTCCGGCCAGAAGTCGTCAAAAATTGAGCACGGTAAGATCTGTCATTCCGGTCAGATTTACCAACGATCAATTTGAGCAAAGGAGGGGCATCAGGGAAGGTAAAATCACACGGTAAGTTCAATAAGTTAAATATGCATTTTTGGACTGATCTAGTTGTTTTGCAGGATGTTTTCTTTTTTGCAGGAAAGGTTCTAATAGTGAACCAGACTCTGATAGTGAGTCAGACTCTAATAGTGAGTCGGTCTATCTCGTCGCTTCGGCCTTGATAGAGCAGAGGTCATTTTGACGCTTCGGCCTTAATGATCTCACGGGGGGAGTATCACAAGCTCTTCCCGACACTTCTGTCGCTTCGGCAAGAAGTCGTCAAATTTCGGGGGGAGTATCACAAGCTCTTCCGGACACTTCTGTCGCTTCGGTCAGAAGTCGTCAAAAAATTTGAGCACGGTAAAATCTGTCGCTTCGGCCAAATTTAACAAGGACAAATTTGAGCAAAGGAGGGGCATCACGAAAGGTAAATCGCACAGTAAGTTCAATAAATAAATAAAAATATGCGTTTTGGACTAATCTAGTTATTTTGCAGAGTGTTTTCCTTTTTTGCAGGTAATATTCCGCCGTCCAGACCAAGATCGGATTCTGATAGTGAATCTTTAGCCTTAATCGGAATCAGATTCTAATAGTGAATCAGCAGGTTCTGTAACCTGGGCGAGAATCAGATTCTAATAGTGAATTTGTAGCCTTGGTCAGAATCAGACTCTGATAGGGAGTCGGTCTATCTCGTCGCTTCGGCCTTGATAGACCAGAGGTCATTTTGACGCTTCGGCCTTAATGATCTCAAAGGGGGAGTATCACAAGCTCTCCCCGACACTTCTGTCGCTTCGACCAAAAGTCGTCGAACTCTGGGGGGAGTATCATAAGCTCTTCCCGACACTTCTATCGCTTCGGCCAGAAGTTGTCACATTTTGAGCATGATAGATCTGTCGCTTCAGCCAGATCAATCAAGGATTTATTGAGCATAAGGAGGAGCAGCATGAGAGGCAGCTCCACACGGCAAGGTCAGTAAATCAATAAATATATCCTTGAGACTGATATAGTTGTTTTGCAGGTTATTTTTTGTTTTGCAGGTATGATTCTGTTGCTTCAGCCAGAATCGGATCTATTTTGTCGCTTTGGCCTTAATAGATCCAGGTCCATTTTGTCGCCTTGGCCTTAATGGACCAAGAATTATTTTGTCACTTCGGCCTCAATAATTCTTCTGTCTTGTCGCTTTGGCCTTGATAGACTTGGAGATCATTTTGTCGCTTTGGCCTTAATGATCTCGACCCACCTTGTCGCTTTGGCCTCGGTGGGGTAACCGTCGTTGCAGACATAAAGTCTTCTTTGATCAGGGTGGACTATAAACATTAGTTCTGATAGTGAACTAGATTCTGATAGTGAATCCACACATTCTGTCGCTTCGGCCAGAATCGGACTCTGATAGTGAGTCAATTCATTTTGTCGCTTTGGCCTTAATGGACGGGAATTATTTTGTCGCTTTGGCTTTAATAATTCCCTCTCATCTTGTCGCTTTGGCCTTGATGACACAACAAAAGTCGCCCTTGATCAGGGATGGACTATAAACACGTAGTTCCGTTGGCCCGAAACTAGATTCTGATAGTGAATCAATCCATCTAATAGTGCATGGATAACGGAGTCATTGTGTCGATGTTGCCGCAATGATTCGATCCCATCTTGTCGCTTTGGCCTTGATGCGGATCACCTTGCTTGGGGGGGGTGCTGGCGATACACGCATGTTTCTTGTGCTCTCTTCAGGGGGGAGTACTGGTGAGACATGCCTGATTACGTCAGTCACTCCCAACAACGCCCTTCAACAAGGACTAGGGTTCCGTCGCTTTATGCCGGACCCCCGGAAGGCTTCCATGGTGCGGAACAAGTGTCTACGTCAAGTACTCAAGGCAATACCTGGGAATCGCCGACTAGGACTACCAAGTCGTCGATTCCAGGGATGTATCGCCGACTCTAGACAGGGCACTGGGGTCTGGTAGACCGAGGACCTGACCTCAAAAGAGTCGGCGACTCCACCTCTGAATCGGCGACTCCCATACCTAAGTCGCCGACTCCCAGGCGTTACTTGAGTGGGCCCACGTCATTATGGCACCCTTAATTGGGTACTATAATGGGGTGGGCCCCACTCTAATGAATGGGGAAACGCCTCCAGGACCCTATAAAAGGGGTCCTAGGGGTGTCCTCCATTCTGACCTTCACTTGACCACTTACACTCCACACTAGAGCAACCAAGGAACCCGAATCGCCTACTCCCCAAGGAGTCGCCGATTCCCCTTCCTTTCTGCAGGTGTTTGACGTAGAGCGTGCGTCGTGGACTCCAAAGCCTCCGGCCCTTTTCGCAACCCCGCGAGCCCACTGGTAGCAGATTCCGTGCTTCATCAGTGTCACTGTTCTGTTTTATTAAAAACAACGAATCTGTTCCCTTCTTCACCCTTACATTGCCACAGTGTTGAGCCAGGAATTTCTCTCTTAGGTCAGAGAAGCTTTTGATGCTCTGGACTGGTAGATCTGCGAACCATCTATATGTAGTTCCTCTCTAGGTTCCTGGAAAAGCCCTACACAGTATGTCATCTCTCTCTGTTACCCATTGCATTGCTCCCCTAAACATGTTTATATGTTCTACAGGGTCCTGCTTTCCATCGTATTCTGGCAATTTTGGCAGCCTGAACCCTATTGTGTAGGGTTTGTCATTAATTAACTATCTAAAGGTTCCATGCCCTCGAATAAGACTGGGCGCCTTCGTGTTGTATTTTCTGAATCTCCTGTTCCCTCTCTGTATGGGATGTGGGATTTGATAGGGTTTTGGACTTTCCCCTAATTCTCTGGCAGGGGTTCCTTCCCTTGACTTTTCTGTGCGAGGGGTCTGGACTATGCTGCGTGGCTATTTGCCCTTTGCCTTTCTGAACCTTGGCCTGAGGGGCGTGCTGAATTCTGACCCCTTGTATACTTGGCTGTCCGGGTTCTGCGTGTGGTTTCGCCTGCTTTTAACCTTTCTGCCATTCGAGCCATGATTTCTCTCATAGTGATTAACTCTTCGATTGGGATGCGTATCGAAGAGTGATGGTTGTTAGCAGGGGAAGGCGAGTGTTCAATGTTTAGGGCCCTTTCTTGACGGGCGGGAATATGCTGTTGTTCTCTCTGTTGTTCCCTCTGTATCTGGAAAAAATTCAGTGGATTTTTCTGTGCTATCACTTCTAGCGGGACTTGATTCGTCAGAGGGACAGGTATTATTATAGTTTGATTTTCTCCTTGCCTGTTAGTTTGGGCTCTGGGGTTCTGAGGTACCCCTTCCTGTTGGATTGCCTCTGGTGTTTTCTCCCCCACGTATGAAGTTTTTCTTGTGTTGATCAGTTTGCTATTTGGTCTGGAGAAAATCAAGCTGAGGTGGTCGACTTGCGTGTGGTCGACTTAAAGAAGTTGAGTACTGCAAAGTTCTTCGAGAGTGGAGCCTCTCAAGGAAGTCGAACTGACATGAACCCGAGCCTAGGGTCGATCCTCTCACGGTGGTTGCTTTCCCTGACAGTCGACCTTAGGCAAGTCGAGCTTGTCGAAGTCGAGCTTGGGGTCGATCCTCCTAAGGCAGTTGGGTTGGATCACAAAGTCGACCTTGGGAGTCGAACTCCCGAGAAAGTCGAGCTGGAGGGCAGAATCTACGCTGTTTGGAGCTGATTTGGCCGCGATTTTTCGAAAAAGTCGACAAGCTTTCTATTTTGTGAGTATCTTGAATTCACAGATGGCACCAACTGATAAGGGTGGAACATGATCAGTGCTAGGGCGACGCTTCGAACAAGCGCAAGGCCGTGAACTCCGCCAGAAATCGCTCGGACACTCTAGTCACTCAGGCTCTTTCTGTCAGGGGTTCTGATGAAGCACTGAATCTGCTACCAGTAGGCTCGCGGGGTCGCGAGGAGGGCCGGAGGCTTTGGAGTCCATGACACGCGCTCTACGTCAAATACCTGCAAAAGTGGAGGGGAGTCGGCGACTCAGGTGTGGGAGTCGGCAACTCGGGCTCCTTAGTTCTCTGGTTGGGTGTGTGTAAAGTGGGAATGACCTGGGAGCAGAGGACCCCCAAGGACCCCTTTTATAGGGTCCTGGGGGACGTTTCCCCATTCATTAGCGTGGGGCCCACTCCATTATGGTGCCCAATTAAGGGTGCCATAATAACGTGGGCCCTCCCAAGTAACGGCTGGGAATCGGTGACTCAGGTATGGGAGTCGCCGATTCAGAGGTGGAGTCGCTGACTCCCCATGAGCCAGGTTGACAGTCTACCAGAACTGACCACAAGGCCTAGAGTCGGCGATTCACCCCTGAAGTCGGCGACTTGGTAGTCCCAGTCGGCGATTCTCAGGTGTTGCCTTGAGTACTTGACGTAGACACTTCCTCCACATTTGTGGAACTCTCCAGGGGTCCGGCATAAAGCGACGGAACCCTAGTCCTTGTTGAAGGGCGTTGCTGGGAGTGACTGACGTGATCAGGCATGTCTCACCAGGTTCACTCTCACACTAAAAATCCTTATGGGGTAATCTGGTCATTAGGGCTCTAACCGCCTAACTGCCCAGATCTGGCCTGGGTCGACTTTATGAGGTCGACTCCCTCGAGGTCGACTTTTGGCCCTCAACCTCCTTAGAGGTCGACTTGGCTAAAGTCGCTCAGTGGGGTCGACTGGGGCCTCCCATTGCCTATATGGGTACTTCCACTCATTCTGGGTTATCTCAAGATGGTGTTGTGGTCCGATACTGTATCTCCAGGTCCCAAGGGGTCACTCCAAGGAAGATTACCAGTTCCACCATAACTAGATCAATACAGAGAGAATCGCCGATTCCCACACCAGAATCGCCTATTCTCTTCTAACAGGATTTGACGTAGAGCGTGCATCGTGGACTCCAGAGCCTCTGGCTATCTTCGCAACCTCGGGAGCCCATGGTAGCAGATTTAGTGCTTCATCATTGTCCACACTCTCAATCACATCCGCGGCGAGTCCGTGTGAGGTATCCAAATGCACGGTATCGACATCAACCAATTCCTCCCGACTCCCGGGAACAAACTCAGAACCGATAAACATGAAATCCTTCTACCAAGATCCATAGTTCGATGGGATCTTGTAAATAAGGTGTCGGTCGTGTAGTCATCTTGACACTCTGACCCGACCAGATTCGGCGTTGGAAGCTCTGTTCAGCTTGAAATACCAAAAGAACAGATTGGCAGTTGTTGCGATGTTTGGACTCCAAAAGATGTTGGAGAATCCTCGAATATAAACATAGAATAAAGCCTGAAACTGCGACAGTGATACTCCCGTAGCAAGCAGAATCTGACTCATCAAGGTTGGAATGGGAAGCTCTCTGAAGTGTCTAAAGTACATCCTGTGAATCGCTGAAATCCCGACAACGGGAGATTTGCAGACTGCCACCGCGATATCCAGAATCGCAAGTGTCCATGAATCCACATCCCTCGCAGAAGATGTCGAACAGAGAACGCGTCCAAAATAGATGGAGGATGTATTATCCTCGACTGAGGCATAGGTGGCCGGTAGGTGGAAACTTGTTCAAAGGAACCCTCGTTCGTAGGGCGCACTGGCATCGACTTGGGCTCAGAATCCAGCCAGATTTGGTAATGCGCGAACCCAGTGGGGTTCACCGTTCCTTGGAAGAAAGGAAACTTAGCCAGCCTATATCGATCCCTGTCCAACTCCATGGCAAGGGGAGGAGTCATCGCACCATCAGATGGGTCGCAAGGCGTGGCCCCCGTCAACAGACTGATTCTCGCCACGATTCAAAGGTAATTCTTGTTTATAATCCAAGTGGTGGGGATTATGAACTCGTTCATGAGGTGTATGAACCTTCTCCATTCTGTATTGTTATGGGAGGGAAGATTCAGAATTGTCACGTCGAGGCTTGTGAGATTCTTCTTTTTCTTTCCATGATCTTCATACTCGCGTCGTCGTTTATTAATGTTTAAACCAGAGGTAACAACCCCCTTGGCATTAACGATTATCGAGTCAGGATTTGGTTCCACAATCTGAATGGGAACATTAAGTTGTTCAGCCTGAATCACCGATTCAGGGTCTGGAATCGCCGATTTATAGTTAATGATCGCTGATTCTGAATCATCATCTCGACAACTCCTTCTCTTTAAGGTGGGGCCATCCCTGACTACCTCAAGAACCGGCGATTTTCCGAAAGAAATCGTCAATTTTCCAAGGGTGGACTCAAGGATCTCACCCGGTTCAACAGTAGACTTGGCCCCGGCTCGAACTACAGGAGCCACATCCAAAATCGCCAATTTCTCAGGCGTGAGGGGGCGAACCCTCAGTGGTCGATGACGGAATCGGTGACTCCTGGGTGTCGAGCGCTGCAACCAGACTCGTAGAAGTATCGGATTCGGTCAATTCACGGACTAAATCCTTAGTCTCCGACTCGGTCATCGTTGGAAATGTATTCGGGAATTTAGGGTTTGCCATTTGAAAACATCGAAGATTTTGCAGTGAATCGGCGATTCGATTTGGGGATGGTTTAGGCGTGATTTGTGGAGGATTAAGAGAGTGAAGTGAGGATTAAGATAATCCCACCTCTATTTATAATTCTTGGAAAAATTGTAAAAACCCCCCAGAAAATCCAAAAATTTTACGAAGGAGAATCCAAAATTGATCTCCAAATCCGCGAAATCACCTGGAAATTACAAAATCCAAAATTCATTCAAGAAATCGCCGATTCAAGTGGGTAAAATTACAAAATTGCCCGCACTACTACCCCAGAGTAAAATCGCCGATTCAGGGTAGATGCTCATAAAGTTTGTCTCAACGACACGATTTTAGGGGGGGTATCACAAACTCTCTAAGACGCTTTTGTCGCTCCGACCGGAAGTCGTCACGCTTTATCTTTTGGGGGGGAGTATCACGAGCTCTCCTCGACACTTCTTTTACCCCGGCTGGAAGTTGTCATCTTTTGGGGGGGAGTTTCTCGAACTCTCCACTTCTGTCCCTTTGGCCAAAAGTTATCACATTTTATGCAGGTACTTAGGGGGAAGTATCATAAACTCTCTCCGACACTTCTGTCGCTCTGGCCGGAAGTTGTCAAAATTGAGCACGATAAATCTGTCGCTATGGCTAGATTTATCACGGATTTATTTGAGCAAAGGATGAATAACGTGAAAGGTAAAATCACGTGGTAAGTTCAATTGGGTCAATAAAATAAATGTTTTAGACTGATACAGTTGTTTTGCAGGATATTTTCTTTTTTGCAGGTATAATTCTATCGCTTTGGCTAGAACTAGATTCTGTTGCTTTGTCCAGAATCAGATCTATTTTGTCGCTATGGCCTTAAAAGATCAAAAATTATTTTATCGCTATGGCCTTAATGATTCGAACCCATCTTGTCATTATGACCTTGATGGATTATCCGTCGTTGCGGATCCAAAAGTCGCTCTGTCGCTATGGTTGGAGTTAGACCATAAATTGTGGTTCTGTCACTATGGCCAGAATCAGATCTATTTTTTCGCTATGGCCTTAATAGATCAAGGATCATTTTGTCTCTATGGCCTTAATAATCCTATCTCATCTTGTCGCTATGGCCTTGATGAGGATAAAAGTCGCTCTATCGCTATAGCCAGAGTTCGACTATATATTGTAGTTCTATCGCTATGGCTAGAACTACATCTATTTTGTCGCTATGACCTTAATGGATCGAAAATCATTTTGTCTTTATGGCCTTAATGATTCTATCCCATCTTGTCGCTATGGCCTTGATGAGGTTCGAAAGTCACTCTGTCGCTATGGCCGGAGTTGGACTACAAAATTCTGTCGCTTTGGCCAGAATCAGATTCATTTTGTCATTTTTGCCTTAATGGATCCTGGATCATTTTATTGCTATAACCTTAATGATCCACTTAACCTTTCTTGGGGGGGGGATGCTGGCGATACACGCTTGATCACATGCTCTATTCATGGGGGAGTACTGCTGATACATGACTGATTATGCCAGTCACTCCCATCAATGCCGCTCAACTGGGACTAGGGTTCCGTTCTGTTTATGCCAAACTTCTGGAAGGCTCCCACGATTGCGGAACAAAGGTCGTCGTAAGTCACTAGGTCTAACTAGTGAGTCACCGATTGAGGCTGCCAAATCGTTGATTGTAGTGGCAAATCGCTGAGATAACTAGCATTGACTGACTGCATATTTCGCCCCTTTGAACTCACCGATCCTACCCTTGAATCACCGATTCCCTCCTGAATCACCGATCTCACGACCATTACTCGTCGCCAGCCCACGCTATTAATGTCACACCATTATGGCCGAGCACGATCACCGCCGCGGAATGTGCTCGGATGGCCCTATAAAAGGGGTCCCTCGGGCTCATTCCAATGCATCAGTTCCATCCCAATCAGAACATTACATGGAGCGAATCGCCGATTCCACACCTAATCCCTGATTCCCTCTCAGAAGATTTGACGTAGAGTGCGGTTCGTGGACTCTAGAGCCTCCAGCATCATCTCACACCACCCCGAGCTATGGTAGCATTTCCCGTGCTTCATCAGTAATCATGAGAGATAGACACACAGATGAAGTTCTGATCAAAGGAAATGCCATAAATGGATTATATTCAAACTTCGAGTGCAGCTATACGACTTCCTGCTTTTCTTTGTGAAAAAACATCATTTAACAAATGGCATCTTAGATTTGGACCTATTAATGAAAACATTACTAGAAATTTTTGTAATAAATTTGATTTACCTATGTTGAACAATATATTTGAAAAATGCATATCTTATTAATTAGTAAATGTCATAAATTCCCTTTTAGAAACTCTGAATATATTGTTATTTGATGGGGGTGAAACCCGACCAGTACTCCAAGACGCGCAAGCAAGCGCCAAGCGGGGAACTCCGCGGGAAACCGGACCGGAACTCAAGTGTGCAGAGCTCTGCTTCGCTAGGAATCCTTCTTCTCCAAATGACTTGCCTTTAATGAGTGGGGGGTGCCCTCTATTTATAGGGGTTCTTATGGGGGCAATATGGTCATTTGGGAAGTAACCGCCTAACTGCCAAACTGACCAGATTGGGTCCCAGGATCGACTTCCAGAGATCGACTTTTCTGGGGGTCGACTTTCCTGGTGATCGACTTTATTCAGAAGTCGATCCCAGGGAAGTCGATCCTCAGGAAAGTCGATCTTCCTAGGATTCGACCTGGGACCTCCCCAACCCTAGAATAGATACCTTAACTCATCTTAGGCTATCCGGACTTCTAGTTGCTGGTAGGTTGTGACCGTGTTCGGGATATTGTATCACCAGTACTCCCCCTTCCTCTGCGTATTAGATACTTTGGGATACGTCTTTTAGTACTATGGTCTGTGTGTCGGACCTTGTACTATCAGTATTGCCCCCTCTTTGCATGCTGGGATGTGGATTTTTGGTGATGTCCCCGGATGCGAGATGCTCTCTCACCAATATTCCCCCCTCTCTACGCCTGCGAGGTTGTATTTATGCTTCCACGGAGGTTGTCACGTGCTTTTGCCAACTATTGTCCGGTTTGTCCTAGCCGAAGCCTACTCCTTGCGCACCTGTCTGGCCTGATTTTTCCGAGGAACCTTGCTTGCCCATCTTGACGCCTTGCCTGAGCAATCTTTGAGCACTGTTTGGGTTCTCTTCCCTGTGGCGGGTTTTGAGAGTACCCGACCCCCTCCTTTTGTTCGCCTTTCTGCGATAGGGGTTGAGTGTGATCTCTCGTCTACCCACGTTCATCCGTAGGTGAGGGTTATTTTTTGAA
>LFYR01001396.1:10001-27439 GCA_001185155.1 Zostera marina
ACTCAAGTGTGCAGAGCTCTGCTTCGCTAGGAATTCTTCTTCTCCAAATGACTTGCCTTTAATGAGTGGGGGGTGCCCTCTATTTATAGGGATTCTTATGGGGGTGATCTGGTCATTTGGGCAGTAACCGCCTAACTGCCTAACTGATCAGATTGGGTCCAGGGGTCGACTTTCCAGAGATCGACTTTCTGGGGGTCGACTTTTCCTAGTGATCGACTTTACTCAAAAGTCGATCCCAGGGAAGTCGATCCTCAGGAAAGTCGATCTTCCTAGGATTCGACCTGGGACCTCCCCAACCTTAGAATAGATACCTCAACTCATCTTAGGCTATCCGGACTTCTAGTTGCTGGTAGGTTGTGACCGTGTTCGGGATACTGTATCACCACCGGTAATATGGGTTTTCATGTACGTCGTGCCTCATCTCATAAGGTTCAATCTTAATTTTGATGTATCACTAATGATACCCCTAGTCCATCAGACCAGGACTGATAAGCCTAGTAAGGTAAATAGGACGGCTGGACCCGTTCTGCCCGACGGACCTCAGCCCGAACAGATCAGTCGGGTCGATCCGTCGAGCCAGTTGGGTCTGCCGGGTTGGGTTTAGGCCCAATAATAGAAGGTCCGGTCTAGTAAGAAAATTTATAAACACCCCTAGGGGTGGAATGTAGAGAGGGGGAGAACATTTGTAATATACTTGTAGTAGATCGTCTGGTATACACTCTGTACCAAACGTGAAATGGATTCAGAGCAGCCGGAGCGAATAATTCATATGGAAGAAAACTTAGGGATCACAGCGGTGATGGAGGCGAACCAGGAGGACCAGCAACCGCCAGTCATTAATTACTGGAAATTACACTTCAGAGAGGGCGATTCGTATGGAAGAAGATATTGGAGAGGATCCTTGCCGTTCTTACCAATAGGCGTGGGGAAATCCTTGGTCTGATAATAAATCCGTGCCAGGGGATAATGTGTCCATAAGTCTGTCTGAACAAAGTAGGTCAAGATCAATTTCACCCGAATGGAGCGGAGATGGACAACCTAGGTATGGAAGAGAAGAATATCATGATTCACGAAATGTAAGCGAGGATCGACTTTTTATTATTATCACGGAGTTGCAAAAGAATTAGAGGCAACTGCAGGAACGCCTAAAAGAACAGCTAAAAAAATTGCCAACTTTGCAACCACCAATCCTGGGGGAACCACTAAAGTTATATATAGCGGCATCCAATAATACCATCAGTGCAGTACTCATATCTGAAAGAGATGGAATGCAGAGACCCGTCTATTATTACTCTCGCGCCCTACAAGACGTAGAAGTAAGATACCCACAAATCGAAAAATTAGGATTGACAGTAGTGACAGCAGCAAGAAGGCTAAAGCCATATTTCCAGGCACATCCGGTTATTATCCCAATGGAATCCCCATTGTTACAATTACTACACAAGTCGGACGTATCAGGAAGGTTGACAAAGTGAGTGGGTAGTAGAGTTGAGTGAATTTTACATTAGTATTGTACCAGCAAAAGCAATCAAGGGGCAAGCATTAGCCGACTTTTTAGCGGAATTCACACCATCAAATACAGTAAGTACAGGCGAATGGTGGGTCATATATGTCGATGGGTCGGCAAGTAGCATTGGTTGCGGAGCCGAAATTCAAACACCAACGAAGGAAAAAATAGAACACGCAGTGAATTTCGGATTTAGAACAACAAACAACGAAGCGGAGTATGACGCATTTTTAGTAGGTACACGGTTAAAACAAGCATTAGGAGCTAGGTGTGTAAAATTCCCTACAGATTCGTGCTTGGTAGCAAACCAAGTCACAGACGAGTTCATATCTAAAGAAGAAGGAATGAGTTTATATATAGAGGCCATACGGGATGCAATGAAGTCCTTCGTAGAATGGGAACTTCACCACACAAGCCGTACGAACAATAAGAATGCAGATGCCTTGGCCAGACTAGGAGCATCCCCGAGTGGGTCTGGGTAGAACAATAGGATGCACCATCTATAGTTTCGACGGGAGAAAAAGGCAAAGTCATGACGCTAACATAAGAGGAAGACTAGAGGATACCAATCAAAAATTATATTTCAAAATGAGAAGTTCCGATGGATCCGATGGAGGAAAAGAAACTTAGAAACAGAGCAGCATGATTCACAATGGCAGGGAAAAATCTTTTCCGTAGGCAGTGGAGGATAATATTCTGTAGAAATAATATTCTCAATGACATATTTAATTTTTAATTAATTTGAAATATAATAAACCCTAATTAACAAGATATAGAAATATATGAGTTAGAGCTACATGAATAAATCAATTAAACTCATTGATCGTGACCCTCTGGGAAGAAGGTCGATCCTCTCTACTATAATATAATTCCAAGTATATCACAAGTATAATCACAATGTATCACAAATATTATCACACTGTATTACAAGTAATCCCCCCTTTTTACACTTCACCCCTAGGGGTATTTATACAACTTCCTAACATGAATCGACCTGATGGATCCGATATACTTGGGACGCCTTCTTTGGGGTGTCAACTGCTCGAGTTAATGGGTCCTTTGCTTCTTCATCCAAGCAGCACAGAATCCACACCCACAAGTCACACAGCTCCAAACACAAGAGGTCACATGTATATGTCTCTGCAATTAATGATAAAGAGTCAATTTACTATTTGAATTCAGGTGACCATCCAGGAGCTCTCATGGTGGCTGACAAACTAAAGGGTGAATCAAATTATCAAAGTTGGGCAAATGCTATGAAGCTTTCATTGATTTCAAGAAGAAAAATAGCTTTTATTAATGGAAAAGTGAAAAGGCCAGAGGACAGATCAGGGAGGGAATTTGAAGCATGGGAAACTGTGAATGGACTAGTACTATCATGGATAGTAAATAGTGTAGATCCTCAAATCTCATCCACGCTAATGCACACTGAAGAAGCATACATAGCATGGAAGGATCTTCAAGAAAGGTATAACCAAGGCAATGCACCCAAGGTTAACCAAATAAGGTATGAACTTAACAATTTACATCAAGGCAATGATAATGTTACAACCTTTTATGATAAATTCAAAGCTCTCTGGAATCAAAAGGTAGAGCTAGAAGAAATCATTTTTTGCAAGATATGTGCTCCTAAATATTCTGAAAAAATGGAGAAGGATAAAATTCATCAGTTCCTATTAGGACTGAATGAAGATTTTAAAACCATAAGAGGGCAAATACTCTCTTATGATGAATTGCCAAGCATGAGCAAGGTTTTCTATCTCATTATACAAGAGGAAAACCAGAAAATAAATTTCAGGGATGATAAATCCAAAATAGAAACCTCTGCCCTATTTGCCAAAAAGGCTAATGAAAAAGAAGAGGGAAAAGGTCTTTACAGTAAGAATGGAAAGAAATTGGATACTTCCAAATACTGTGATAACTGCAAATACTATGGGCACATCAGGAAGGAGTGTTTTCATATCATAGGATTCCCAAATAAAGAAAACAAGAAAGGGAATAGGTTCAAAAAGGCTAAAACTGACTCAGCCAACCAAGCCTCTTCCTCAAACTCTATAATACCAGGGATGTCAAATGAAGAGCTACTAATGCTCAAAGAATTCTTCCAATCAAATGGTATGATTTATGCTTTCAATTTTCTGAATTTTAAAATGAACCATGCTTATAATATGATAAATTTTAAAACAAATTGGATCATAGATACTGGGGCCTCCCAACACATGACTGGGAACCTCAAGTATTTTGATAAACCACCAACTGAGAGTGGTGATCATTTTGTCACCATTCCAAGTGGTGAGATATGCAATGCAAAATTCACAGGAAAAATAAAAATTTCTGAAAACATAATTTTAGAAGATGTATTATACATACCTCAATTCAAGGTAAACTTAATATCAGTAAGCAAGATAGTTCTTGATAATAATCTAAAAATACTATTTGATAGTGAAAATTGCTATTTTCAGGAAAACTAGTCAAAGAAAGTGATTGGGAAGGGTAGGTGCCAAGATGGACTCACTACAAGAAAACAGGGAAACAGCCACGGCCAAGTTCACTGGCTAAATGGCAAAATCCGTGGCTAAATTGATTTAGCCACGGGATTTAGCCACGGGAGTGGCCGTGGCTGTAGGTCTGGTGGCTACTAATTTTTAGCCACGGAATTGATTTTCCGTGGCTAATATTAGCCACGGCCATTTATTTTAGCCACGGCCAAAATCCGTGGCTAATGTTAAAAATTAGTCACGGTAAAATCCGTGGCTAATATTGATTTTCCGTGGCTAAATAAAATTTAGCCACGGATTTTGGCCGTGGCTAATTCCGTGGCTAAATCCTTAAATAAATTTAGCCACGGATTTTGGCCGTGGCTAATACTTAATTGGCCGTGGCTAATGTTAAAAATTAGTCACGGTAAAATCCGTGGCTAATATTAATTTTCCGTGGCTAAATAAAATTTAGCCAAGGATTTTGGCCGTGGCTAATGCTTAATTGGCCGTGGCTAAATCCTTCAAACAGAGTGGAAATTGAAGGGCCACGGCCAAAATCCGTGGCTAAATGCCAAAAGGCCGTGGCTAATTTCTAAAAAAATTGTAGGAAATATTTACATTTTAGAAGACGCCTATTGAAGGTCTTACACATTCATATAACCTAAAAAAATCAATCAAACATATATTTACATTCATATTCCATTCAACCAATCATTCAACCAATCAATATCCCTAAAAATTATCCAAACCTATTGTCATTCCAAAACATACCATTCAACCATTCAATTCCATACCTATTGTCAATTCCATACCATTCCAATCATTCAACCATTCAATTCCATGTATTTTTTTGACATAAATCATGTATTTTTTTTACATATCATTCAATAACCTATTGTAGCGATAATAACCTATTGGAGAAGTTCTAACCAGGACGCTTGTTGCTAACTTTCCAAGCTGATGATCGAAAGTTGGCAGCTTTCGAAATCCAAACTTTTGCCTAAATCCAAACAAAGAATTATATGTTTAGACAGACGTTTAGTCAAAGTACTTAACTTGGTTTTAATATAAAAATGAACTGAGTGAAGCAAATAAACCACAAAATGGCCATAGCACATAAGATTCAAACACAATTTGAAAAACAACAAATAATTAAAACCACACAATCAAACATTCTGATTGATACAAGAAAAATCCTTTTCTCTAAAAACAAATTAACGGGATCTTAATTCCCTGAAAATATAATAAAACTCTTCGATTCAAACATAATTTCACAAGCAACTAAAAATACGAAATCAACACAATCAGACCTTATTATCGCTACAAGGAATGATATGTAAAAAATTATCCCTAAAAATCAACACAATCATTCATCCAATCAATATCCCTAAAAATTATCCATTCAATAACCAACAAAACATACAATTCATACAATTCATGTTATTCAAAACAAAACTAAACCAAAAGATAAAAGAAGAGGAACCTATTTGTTGTTGTCAGTCACGCTATTCGTCCCACTTTTAGTCGGACTTTGAGTCGCTTTTTTGCCAACATTTTCGGCATTTGAATCTCTTGTAGTAGGCGTGGCGATGTTGTCGCGTCCTTGGCTCGACTGACCCTAATGTAAAAAAAAATTGAAATTACAAAGAAAATATGAATATTGATTTTTATATAAATGTTAATTACCTCAATCGTCTCTCGACGTAAGTCTTCCCTTAGTTCCTTTAGTATATCCGGCAACTGTTTCCTAATGGCCTCTTGAACTGCCTAATCAAAGTCTTCTTTACTTTTTTGTTGTTGAATTTCTATATAATTCGTCGTTGTGTTCTGTGAAGTCGCCATATTATCAGGAATTTAACGTCGCCGAGATTAGGGATTTAACGTCGCCGAGATTAGGGATTTAACGTCGCCGTTGCCGGAAGAATTCGACGTGAGAAAGAAATATCTGCCGGAAAAAATATCCACCTTTGAGTTTCCTTTTACAAGTGGAATGAAGATCGAGTATGAGTTTAGTACCAACACCTGCGAATTTGGAATAAACTATATCAAATTAGCAAATAATTAAATTAATTGTTTCAAGTTCCACATTAATATGAGGTGGGGTGAGTTCAGAGAAGGAGAGGGATTTGCTTATTTCAGATCAACTACATATTTAAGAAAGTTAACCTAGTAGTTATTCACAATATTACAATTTATTAGTTTATTATTGTATTTTTTACTAAATTAATACTGAATTTCAGTACTCTTAGAAATATTCACAATATTCACAATTTCACAATATTTCAGTACTCTTAGAAATAAGGGTAGCAATTCAGTATTGTCACTCCGGAAGCTCCACAGTATGGTTCTAGAAGGTATCAAACTTCATGTCTTCACATTTCCTTGTGTTCTTAAAACATGTGGAAGTCTAAAATTTCAAAGCATGGGGAATCAATTTCACTCCACTGTGATGAAATCTGGGTGCGAATCTGAGCCTCTTGTTGGATCAGCACTCATTGATATGTACTCAAAGTGTGGTTCGATTGGCGAAGCAAAAAAGCTTTATGATGGATATAGAGGAACTGGTTTCCAGTTGCTAGCCGTTTCAAACTCAATGATCTCTGGTTTTTCCAGTAATAACCACAACATTCCTGCACTTAATCTTCTCTCCAAAATACACAGATCAGGATTAGTTCTTGATGAATTCACTCTTTCCAGTGGTTTGAAGGTTTGCAGTAAATTGCAGAATTGGAATCCAAATGCATGGTATAATTGTGGTGTATGGGTATCATCTTGACCATATTGTAGGGAGTGTTCTTGTAGACCTATACTTGAATTGTGGAAGCTTCAACAATTCCATTTCGATTTTTACAGGTCTTCCTCATAAAGATGTAGTCACTTGGTGTGGATTCATCAATGGTTGTGTTCAGTATGGATTGAATCATTCAGCATTCTATTTATTCAAATTAAGTTATGCTCGAATTGGGTATCAAACCAGATCACTTTGTTTTATCAAGTGTTCTAAAATCGTGCTCTAATCTAGCAGGGAGTCCTCATTCCCACGGAAAGCAAATTCATGGGTACACAGTTAAAAAAGGTTTTGAAATAGAATCTGCAATGACAACATCTCTGATTGATATGTACTCAAAATGTGGCGAAATTGACAGCAGTCTAACTTTGTTTCGAGCTGCGAATGGTGTGCTCGACACACTGTGCTGGACAGCCATAATTGCAGGGTGTGGGCAAAATGGAAAGGAGAAAGAAGCAATTGGATATTTTGGGGAAATGTTAAGCTCAGGTGTGCAAGACAGGAAGTAAACGGTGAAGGAACTCTTACCTGGAAGTTGCCGGAATGGACTGGAGGTATCGCCCGCTGCTCGCCGGATGGAAGTATTTCCCTCACCGCAGCTCGCCGGATGGAAGTATCACCCTCACCGGACAGGTCGCTCGTCAGAAGTTGGAATCGTCGTTGGTCAGAAATCAGAAACGGGAGTGGGAGAAAATCACAAACGGGAGTGGGAGAAAAATTGATGAGGGGAACTCGTTTGCCGTTGGGAGGGAATGGGGGGGGGGGTTTGGGGTTTTGGGATAGTTTTAATTTAGGGTATTTTAGTTTTATTTTTTCACTTGAACACGATTTGGGGTTTTTATTTTTTTAATTTAAAATATCTTTTAAATATCTTTTAATAAATAAAGTTAATAAATATTTTTAATTTAAAATATCTTTCTAATTTAATAAATATTTTTTATATTTAAAATATTCACTAAATTAAAAAGAAGTTATTTGGAATTTATAACTTTCAAATAACATTTAAATTTAATTTTTCACTTTAAAATTTAAAATATAAAAAAAAAACTTTAATTTATAACTTCTTTAATTTTTTTTTAATTTAAAATAAACTTATTTTATAACTTTTAAAATATCTAATTTATTAAATTTAATTTTAGAATTTAAAAATTAAAATTTATTAAATTAGACTAAAGTTAATATTAGAAATTGATATTTTTATAATTTAAATAAACTACTAACCCTAACCCTAACCTACTTTTATAATTTAAAATAACTTGATATTAAATTTAAATTGATATTTATAATTTAAAAATATTAGAAATTGATATTTTTATATTAGAAATTTAAATTGATATTAAATTAGACTAACTCTAACCCTAACCTACTTTTATAATTTAAAATAACTTTTATAATACTTGAATTTGTAACATTAAAAATTAAAATACCTTCTTTAAATTTATTTTTTAACTTTAAAATTTAAAATATCTAAAATAATTTCAATTTATAATTTTTATAATTTAAGTTTTTATTATAATCTAACTTTGAATTTTTTATATTTTATAATATATAAAAAACTATAATCTAACTTCTTCTAACTCTAACTTCTACTTCTAACTCCTACTTTTAACCCTAATTTCTAACCCTAACACTATCTAAATATGTATATATACTTATTTTTACTAATTTTTGTTAATTTCTATTAATCCTAATCCTAATCCTAACCCTCACCCTAACTCTAATCCTAATTTTTTACATTTACATTAACCCTAACCCTAATTATTTACATTTACATTAACCCTAACCCTATTATCATTATTAGCCAGGGCTAAATGCCGTGGCTAATATCAGTGGCTAATTTACTGACAAATAAATTTGCCACGGCTCCTAAATCCGTGGCTAAATTTCAGTGGAAATTGGAGGGAAATTTTGCCGCAAATTTTAGCCACGGATTAGCCACGGATTTTAAGAGCCGTGGCTAAATATTCAATGAAAAATTGGAGGGAAATTTGCCGGGAAAATTAGCCACGGATTTTTGCATCCGTGGCTAAATATAAAGATTAGCCACGGGCTTAGCCAGGGCTAAAAAAGCCGTGGCTAATTTCTAACATTTAGCCACGACTTCTGCTGGCCGTGGCTAATCCCGTGGCTGTTTCCCTGTTTAAACCCTGACAATCATTTGAAAAGAAAATCTTAATTTACTGGTGAATATCCAACATCTCCTAATCATAAAAATGGATTTTCTGGTTACATTTAATCCAATAAACCATGTCCTATTGTAGGTGAGATTTTTCCTTTGTATAAAATGGCTGTTCAATCTTACTACAATTTCACATCGTCTACCGGATTTTCTGTTTCTAGATGTGGTTGACTGACAAGTATCAAATTTTAAAAAATAGACAGATCTGATAATTGAGTCACTGATTCTGTAATTTTTGATCATAATCACTCATTTACGACCATTTCAAAAATTCGATACCTTTCAATAAATTGATCAATATCTCATATTTCCAAATTACTTTCCTTCTTTTGCAAGAGGAGATGCGGAAAAGATTCTTCTACCATATATTACCACCGAATGACCAATCGTCCGAGGTACGTTGTTCTTTTTTGCCCATCATTGTTCTAAAATTTCGATTTCTTCCCAACAACGTCTTTCTAAATATTTTCTTCTACATTCGTATAGGATATTCAATATCTACCTGTTCTTTCTTTAGAAAGACAGACTGTGTTATTCAAATTCACTATTACGAAAGGTAATTCTACACCGACTTGCTCATGTCATCGATTTGAATATAGCGGTGTTCCATGCTCTCATCTTATACATTATCTTGTTGTCAACGGTTACCGAAGTTTACCATACGTTTTAAAAATGCCGAGGTGGAACAAACTATGCCTGACGAACAGAATTTCTCCATCTCTTCCACCACCTAACAATCCATTGTCTAAATATGCAGTAATGTCGCAGACAATGATGAATTATGCGAAGATGGGACAACCTCAACTTGATATACTACTCAAATATGGTGAAGAGGTTTTTTAGAAACTCAGCGAAATTGTACTTGTTCCTATTTCATATTTTAGAACATCAATCACAAGAACTAAAAAACCTAAGAATACACTAGTGTTGATTGCCCCTCCGCCCAAGGTTAAAACTAAGGGTAGTGGTAAGAGCGGAAGACTGACCAAAATTGATGCAGCGCGAATGAAGTGCGCAAAAGAAATATATCGCGATCCAGCCGTTAGGAAGAAATGATCTGTCTTTTCTTCATTTTTGTCGTTAACAATTTATTTTATGAACCAGTAACATCTAAATTTTAAGCACTTACGTCGTTACCCCTTTTCCGAACTCCCATAATATCTATTGTTCTTCCGCTAATATCTTATGCTACCTAGGTAATACATATTGTGCTTCTGCTAATATGTAGTTTTGCTATTATGACTTTCTGTACTGATATTTTTTAATGTGCTTCTGCTACTAATTTGTTGTATGCCTCCGCTATTACGGTGTTACGCTACCTCGTAGTATGCCTCTGCTATTACGGTGTTACGCTACTATGTAGTATGCCTCTGCTATTACGGTGTTACGCTACTATGTAGTATGCCTCCGCTATTACGGTGTTACGCTACTATGTAGTATGCCTCCGCTATTACGGTATAACGCTATTATGTAGTCTTCCTCTGTTATTACTGTATTACGCTACTATATTGTTTGTCTCCGCTATTACGTGGTTACGCTACTATGTTGTATGCCTTTTCTATTACTGTGTTAGGCTACTATGTAATACTATTACTTTGTTACGCTACTACGTAGTATGACTCTGCTATTACGGTTACCCTAATTTGTAGCATGCCGCTGCTATAACTGTGTTACGTTACTTAGTAGTATGCATCCGCTATTACGTTGTTACGCTACTTTGTATTATGCTTCCTCTATTACTGTGTTACGTTACTATGTAATGTGCCTCTTCTATTACGATGTTACGCTACTATGTAGTGTGCCTCTGCTATTACGGTGTTACGCTACTATGTAGTCTGCCTCTGCTATTACGGTGTTACGCTACTTTGTAGTATGACTTCGCTATTACCGTGTTACGCTACTTTTTAGTATTCCTCCGCTATTACTGTGTTACGTTACTATATTGTGTGCCTCCGCTATTACGTGGTTACGCTACTCATTAGTATGCCTCCGCTATTACGGTTACCCTACTTTGTAGCATGCCCCTACTATTACTGTGTTACGCTACTATGTAGTATGCCTCCGTTATTACGGTGTTACGTTACTCATTAGTATGCCTCCACTATTCCGGTCTTACTCTACTTTGTTGTGTGTCACCGCTGTTACGGTGTTACTCTACTTTGTAGTGTGCATCTGCTGTTACGGTGTTACACTACTATTTACTACGCCTCTGCTGTTAATGTGTAGTTTTCCTCCGCAATTATAGTGTTCACACTAGTACTTAGTATTCCTCTGCTATTATGTTGTTTTACCTACTTTTGTAGTGTGCATCTGCTAATATCCTCTAGTATACTTTCGAAATTACGTAATGCGTTTCTGTTAATATCTGCACTTAGCCCAACACGCTTTTATGTTTCTACCAATATTTTATGTTTTAATCATTCCTTCGATACATCTATTTCAATGTGTCACTAGCACTGTATGAACAAACAATATGTCTAATTTATGCAAAAAGTATATGAGTACTTAGATTAATAATTGTACTTGAAACTGTAATTGTTAAATATGTGAGAGTCTCGTAACGCTACTCGCAGTATGTCGTGGACAATTTTTTCCCTAATGTTGTCGACGTCTTTCTTACTCCAAAGTACAGGTTCACCAAAATATATGCATTCCATGACGGCCATTACGTATATCCCTGTATCTTCAGGATTTTTAAGGAATGCCTGCGGAAAATATGGAGCTGATTCATAAACCCAGGTAGACAAATTGTGGTCTGAATAAATCCCACGGATGTAGTGATCCAACCACAGAATCTGCAAATTAAATTACAAAGTAGCATTAAATTCTTACACCGTTCGATTTCAAAAATTTATCAACCACGTGTTTATTTACTTACCATATTCTTGTTCTGCTTAATCATGCCCTCGTTGTCTTCGTAGGGAGAACAGTGGATGTACTTTTCTTTGTTATGTCTAACTGTATCAAATGCCAATAACCGTATATTTCAATGAGCGTTAATATTGTATGGATCATTTCCCATTTGTCTACTTTTTCACTTAAAATTTCTTTGAGCTCGACAAATTCCCTTATGTTCAAGTTTCTGTTTGAAGCTATCCCTTTGATTTTTTTTCTATGTAAAAAAATACCTGAGTCATGCATGACATAGTATTTATATTTTTAAAGCTAATATTAACAAAAGAATATTACCATTTTTATCGGGTCAATAAACTTCAATGAATGTGCGAATAATTGGCGATCTGCCATTTTACTGCGAATAACTCTTATGAACATTGAGATGCACTGAAAATACGAACATTCATATTATTGTTATTATTGATAATTATATCTGAAATTTTTATTACTTACGTGGCTTCGTACGGGAGTTTTGACGAGTAATCTAATTACCCAGGTAGAATCACATCTAACGTTACCTATTTCCAACAGACCCTCTTTTACTGCAATTTCTTGTAATTTACCACTCTCCTTAGCATCTCGTATATTCATCCCAGCTCTGGTAATGTGGTTCTTCCACATCTTTTCTTTCATTATCTTTTCCATCTTAGCCTTCCTCACGTCTTCCTGTAGCATTGATTAATAATTTCGGTTGAAGACCAACGTAACTAGAATTTAGGTTGAAGAACAATGAAACTTACATGTCTTTCTATGATCCTTTTGACAAGAGAACTAGGTTTGTTTTTGTTTATCTGTACAGAGATTGGTTCATTATCCAACCTATCTTCTTATGAAGACAGATCGATGATCTTTCTTGGTATACTAAAATTTTCTTCGTTTCCCTGTTGACTACATGCTTGAGACGCTAGGCGACAAGCCTCTTTTATAAATGTAGGGTCCTCTTGAGAAGACAGTACATACTCCAACATAATTCTTTTAGCACCTACAAGAATTTTTCAGAGCACATTAGCTATATTCATTGTTATTTTGCTCAGTTGTTATGGAAATTACCGCTAGTCAAAGGTATATTCTCATGCTCATTCACAACTTCAGGTGCATCGAAATCCAAATCCGGAAAATCAAAAGACAGCTTGATAGGTGAACCTACATAAGGCTTTCTTGTATTGAAAGGATCTGAATACAAACAAAAATATTGTTAGTTTTTAGTTGCCTTAGTCAGAAAAATTTAAATACAAATAATACCATCATCAGTTAGGTCTTTGGGCTTCTCCGTCAAGTCCTCTGTATAATCCCGTGCACTTCCACTCTTAACTTTTACAAACTTATACTCAGATATTATTGGATTTGAGTATAAATATTCTACCTCCTCCGAACTCTCGCTTTCATCTCCGCTAACTACATTTCTTGGCATCATTATTAATATTCCTAAAGAAGGACTACAAATACTAACTTTACGTAATGTACACTGCTTGTAGAAATTTATGTTTACCTTCGATAATTAGCACATCTTTCTCATTTTCGTCTGACGATACTATTCCTTTTATTTTCTTATCAGTAATTACAGGATCTGGAAAAAAAAAATTCATGTTCGTGTTAGATACTTCGTGTCGTATGTATTCATGCAGAAAAACATTTTACAATATGAACATTTTCGTATAATACAATTATAGGACAATGTTCAATAATTAGCAGTAGGACGTACCACATTATCATACTGACATGTCATTTTATCAGACTATATTAGAATACTATCAATTATAGGATGTAGTTCATATAATAGCAGAACGTTTATTATTTTTAGCATGGACACATCTTCAATTTTCAGATTACCTAGAATAACATAACCTGGTAATTAACAATTTCAAACATTTCACATCATTTGAAAAACATTTTTCTACAAGAACAATTGTATTATAACTAATAATTATCGTAATATCATACTATTAGAATATTCTAACAGAGAGTAGTATTTGTAATAGCGGACATGTACTTGTATATCATGCATATTTTTTCCGCACTTGATTTTCTAATTCTTTTTTTTCGTTCATTATCTTTCTTATCATCTTTGGGCCACGTACCTACAACGGTCTTCACCTCTGCAGGACTAGTATTGTTCTTCGGTCCATCCTTCTCCTCTGCTTTGTGCCCTGTGTTTATGTTTTCATCTGTAGAAATTAATTCACGATTAAACTAAATTTTCAGTTTCATTCACTAGAATTAAATTACCAAAAAAATATTTCATACCTATTGAAATAGTTGCAACGCGTTTCCAGAAGTTTCGCCTCTATGTACAGTACCAGGATACAATTCTCTCTCTATTTCCCATGCTTCGTAGAACTCTTATTTGACTTGATGGTGGCTTGTGGCCGACGTAAGTCACTTCACAATCTTCATCATTGAGTACAGGTGTCAGGCATTCTTGGTTGATGTTCATATTCAATATTGGGAATTCAAAATTATTTTCTTCTATTGTACTAGACTTCTTTTCAGCATTTTCAACTGCCTCATCATCACATTTTTTATCCATATCTGACTTTCTTTCATTGTCATTTTGTTCGGAGACCGCCGCTTGGCTCGGTTCTTCAGTTTCAACCTCTGAACAAATTTTAGCACAACCGTCACTACAAAAAAAAGGACCTTGTATGGCGGCCTTTAGATGGCGGATTTCCGCCATCAATACTTCAATAGTTTAGATGGCGGAAATCCGCCATCTATTCTTTCAGTCCGCCGAGGAAACGTTTTGGCTCGACGGCGGTTCGGAATTTTTTTCGATGGCGGTGTTTAGATGGCGGAAATCCGCCATCTAAACTATCCCGCCCAAAATTTCGAATCTCCCCCAATTTCCAGCCCGATTACCCGATTAAAATGACTTAAGATGGCGGAAATCCGCCATCTTAAGTCATCGGGGACTCGGGCGGAAAAAGCCCGCCCAAATTTCGATTGGGCGGACTTTCACTTAAGTGCTGGCGGCACTTAAGTGTACTTACATGGCGGATTTCCGCCATGTAAGATTTGGGGTTTATTAAAAACCCCAAATCCAGACAGAACGCGTTTGTTCTGTCTTGCTTTGGAGTGAAGTGCTGCCGCCGTTCTGTTCCCGTCGATTCGTCCGTGCCGCCGTTCTGTTCCGACTCCGTCCGCCGTCGCCGACTCCGTCCGCCGTCGCCGACTCCGATCTCGCCTCCGGTGGTGGCCGTTCTTGCTTTGGTCTGTCCGTTCTTCCTTTGGTCGGTCCCTTCTTGCTTTGGTGAGATATATTACTTATATGTTTTAATATTTGTTTTATATTTTTGATTTTGATTTTGTTTTTTTAGGGTATCTTTGATTGTTTTTGGGTATCTTTGATTGTTTATCTTTGATTGTATTAATATATTCCATGTCCATATATTTTTAATCTTTGGGTATCTTCTATTTTTAATCTATTCAATGTAATGTTTACATTTTGATCTATTTACTGGAATTAATCGATCTATTCACCATGTTTAGATTTACTGGAATTTATACTGGAATTAATCAATTTACATTTTGATCTATTTAGAATATATGTTTAAATCGCTAATGTTGAATATTGTATTTGAATAAAGGATTTCGGTGAAGAAATCGCCGCTGCTCTCCGCCTGTCTCCCCGCCGGTTCTCGACGTCTCTGTGATCGCCCTCTCCGGTTCGATCTGTGAAGGTATGTGGATTTCAATTTTTCATTTTTTTCATTTTTTTCGTTTTTCATTTGATTTTTTGATTTGTAATTTCTTAATGATGGTTTGTGAATGATGGTTTGATTTAATTGGTTTGAATAATTGCTGTGAATTTCAATAATGTTGAATAGGTTTGTGAATGATTTAATGGGTTTGTGAATGGGTTTGTGAATGATGAATGGGTTTGTGAATGATTGACATTTCTATTTTTAGTGGACTGCGATACTTATGTTGTATTGAAAAGCGAGGATCGATGAACCAAATAATAGTTCTGGTCTTATCTTCTGTTTAAACTTAGTTGTAGATCATCTTTTAATCTTAGTGAAATTTCATCTCTCTAACATCATGAGTCCAAACATATACTATAAATATACAAGCTTGTTTCAAGATATAGATTGTGTGATTGTAATACAAATTATTTGATAATAACCCATACAGATTAGAATAAATTAAAATTAAATCAAATACAAATACAAATGTTAAACATGCCTTGTGTAGCTGTGTTCCTAGGCAGTAATTTCTTTGAGGAATATTGAGGATTGTAAATGGTTTATCTATATTTGAGGATTGAGGATTGTAAATGTATTGATTGAGGATTGAGTATTGTTAATTTGGTTTTGGTTTGACTATTTGGGTTTTGGTTTTTGTTTCTCAATTTCCTATTATCTCTTTATTTCTTTTTCTATGTATCTCTTATTTTGGTTTGTTGCTCGAATTCTGTTAATTAAATAATTAGAAAAAATTTAATTACTGTGTCTTAATAATTTAAAATTAAAATAATTAGTTATTAAAATAATTAAAATAATGTTTTGAATTAATTAAATGACATACTGTTTTTAAATAATTAAATAATGAAAGTTTTTCATATTTGAAATTAATCAATTATTTTACAATTATTTCATGAATTAAAATAATTAAAATAAATATTTCATATTTTAAATTAAAATAATTAAATTTTTTATTTAATCAACTTATTTGTAAATTAATTAAATAATTGTAATTAAATATCAATGTAATTAATAATTTACATGAATCTATATCTTTATTAATTATTTGCATGAAAAAAATTTGTTTTAATTATTTTATGTTTTTAAATTATTTAATAAATAATTAAAATATTAAAATAATTTTTGTTTTTAAATAATTTAAAATTTATATAAAATATTTAATGTGTTTTTGATTTGTTATAGGTTTTTTAAAATCAAGATTGAAGTAAGTTTTGGATTGAAGAAAAGCTCATTTGCGGTAAAAATTAAATAATTTTATTTAATAAATTTATTATCAATTTATTTAATTTGTTGTTAAAATAAATTATTAAATTATCATTTTAATTATCAAATGAAATAAAAATAATTAGTATTTTATTAATTGATTGACAATTATTAAATATTAATATTTTAGTAATGAAATATTTGTAAATTTGTAAGTTGTAAGTATTTTTTAAAAATTATTTATATTTTCTAATTTCTATTTTCATTGTTTGATTTTTTTATTCTTTCAGCTTGAAGCCACGGAATTTATCAAAACTCCAGAGGCAAAATCTTGGGCTGAATCAGAATCAATGACTCCAATTGTAAGTTCCATTGATTATTTTAATTATATTTTGTTTTTCTTATTTTTTTTTTTATAATACAGCAATTTATCGAAGCGACGGTCAACAAGACTTTCGGCAAAAGTAAGAAGAATCGAATAATTGGAATCGGAGAAGCTGCAAGTATGGTGAGCACAACAAACGAAAGATGGGCTGCTCCAAATTGGAAAGGAAAAGAGCCGATCTCAGAGAGCACGACTGTTGAAGCACCACCAGATGCAGTATGGTCGGAAAAATTCAAAGCATTGGAGGTATTTACAATATATTTTAATAATTTTGTTGATTACCGAACTCATTGTTGTTTT
>LFYR01001396.1:28236-40180 GCA_001185155.1 Zostera marina
CTATTTTTGGTGGAAAATGGGGATGGATAATAGATGGCGGTCTTTAGATGGCGGTTTACGGGTTTTAATGGCGGTGTCCAAGATGGCGGGCTTTAGATGGCGGATTTCCGCCGAGGATCACTTTAGATGGCGGAAATCCGCCATCTAAAGACCGCCATACAAGGTCGGATTTCTTGTAGTGCGTGAGATTCTTTAGAAGGACTATCTTCTTTAATATCAGACTTAGACCTATCTTCAGCAGTACTTTCTTCTTCAATATCAGACATAGGTCTACCTTCAGCAGGAATGTCAGTCATAGGAAGATATACATTGCTGACTTCTGTCGTTTCGCTCGTTTAAGCATTCTTGACCTCATCCACTTCACCTGTACTGTTCTTCAGATTTAATGTAACTTCAACTGGATTTTTAACTAGCTGAAATTTCTTGTTGCTCACCTTCATAACTATAACATATTTTTCAAATAATTTCTTATTGTTTTCCTCTAAATATGTAATGTATAATTAGAGAAAATGTACAAATAATAATCAGTTTCACTAATTAAATATACTTACTATCAGGAGAAAGTCCAGATGATGTCCCACTAGTGGTAGACAACCTACTGCTACGTCGTAATGTGACTGACTCCTTCATTGGTTTCTTTTTCTTTGGCTTCATAGATTTCTTGGCACTGACAGCTGTACCAAATATTTCATCGTACTTAGCTTCAACCTCAGCCTTCTGTTTCTCTCTTCTATCAAGTACAATGTTCATTCGCGCAGTAGAATGCCGTAGTAATGTCTTCTTCTTAGAATCATCAATCATTACTGCCTTCCCTTTTAACCTCCTCCTTTGGGCAGATTCTTCTGATTCGCTCTCTTTCGACCTAATTTCCTCTTCAACCGATTTCGACTGTGAGTCAGTACCATGATTACCTGTTGATGAACTAGAACAAGTTCCTGAAATACAATCTGTTTTTTGTCTTTGCTCAGTCATATTTAATCTCTTTTCAAAAGAAATATCCTCTACAAAAATCTAAGAAATGAAGAATATTAAATTAAAAAATTATTCAGAAATTCACCAAACGGTTTAATCATGATAAATATATATCTATACTAGTTACTTGTTCGGGAAATATCAAAAAATTTAATTATGTACAAGAAGCTATGATGACAATAACTTACCTCATCATCTTCCAGAAGGTCTAGCTTTTCTTTCAAGTAAGTAATTGGACATCCTCACTTCTTGTAATATGGTTTGTTATCGATATAGGCACTGTAAGGCGACGCAACCATCGTATATTTGAACAACCAAACCTGAAAAGAAAACATTTATCAAATTGTGGTCATCTATTAACCTTTTTTAACATTATTGACAAGTAGAAATTTTTGTTCAATATATACCATGAGGCACATGACACAACCATCTATGTAGAGTTTCGATGGCTCGTTTGTTTGTTTCCTGTGTACGACGCTGTCCCTACACATCTCCATACGGTCGAAGAGCACACCATGTAGGAATGCAGCCCAATTATACTCGTCAAAATATCTTATGTTAGAAACATAATCCAAGAATTTCCGCCCAATGCTGTAACTGTTTTTACAACAAAGTACTGTAATGAATAAATAAATTGTCCATAATCTTATCAAATCATCCTCATCAGTCTTTGACAAGGTTTCAATCGAGGCCTTCTTGTTGATTGCTGTAATGGCCTGGACCACCACATCCCTTCTAATGTCTCAATCTGAATCAAAATGCCTCAGGGACCAATCAGAACTACTCTTGGCCTTCTTCATTATCACGGCAAGTCCCGATGAAGGAATGCCGAGGATTTCCCCAAACTCTTTCACTGAAAATTCTAGCCTTTTACCATTAATAACAAAAATGTTTTTTCCGACATACCTTCCTATCAGATCGTCTAGTAGACGAACCCTGATTTTGAAATCAGGGATAGCAAAAAACTGACTGAAACAACATGACTTTATTCTTTTACTTACAGTATCGGGAAACTGTAATAATCCGGTGAGCGCAGCATCTATATAGGTGGGTATTCCAGATCGGTGGCGAATCAAGTGATTTACTATATTTTCCAAAAATAAATTGAATTAGCAAGTAATAACTACTAATATGATAACTTCAAAATATTTAATGCTTAACTATTCGCCTCCTCACGATCGCCCTTGCTAATCCTTGCTTTCTTCTTCTTCTTCACTTGTGGTCTTTCATCAGAAGAAGATGGCATCTTATCAGATACATGAAGCTTTGTAGCAGACTTAGAACTCTTCTTCTTCGTAGATATGACTTCCTTTTCTCTGATAATCCGCCTCTTTTTATTGTTCCGTAGTTCTTCTCTTTCATCAGAAGATTCAGACAAGTTATCAAAAGAAGATACTTTTTTAGTAGCAGATTTACCTATCTTGATCTTTGCAGAACCTTTCTTCTTATTATCGGATTCTTTTGAAATTTTAGCAGGCTCTAATTCTTCTTCTTCGTGGTCATCGACGTCTTGAACTACCGTCAATTTCTTCTTCCTAACAACCTTAGTCTCCTCTTTATCCTTGGTTGGGACATTACGACATCAGAAGGATTTCTCTTTTCGTTTATTCTCTTGCGATCTTCCGCCATCACCTTTCGCAATGTCGATTCGAAGTCCATTTCCTTTTTTTTTTGTTGATTTCTCGGGATTTTCACCTAAAAAATAGAAATATTCCGATCGTCATACTTATATAACACTAGACAAATATTCTAAAATGTGAACAGTTACTTACTGCGCTTCCTCTTGGACAGAATGAACTAATTTACATCATGCGAAGACTCTCTCTCTGAATTCGACAAAGAGCAGTCAATGTCTTTAATTCGACTGTCAACCACGTAGTTGGCGCGCTCGACATCGCCAACTGTATTTTTACACAATTAAAAAAAAAATTAACATATGTAATTATCATCAAAACAAGATTTACTTGTAGATTCATTCTTTTTCATTGCTCTATCCTTACTAGACGACATTTGTGATGGTACCCCTGGTCCATCAGTCCAGGCCCACGCAAGAGCCCAGAAGCAAGGTCCTGTAAAGTGAATAAAAGGTGCAAATCCAGATTGCCCCACGGATATTAACCCGACCGGGTCAAGCAGGCGGATCTTCCGGTTCAGGCGGTTACTTCCCCAAGGGTCGCGTTCCAAGATTGTCGGGTCCTTCGAGTCCTATCCACCCGAGAACACAGGATACATAATCCGATAGGAAATTTTATATAAATACCCCTAGGGGTGAAGTGTTTGAAGGGGAGAACAGTTGTTACTTGTAATAATACTATACGATTTGTGTACTTTCCCTAGGACGCGATCAGTGGTGAACCTGACGTGAAATGGATTCGGAGCAGCCAGAGCGAGTAATTCAGATGGAAGAGAACCTAGGAATCACGGCGGCGGAAGCATGCGAAAATCAACAATCACCAATTCCCGTGGAAAATCATGTTGCAGATGAACCGGTGCATTTGGAAGAGAACATTGAAGAAGCGCCTTACCATCCTCAACCGCAAACATGGGAAGATCCTCGGTTGGTTGTAAGACCAGTGCCAGGAGATGATATTTTTATAAGTTGGTCGGAGCAAAGCCGATCGAGATCACCAGAGCAGCATAGGAACGACCAGAGGGGATATGGGAGAGCATTTCCCGTATCACAAGAGGCAAGGGAGGATCAACTCCTTGCAATTATCTCAGACTTACAAAACAATCAAAGGCAACTTCAGGAACGAATTATGTCATTAACAAGCAGGAGCATACAAGTAAATATAGTAGTACCCGTACGGCCGCCAATTGGCTATCTAGACCAGCCCATGTCGGCGGGCAGTGAAGAGGCCCTAGCACGACATCTCCTGGTAGAAGAATACCCAATGGGATGGAGGGCTCCAAAAATGACAATGTATGATGGTACGACGGATCCAGAGGATCATATTCACTCATTCCGCACGGAAATGGAAAACACTACAAGGCGAAAAAACATTTGGTGTCGTATGTTTAGAAGAACACTAAAAGGCGAGGTTGTGGGGTGGTACAGAAACCTCCCCGAAGTAAGCATCAATTCGTTCAACGACTTGGAGAAAGCGTTCAAAATTGCCTTCGGGCATAAAATAAGGCGCAAGGGGTTGGATACAACTCTATTAACAGTTGTACAGGGAGATCGAGAATCAACGCTGGAATATATGGACCGATTTGCGGTTGCGGTTCAAAAGGTCGTTTGTTCAGAAGAAGGAGTCCTGATGACACTAGTTAATGGATTAAGACCATCTAGATTTTCAGGGGATTTAGTACGAGACCTTCCATCAACGTTCGCAGAAGCTATGGAGAGATCGTATAAGGAGTCAAACGTAGAGGATTACCATGAGGCAAAATATAGACAGATACGTCAAAGGCCGAAAGGCCAATACGAGCAGAACATGCAGCAAAAACAGCCAAGGCTAGAGGCCAGACCACAAAATAGAGAAGCACCGGAAGGCACAGCGAGAGGGGGCACTTTTCCGAGGGAAGGCGCTCCTAATTATGGTCCACCAAGAGTCACCCCACTTCCAAACCAACGACAGATATTTTTAGCACTAAGAGATGAGCGAGTACTTCCAGAACCTCGTCCAATGCGTACGGAAACGGCGGTTCATCGAAACCCACATCGATATTGTGAGTATCATGAAGATATAGGGCATACTACAGCCGAATGTTGGATTTTGGCAAAGGAACTCGAAAAAAGGCAGGAAGCACAAGGCCCACTACCCGTACGGCAAAGGATACCTTCTCCTCCGCCGCGGCGCATGGTACCGATCCCCACAGGTCATCAAGGCCCTAGGGACGATCGGGAAGGAAGAAACATAGATGAAATACTGGCAATATCAGGAGGCGAAGCGGTCAGAAGAGGAGCAGGATTTGAAGGTAAAAGGTATGCACAAGATCTTAGTCGGACGGATGGAATTAAAAAAATCAAAACAATAGCGGACATCCGTTTCTCAAGTGAAGACCTGGCGGGAATCACAGTCCTGCATCATGACCCGTTAGTCATAACACCCATTGTACAGAGGGAGGATAAACAAAAAAATTAGGTTGAACCGAGTACTGGTGGACACAGGGGCTTCAGTGGATGTGTTCTATTGGAATGCATTTGATCAACTCGGATTTTGCAAGGCTGATTTGGGTCCGTGCGGCACACCGGTAACGGGTTTTGACCAAGGAGAA
Source organism: Zostera marina (assembly GCA_001185155.1). Lineage (NCBI taxonomy): Eukaryota > Viridiplantae > Streptophyta > Magnoliopsida > Alismatales > Zosteraceae > Zostera > Zostera marina. Next base: position 33,430 of record LFYR01001396.1, read on the forward strand.
GTCCAGGTGCTGGGAACGATAGATATCCCGGTGACGTTGGGAAAATTTGCGCAAGAAATAACAGTGACAGTAAGATTTTCGGTAGTACCATTTTTATCGGGGTACAACGCAATATTGGGCAGGATAGATCTACACGCATTCGGAGCAGTAACATCGTCTCTGCACCAGTGTTTGAAATTCTCGTCAAAAGCAGGAATATGCACAGTTAAAGGATCACAAAAAAAAGCAAGGGAATGCTATATAAATTCGACGGGGCAGGTAATGGCTGCAGCAGGTGAGAAAGATGGCCCCCCATATACAATAAGAGAGGAACGCCCAAAAGCCAAGCCTGCTTCGGCTACAATTTCAGTAGAATTAAGAAGCGGCATTGTACAGATAGGGCCGACCTCCCCCAAGAAATAAAAAATGGTATTGTAAAACTACTCAAAGAGAACGAAGATTTATTTGCTAAAGATGTAGGGGAATTTAAAGGTTGCTAAAGATGTAGGGGAACTGATTTAGTGGAGGTAGTAGCATGGGGTTTCGGAGGAACAAGGGGTTTAGGGGTTTGGAGGGAGAGAGGGAAATTGAAATCAATTTTTTTTGGAAACAAATATTTGCTTTATTTCCTAGTACATGTTATCAAATCTTCCACCTAAGCACCATTGATGTACGGTAGTAGTTACCTAAAATAGAAGAAGCCATTAAATTTTTTTAATTTTCTCCCAACCGGTAGCATGCAACCGGGTACCTCCTTTACAGGTAATTACCTAAAAAAATCAACGGCCCAGCTGCTCTTAAAAAACGGACGGACGAGATCATACAAGGTTCTTATAAGAAGTGTTCTTAACTAATATATACCCTTATTAATTAACCTATTAATCGAACCATAGACTGCGCAACATAATGGGTGGGCCGAAATGGTCCCATAGAAGGAGAGGGCCCGACCAAAGGATATAAATAGCCCCCCGACCTTAAGGGAGGGAGGGTTGAAACCAATACCAAAGGAGCTTCGTGTGAGGAGTTTTGTGTGTGGGCTTAATGATATCGAGGGGCATACACCATCATTTGTGAATTAAAAATAACAACAGCTGCAAAACTTTACTCTTTAACTTGGTACTTAACTTTGAAATTGAGCAAAGAACAGCTAAAATTTGAGCAATTGAAGTGACACTAATCGAATTGTGCGCAATTCAATTATTGAGCAGTCGAAAGTAGCGACTTAAGAAGACAAGGTCGGAGTCGGGCAAGATAATAGAAAACTCGGCACTCTAGGAAGAATTAGCGCCAGTTAGCTAGACATATCGAGGAAGATGTTCAGTAGAGAGGGCGACCAAGAAATTAAAGTGACTAGCTCCCGATACCATATAAAGAAGAATGGTAACTGCCGATGAGAGATATCGGAAAAGATCGACGAGAAAGAGAGATGGAATCGACGAGAAAGAGAGAGTTTTAACAAGATTGATTAGACACAAACATTGTTAACTCTTTGTTAATTAAATCAAAACCCTCAAGAAATCAAAGATGGTAGAAGATGATATTACAATCTAATATAAAGAATACTTATAAACTTTTAATTACTTATTTCACCAATTAACCTCCAAAATAGTCTCTTTTTATGGGAATCCCCTTGTGGTCTTCTTCTTGAGTGATAAGGATATATAGTACCAAACATAATAAGAAGTGAGCTCATGAAAACTTGCAAGACCTTTTCTCAGACATAATAATTTTGCTGGCCGGTGAGGATTTTCGAGACAATACATGTGTTAGGCTTATTGGTATTAAAAGATAGTATGAGCTTGATCTATGGTTACTAATTCTTCAAAGGTTGATGCAATCCTTGCTTTCTTAGTATTTAAAATATCCATCTTTTGAAGGAATAATAAATTTCTTAATATCCATCTTTCTTAATATTAAATTTCTTAATGCGAAATCTCTGATACCATGTGGAACCACAAGTTGTGATAGTAAGAAGAGAAAAAAGAATCTAAAAGACGGATTTTTATATTAAGTTGTGTAAAAAAAAAAAAGTTATTTACAAGTATTTATATTAAACCCTAGAAATTACAGATAAGTAAAAGATAAAACTCAATGGCCAAGATGGTATAAAAGATCTAATTAGGAAACAAAATAATTAATATTTCTAGATAAATGAACTTGGAAACTTTAATATGGTAAAGGAATAATAGGTAGCGTTTTGATTAGTAAACTCTCATAGTCTTAACCAGATATTATCATTGTGGAGAAGAATCTTTGACGCAACTAAGAATATATTTAAAGATACTTAGAATATTATGTCATATTCATCAATCACCGGTTCACCACTTGTTTTCATGATGAAAAGGAAAAAAATAAAACTACTTACAGCCAATTGTCACGAGATTGGATTAATCGGATACTTTTTTATTGATAAATTATATGATACATAAGCAAATAAAAATTAAAATACGTATAATCATAAAAAAAAAATTGATATACTCGAACATCATTACTTAAGTAATGATAGGTTGTCATACTGTTTTGACTAATCAAACATCAATCATAGGATTCAATAATTCATTACTTAAGTATTCAGTCTAAGAGGAAAGACTCGAGAGTAGTTAAAGACATAAAGTTAGTTCGTTCACATCTAGTTGGCGGACCGGACAAAAAAACACACCATTTGCATTTCTGTATTCTTTGTTTTTTTACCAATTACCACCACTTTACCATGTATGTTGAGTTTTAATGCCACTGCCACTTCTAACTTTCTTCTCCGGTCGTCTCCCTCAACGCATAGACAGTTAGAAACCATGCTCTGTTCTCGCCACCTCATGCTCTTCTTCATGGTGATGTTTAGTTCAAACCTGATTATTCCGGCACCGGCTTTGAGTCGTGAAGGACTGGACCTTCTCCACTTCAAATCCACGCTTTACGATCCAGATAACTCCCTTCAAGACTGGAACCCATCAGACGCAACTCCGTGCAACTGGACGGGCATTCATTGCTCGCTTGATTCGTCAACGGTAACCTCCATTGAACTCCCGGATCTTTCCCTTAACGGCCCATTCCATCCACTTCTTTGCACTCTACCGTCTCTCACCCATCTTGATCTCTCCTTCAACTACATCAACTCCACACTACTTCCCTCTTCTCTTCTTCCCTGCTCTTCACTCACCCACCTCAAACTCTCTCAGAACCTACTTGTCGGTGCGCTTCCTTCGACTCTTCCGGACCTTCCGTCTCTTCGCTGGCTCGATCTCTCCGGGAACAACTTCTCCGGGGACATACCGGAGTCCTTCGCTCGGTTTCCGAAACTGGAGGGTTTGTCTCTTGTCCAGAATCTTCTGAATGGGACCGTTCCTGGTTTTTTGGGGAATATCACTAGTCTGAAGGACTTGAATCTTTCGTTTAACCCTTTTTCCGCCGGTGTGTTGCCGTCGGAGTTTGGAAATCTCTCCTCACTCGAGACGCTCTGGGTTGCTGGGTGTAATCTGATCGGAGTCATTCCAAGTTCGATTGGTGATCTCAGAAGTTTGCGTAATTTCGATGTTTCACGGAATGAATTGGAAGGAAGGATTCCGGAAACTATGACGCGCCTCTCTTCTGTATTCCAGATCGAGCTTTTTGCCAATAATCTCGCCGGCGAGATTCCGAATGGTTTTGGCAATCTTACTTTGTTGAGAAACTTCGATGCTTCGATGAATCGACTTCAGGGCACCATTCCTTCTGATATCTTCGATCTTCCTCTTCTTCAAAGCTTGAATCTTTACCAGAACCAGCTGTTCGGAGAAATCCCCGCCGCCATCGTCAAAGTCAAAACCCTTAGGGAGCTTAGGTTGTTTCAAAACAATCTTACAGGAGTGATACCATCTGATCTGGGTAAGAACCAACCGCTCGTTTTCGTCGACATTTCACAGAATAGGTTGTCCGGAGAGATTCCGAACGGAATATGCGACATGGGTCTGCTGGAGTATTTAATGACCATTGATAACAATTTGTCGGGAGGTTTGCCTGAGAGCCTGAAACGGTGCAAAACGATGCGCCGTCTTCGACTCAGTAAAAATTTTCTCTCAGGAGATGTTCCAGACGGTGTCTGGAGTTTACCTCACGTCTCTTTATTCGATCTCGCCGTCAACTCACTCACCGGTAATATTTCGGAGGCGATATCAGGCGCCTATAATATCTCCAGCCTCATCATCTTTGACAATAATTTTACCGGGAGGATTCCGAAGGAACTCGGAACGCTGTCGAAATTGGAGACCTTGTCTGCAGGAGGTAACCATTTAATCGGGCCACTCCCAGCATCGATTCGTCATCTTTCCGACCTCAGCAAACTCGATCTCCACGACAACGATTTGTCAGGTCAACTACCGACAGAAATTGGTTCTTTGGCAAGGCTGACTGAATTGAATCTCGGTAAGAACAGATTCACAGGAAAGATACCTTCGGAAATCGGAAACTTACCGGTTCTTAACTATCTTGATCTCTCAAACAATGAGCTCACCGGAGAAATCCCCCGTGAACTCCAGAATCTGACACTGAACAGCTTCAACTTCTCCAACAACCAACTTTCAGGAACTATCCCGCCTCTCTACGCCGATGAAAGCTACAAGGACAGGTTTGTCGGTAATCCTGGACTCTGTGCGGCGATGGCCGACCTTTGTCCTAGGCAAAACACGAAGAACAACCGCAAGAAAGCGAACGCATGGATTCTTTGCATGATCTTCGTGCTGACAGGCATAGTGATGGTCGTCGGATTGGGATGGTTCTACTCACGGTACCGGAATTTGAAAAGGTCCAAGAAGGAGTCAAAAAATGCGTCGAAATGGACGGTAACCTCATTCCACAAATTGGATTTCGTGGAATACGAGATTCTCGACAATCTGGACGAAGACAACCTGATCGGAACCGGGGCATCTGGTAACGTGTACAAGGTGCCATTGATGAATGGCGGGACGGTTGCAGTAAAGAAAATCTGGTCGAAATCAAAGAAACCCGGAATCGACGGCAATCAAGGAGAGCAAGAGCAAGAAGAAGCGAGAGATCTCGGAGACGATAGCTTCGAAGCCGAAGTATCAACACTGGGAAAGATAAGACACAAATGCATCGTGAAGCTATGGTGTTGCTGCACACACAACGATTCGAAATCGAAGCTTCTGGTCTACGAGCACATGGCAAATGGAAGCTTGGGAGATTTGCTCCACGGTAAGAAGAAAGGGGTTTTAGATTGGCACACGCGACATCGTATAGCAGTAGACGCAGCCGAGGGTTTATCGTATCTCCACCATGACTGCGTTCCGGCAATCGTCCACCGTGACGTGAAATCGAACAACATCCTTTTAGATTCAGAGTTGAGAGGCAAAGTGGCAGATTTCGGAGTCGCGAAGACATTCGAGGTTGTCGGAAAATGTCCCAAATCTATGTCCGTCATCGCCGGTTCTTGCGGCTACATCGCCCCAGGTACGTAGATTGAAAGAGAGAGAGAGAGATAGCATGTATACTAGATTCACGACGACTGACAATTACGTTTTTTTTTTGGGCGGGGGATGCAGAGTACGCATACACGCTTCGAGTGAACGAGAAGAGTGACATCTACAGCTTCGGTGTGGTGATCTTAGAATTGGTGACGGGGAGGGCAGCGGTGGATCCCAAGTTCGGAGAAAAAGATTTGGTAAAATGGGTTCGCGGTTTGTTGGAAGAGGAGAACGGCGTGGAGATTGCAGTGGATCCGAAACTGGACCTGAAATCGTTCAAGGATGAGATTTCGAAGGTCCTCGACATCGGACTCCAATGCACGAGCACTCTCCCTATCAATCGACCGTCGATGCGGAGGGTTGTGAAGATGCTCCTCCAAGTGACAGACGGCAATCAGGTTTCCGATGGCGGCAGGTACAGTAATAATCCCAAGAAAATCCAGTCTCCCTACTACTATGATTACGAACAAGATGTTTAATTAGATTTGAAATTGTACAAAAAAGATCCCGTCAATAAATTTTGAATTAAATATTCAAATCAACTCAATCATAAACTTAAATTTTCCCTTTTTGTCCGCTTCCCCAAACGTGCAATGGTGGATAAGATGTTACGTTATTTAATTTTTTTTTTTATAATGGCGATTTATATTAAAAATAAAAATATAAGGAATTACAAACTACGATATTAAGAAAGATAGACACTTAATTAAACAACTAAAAGTACGATAGGATGTGTGGAATAGGTTTAACTTGTTAATCCTCGACTTGTAAGTCAGTAACCAATAGCGAGGCTTCCTCCCATCTTCTGATAGCTGTGTCCTCCAGACTTAACCTGTGCGCTTTTTTAAATATGCGATAATCATAGATAATAGCCAAATCTCGTATAAAATCCCTTGCCACGACTTTTACCGGTCGAGAGAGCCCCTCCTTGTGTCGTAGGTTCCTCTCCCTCCAAAGGTGCCATATAAATGCTGCAAGTGCATTCCAATGTAGCCCCCAGCATGGTGCTGATTTTCTGAAGTTGGATATCCCCTCCATGATATCACCCACTCTTATATCCCCTAGCTTTATTTCCGTGATACCCATAAGTTTCCATAGCGCGTTATCTGTCAACCTTATAAATTCGTTCCAAAGAGACCAGCTGAATTCGCAATTGAAGAATAAATGAGCTGTCGATTCCTCAACTGTGTCATATAGGACACACTTTGCTGGAACCACTATCCCCCACGACCTCAATTTATCGAATGTTCTTAGCTTGCCCCATCTTAGTCTCCATAGACAGAAGGCCATCTTAGAGGTACAGCACGTCCACACTC
>LFYR01001396.1:49751-78287 GCA_001185155.1 Zostera marina
AAAATTAGCCACGGGATTAGCCACGGATTTTTGAATCCGTGGCTAAATATAAAGATTAGCCACGGGCTTAGCCACGGCTAAAAAAGCCGTGGCTAATTTCTAACATTTAGCCACGGCTTCTGCTGGCCGTGGCTAATCCCGTGGCTGTTTCCCTGTTTTCTTGTAGTGATCGACGTATAAGAAATTCACGTTCTGGATGTTTTGCCATGATCTACATATCTCTAGACCGGTCCACACGATTATGGCGGGTTGTTAATTTCATTGAAAATCACAATCATCCAATGGTGACCCCGTCAAAGAGGAGATACCTACCAGTCAATCGTGTTATTACTCCTTTATCAAGGGCATTGTTTAAATCACTAAACACATCCAATATTTCCCCGAGTGATCAATATTGTGTTGCTGCTCAAGAGGCTGGAGGATTTGATCATATGCAGTACACACCGTCGGACCTATCAAACATGAGACGCGACGACCGATGCAATATTATTCAAAGAGACGCAGATTTATTGAACTATTTCAAGAAAAAAGACAAAATCATCGGACTACTACTACTCGTTTACTAGGCATGACAACGGTAATTTTTTGTCATTTACGTAGTTCAATTTTATACATATCACTGCACAATTATTACTGTCGTCCAACCATTTAATGTAGGTCATCTTTCGAACCTATTTTGGGCCGATCCCGGTTGTCGCCATGACTACGATCTATTCGGGGATTCTATTACATTTGATACGACTTACAAGACAAACAAATATAATTTGGTTCTAGCACTTTTCTGTTGAGTGAATCATCACAAGAACACTATTATATTCGCGCCGGTTTCTTGTCACGCGAGAATGTTGATTCTTTTGAATGGATATTCAATGAATTCTTAACTTGTATGACAAAGCATCTGAAGACAATTATTACCGTTCAAGACCCTGCAATGAAAAGCGTACTATTACATGTTTTTCCAAATACATTTCACCGATTCTGTTTATGGCACATCACACATAAAATGGGTGACAAAATCGGACATACATATCAAAATCGTTCGGCTATTGCTGCATTTCACGATTTCCTAAACAATTCCATTAGCATAATGTCTTTCGAAGAATCATGGTCAGCATGGGTCTTATCAAATGGTCTTGAAGATAATATGTGGTTGAGAGACATCTATAGAATTCGGTTTCAATGGTGCCCAATCTACATGATAGATCATTTTTTCGCAGGAATGAAAACAACACAACGCAGCGAGGGCATAAATAGTATAGTCAAAATGAAAATAAGATTTCATTACACACTGTTAGAATTTCACTCAAAATACGAGTATGTCCTCTTATCCCTACGTGAAAAAGAGAACTCGAAGGATCATCATGGTCAATATGCACCGCAGAAAACATTAACTCCATTGGCCATCGAAAGGCAAATGTGCGAACTTTATACACATGAGGTTTTCATTGACTTCCAAGAAAAGGCGCTCCGTAGTATGCACTACTTCATTAGACCTAGACACATGGAAAATCAGGTAACTACACCAATATCAATTACTATATTTATTATTCTAACGTATTACTATTACAACTCCAATTATTTGCTTCCCTTTTTACGCTCATTATCGTGCCCCTAAAATTCTTCTGCGAAACAGGTCTACGACGCAGTATCCATTGGTACACTCGAGGTATCAGGTACAATCCACATCGGGGATGAGGGTGTGTTCGCAAAATGCACTTGTCGTTTGTTCGAATCATTTGGGATTCCATGCAGGCACATCATCTGCTACCTAACGCTAAACACCATATCTACGTTACCAGAAACTTTGGTGTGCAATCGTTGGAGAGCAATACAGAAAAATAGACCAACGACAACAACCCATAATACCGATTATAAGGACACTGGAAATCTACGACCATTATTCAATCAACTAATCTCATTGGCAGGAGATAGCGAAGCAAAAATCATCTCCGCAAGGAAAATATTAGAGGACGGCATTAACTCCATTACGGATAATCAAACAGGAAGCGAGAATGCAAAACTACCTCGGTCAATAACAAGATTCAATGATTCAATCACAAAAAGCATCGAGATTGGCAATCCTGAGGTGGCTAGAACCAAGGGTTGCGGGAACGGAGGGCGTCCGTCCAAAAAATCAGATAGATTCATTTCCAAAAGAATGATCAATGTTCCAAAACAAAGATCGTGCTCTATATGTGGAATGAAGGGACATGACAAACGATCATGTCCAACAAAAGATCAATTTTCTCAACAAGAGTGAGTAGAAGCCATAGAATCACATGTAATAGGGATATCTTTCTTTGCAAATCGATGTAATTTCTACATTCTATTAAATGACAACTAATTTTCCAATTGTTGGAAAACAATTTAGATACTCCATGTTTTAGGATACATTATAAAACTACTAACAAATCAACTATTCAAAAAACACTTGTACGCAAACAAATAATCAAAAATTTTGAATGTCATAAATTCTCAATCGTCAAAATTTGCCATCATACGAATTCCATCTAACAAAGACCATTTTGCTGCATTCAAATCTTTGTCTAATCCATATCCAACATGACCTACAGCTAACGCCTCAATTGCTAACAACATTCGCAAACCATTATCGTCATCTTTACATTTAACCTGTGCAAACCGCGGCTCAACTATCCTATGCCATTCCTTTTGATCGAATTTTTCAAAACGTAATGTCAGATATGCATTCATCCAACCTGCCTGCATACCGCAGAAAGTATAAACTAATATAAGCAATGGATAAAAAATAACGTAGAAAATTATTGATATATAAATTTCTTTCAATACCACTCGAAGAAATTCTCGATAGTGCTTGGCCTGATTCTTCCTAGAGTTATAATGCGTCATTGTACATCCATCAAAATTTACTGTAAGGAGATGCCAGTGATCACCTTGGCTTATCGGAACAAATATTTTATCAATTTGTGAATCATTTACTTTATCAGCCATCATCTCCATATAGAACTGCGTTTCCAAATTGCCACTCCCACCTATGTATCCCTTGAATCTCATGAATGTGTCTGCAGGTAGAATTTCATAAAATGCCCTATCCTTACCATCGACCACGACTTTGTTTAATACGACCTCCGCATACAAGTCAATCAACTACAACACATTTCATGGAATAATAGTTAGATAATTCTGGAAAAAAACGATGCTATACGAACATGTAACTACCAATTGAATATTTCTAAATGAATAAACTTTGACACCATATATCTTGCTTTCTAAAATATGCAAGACCTGCTCCCTAGTGCATCGACGTCCTTGATATTCTATAGTTGCTCTTCTTTTACTACAAATTTTTAGTTCGAATCAGATCATCATAGTAATCTAAAATTAAAATCATATATAGAGCATTTCAATTTACAAAACATACCCAATCATCTGCAATTCTTTCGCAAAACCGATCCGAGAGTATCTTTTCTTCCTCTCGTTTTTATATTTCTTTAGATCATTTTCCTCTTCCTTCATTACAGCAGCCTCAAGTTCCGCAATTCTCTCCCTTTCTAACCTATTAATCCTCTGCAACAAAACAACACACTTCAATAAAAATAGATATGAACAAACACATAAAAATAAAATTCAGCAAGTTATTAACCTGATCCTCTCTCCTCTTCTTAATCCTTTGCAGTCTAGACGGAACATCTCGTTCCGACAAATCCAGCTCTCTCGCATTGCGGCTGATTATTTCCTCTCCCATTACACCCTTCGTTTCCAAACTATTACCACATACCGCTAAATCAGTCCCCTTCTTGTTAATTTCGTGTGAGGATGCACCTTCAATTTCTAACATCGTGTGAGGATGTTCTAGATCATACATATGCATAGAATCCCCTGCATGGCCCTCTACCTCACTCCACAAATTAGGAATCCCATCCACATACATAATAAATCCATCAGCATCAACTACAAATGGAGTATCCATTTTCGGACCTCGTTCTTCGGGATAACTCGGTAGTGTAGCAGCAATATATCCTGGATTACTTCTTCTTCTAAAAATATTACCCCGGCTGTCCTCACTGCATTCCACTTGTAGTCCCCCATGCTCTGGGTTTCCATATATGTTAATTCCAGATAGTCCTGGGCAACTTGAGAAAAAAGACGGTTCCTTGGTAGATTCGGTACCAATTGAATCTTCCAGACTACCATTGCAATCGAAGTTCAAACAGACTTCCTTGTCCTCATTGCAAGGATAATACCACCATCTATCAGTCTCGACATATTCATGTTCAGAGATTGTTTGAATATCAATGGAGATGTCTTGATCATTAATATGCGGCTCACGAACATCATCAACATTATCCAGATCATGAAGAAGGTTCCTTCCACGCATTTGTTGGTCAACATTAGTTTGCCTTTTAGGTTTGTTAGACGATTCGCAACACAGATCACGCCCCAGAATTTCAGGAGTTCGGAGTGAGTTTGAACTATGCACTAGGTCGTCACTGTCATCAGGAATACTCTCATGGAACTCATTCGACGTAAAGTCTTCGTTGGGGCTGCTGGACTGACTTTCAGTAGACGTTTCTGTGGCCTGATTGGACTAGAAAGGGGTGAAAAAATATAGAACATAGTAATATACTAGGAATTGACATAATTGAAATAATAATTCATCATATCGATTGTCAAATATAGATACTTAAAACACTAAACATACTTTAATACATAATTTCACTAAGCATCATTTGATTACCCTATAACTTCGTCTCATAATAACTACATGCATTGTAAATACCTAACATATTCAACGACAACCTAATTTGGACCTAAGCGTTTCAACTAACCATGTCCGCATCCTCTTCTTCTAAATTGTACGTCTGAGGCTCTGCAGATACTAGGTTAGGCGCGAGCTTGCTCAGTTCAAAAGGACCGTCCATCTTAAAGTCAACCCACCGTTGATACGGTAGGTATCCATCTGGGCGACCCGGTTCAGCAACATATGTGTGCTCCAACGCCCAAACCTAGAACATGCATAAAATTATATAAATAGATACATCATTAATTTTCATAATTCGATAAATTACATACCATCAAGGCAGCGGGACAGCCCATCATATAAACGGAGGCTCCACGACCACCGCGCTCCCTCTCGAGTACCCTTGTCCGACAATAATCTATGTTCGAGAATGTTACATCCCGAACTTCTCCAGCCCAATTATATGAAGAAATGTCTTGTAGGTCTTCAATGAAGCTGATTATCTTGCGTCGCAGTGTGCACCGTGCATTCGTGAACAGGAATCCTGAAAATAATAAACAAAGATACAAACGCACTATGTCGTCTTCCTCGACGCTACTATTACCCAAGCTATTTGCCAAATCGCGGAACATTAACCCAAGTTTCTGCCTGAAGATCAAACAACAAAATTAGATGTTCAATTAAAATTCAATTGCGTTATATCATAAATAAACAATAACTAAATATTACCGTGTAAGAATTTTTCCATGTAAATGAGTCTTGTAAAACCTCCCAAGAGACACATTCGCTTTGGATGAGGATTCTACCAAATCAATCTTCCTACCGGTATGGGGAAGCCCCAAAATTTTACCAAAATCTTCATCAGTGCATGTTAGCACAAATGCACCAAATGAAAATTGAGACTCCCCTATATACCGGCCACAAATGTCGTCAAGGATGGGCTTGATTCCGATTGGTTCTCCCTGTCTGGAGTGCCGATGGATTCTTTTCCTGCGGAAGCGTAGTCGATCTTGCCAGTAGATACCATGTTAAAAACTATCGTGGTGATCCGACGGCGACCTTGGGAGCTATGGGCCGATTCCGGCAGACAGAGCTCGTCGTCCGGCTAGCAATTGTAGAAAGAGGGAGAAAAGATAGGTTAATTCGCATTAACCAACAAAGTAGCCGTTATCACTATTCACTTGTGATTTGCTACTAATTACGCAAATCAGTGTACATTCAAATTCAATTGATTAGTTTAATTACAATAGAGTATTTAACTAAAAACTATTGCTAACTAACTAACTAATACAAACTAATAATACAATATTGGGTAGATGGATCTTTAACCGGTTGATGACCCAAACACCCAATTACCCGATTACTTTAATTTAAGTGGGTAAAGTTGCAGTTTGGTCCTCATCCTCTTCTGTATTCTCTGATAGCCTTTAAGTGGCTAAAGTTGCAGTCTGGTCCTCACGTTCCTTTCTATTCTGTTATTAGTTGTAAGTGGTAAAAATTGCAAACCGAACCTTACAGTTTCTTTCTTAGTTAAAACTGTAAGTGCTTCTGTTTTACTTATTTGCAATTAGATCCAGTTCAGTAATTATTGTGTTTTATCAAGCTAATTACTTCTTTACTCCCCCCTCAAGCTCTGGAGTAGATGTTTATTACTCCAAGCTTGATAGAGGCTGAAGTAATTTCATGTTCCCCCATGGGTTTAGTGAACATATCTGCTAATTGGTATTTGGTTCCAATTTGCTTAAGATTGAATATCCCTTGGGTGATTAGCTCTCTAATAAAATGGCAATCTATCTCTATGTGCTTTGTTCTCTCATGGAAAACAGGGTTATTAGCAAGATGGATTGCTGATTTGTTGTCACAAAATATTGTTGTTTCACTTTTTGTTTTTATTTTCATTTCTTTAATTAGTTGGTGAATCCATATCAATTCACAAGATGTTTGAGCTATTGCTCTATACTCAGCTTTACAAGATGACCTTGATATTGTAGCTTGCTTTTTGGACTTCCAAGATATTATGGAACTTCCAATTAGGATACAGAAACCAGTTACAGATTTTCTGCTAATTTGACAGCCAGCCCAGTCAGAATCACAATAGGCTTAGATGTTCAAGTCTTCACTTGTTTTATATAGGATGCCCTGCCCTGGGGCTCCCTTTAAATATCTCAGTACTTTAAAAAGCGTTTTTAAGTGAACCTCTCTTTGATCACTCATGAATTGACTTAGCCAATGTACTGCATAGCTTAGGTCAGGTCTAGTGATATTGAGATATATTAGCTTTCCAACTAATTTCCTATAGAAGGTTGGATCTTTAATTTGTTTGGATTCACTTTTGAGATCTATGTTTTTCTCAATGGGTATTTTGGACTCTTTTGCACCTGAAATGCCACTTTCCTTAAGTATTTCTAGTGCATATTTTATTTGTGTTAATAAGGTTCCTTCACTAGAGTATGACACTTCTATTCCTAGAAAATAGTTTAGTTTTCCAAGATCCTTTAGTTTAAATTTATTTTCTAGCTGGATTTTGAGAAATGCTATTTTTAGCTCATTACTGCCTGTGATGATTATATCATCCACATAGACAATTAGATATATCAAGTTTTCATTTTTCTCTCTTATGAATAGAGAGTAATCTAATTTTGTTTGTGAGAATCCAATCTCTAATAGAGTGTTTCTTAGTTTCTCAAACCAATTCCTAGAGGTCTGTTTGAGGCCATATAAGGATTTTTTGAGTTTACATACTCTCTTATCTCCTTCTTGGAGTAACCCTTGAGGTTCTTTTAGAAATACTTCCTCATGGAGATCACCATGTAGGAAAGCATTGTTGACATCTATTTGGTATAGATTCCATCTTTTTTGTGTTGCAAGGGCAATTAACAGCCTTACTGTGGTCATTTTTGCAACTGGTGCAAATGTTTCATAAAAATCAAATCCCTCCTTTTGAGAAAAGCCCTTTGCTACTAGCCTTGCTTTATATCTCTCAATTTCTCCATTTGGTTTATACTTGATTTTGTATATCCATTTAGAACCTACTGCTTTTCTTCCTTTAGGAAGTTCAGTTATGTCCCAAGTTTTATTTGAGATGAGAGCTTCCATCTCATTTTTCATTGCATCTATCCATTTTGGGTCTTTAGATGCTTCATTATATGTGTTGGGTTCTATGTTGTTATTAACTTGTTTGGAATTTATTCTGTGATATGAGACATAGTTGCTCATGGGATATTTCACTTTACTTTGTGGCTTATCATCCATATAGAATTCATCAAAATGTTTGGGTTTAGTTATTATCCTACCCAGTCTTGTTTTTACAATTTCATTTGTTATATTTCCTGTTTTATTTCCAGGCTTGCTTTGGCAAGTTTTTGCATTTCTATTTTTATCATTGTTTTCATGCTGATTTATACTTCTTTGTGTACAATCAGTTTGACGTAATTTTTCTTCATCTTGTTCCTTTTCTTTATAATTAGTTGCAAAGCTTTGTTCTGAGCTTTGTTTTCCAGTATGATGACTTTTATGTGTCTTTTCTGTCTGAGTATCAGTGAGGTATTGTTTTTGATTATTTTGATTTTTATTCATATCAGATTGGATATTCCCAAATTCCTCTGATATATATGCTCTTTCTTTTTCAGTTGAGGACTGGTCAGACTGATTATTTTCAGTTATATCTGACTTGTCCAGAGCTGTTTTATTGTTCAAAGCCCTGTTCTGAGTTTTATGATCTCCAGGGTGTTTTATGATTTGTTCTGTGATTTCCAGGGTGTTTTGTGTTTTGGGTTGTCCATTATCTAATTTTTCTGAAATTTTCAGGTTGTGTGTTGCCCTGGAATCTAGTTCATTGAATGCTTTTTGCATTGGAAATATATCTGTTGTTTTATTTTCATTGGTTTTGGATTTAGTTTGGTGGAATGGGAAGATATCTTCTCTAAACACTACATCTCTGCTTATATAAAATTTTTCATTTTCTGGATCAAGTACTAAGTATCCTTTTGTATTTGGAGGATATCCCATGAATATTCCCTTAAATGTTCTTGGGGAGAACTTATGTTCTTTATAATGTGTTGTTGCATAACACAAGCATCCAAAAGTCCTTAATAGGTTGTATTTTGGTTTTTGCTCATGTAGAACCTCAAAAGGGGTTTTATTTTCTAGAACTTTTGATGGAATCCTATTTATTATATAGGTTGCAGCTAATATGCACTCTCCCCAATATTTTAAGGGAATATTAGCTTGCATATGTAAAGATCTAGCTATGTTTAACAAGCACTTGTGTTTTCTTTCAACCCTTGCATTTTGTTGAGGGTTGTAAGGACAAGTGACTTGATGTATAATTCCATAGCTTTCAAGCATTTTTTTGAATTTATTTGATTTGAATTCACCACCATTATCACTCCTTATTGCTTTAATATTTTTATTAAAAAATTGTTTGACTTTAATTATGAATTTCTTAATGCATTCATAAGCAATGGCTTTGTCCTTAATTAAGTAAATCCAAGTTGATCTACTTAGATCTTCTACAATGGTTAGAAAATATTTGAAACCATCATGGGTGACAATTGGGAATTTGCCCCAAATGTCTATATGTACTAAGTCAAACAGATTTTTACTTACTGTTGTACTTTTAGGGTATTTAAGTTTACTTTGTTTAGATAATGGACAAATATCACAATCTTTATTTGGAAAAAATGAGTTTCTATTATCACAATTATTCAAAACAACATTCTTTATATTTTTAGAAAAACAATCTACTTGCTGATTTTTGACTAATATAGCAAATTTTCATTTGATATATGTCCAAGTCTGTTATGCCAGACTTTAGAATGTATAGATGCATTTGCATATCCAGAGGGAGTAGAGTTGAACAGATAAAGCCCATCTTGGCACCTACCCTTCCCAATCACTCTCTCTGACTTGCTTTCCTGAAATTGGCAATTTCCATTATCAAATAATATTTTCAGATTATTGTCAAAGATCATCTTGCTTACTGATATTAAGTTCACCTTGAATTGTGGTATATATAAAACATCCTCTAAAATTATATTTTTAGAGAGGGTTATCCTTCCTGTGAATTTTGTGTTACATATCTCACCACTTGGAATGGTGACAAAATGATCACCATTCTCAGTTGGTGGTTTATCAAAGTACTTAAGGTTCCCAGTCATGTGTTGGGAGGCCTCAGTATCTATGATCCATTCTGTTTTGAGATTTATCACATCATAAGCATGATTTATTTTGAATTTTAAAAAATTTAAAGCATAAACCATACCATTTGATTGAAAGAAGTCCTTGAGCATCAGCAATTCTTCATTTGACATCCCTGGTATTATAGATGTTGAGGAAGAAGCTTGATTGGCTGAATCAGTTTTAGCCTTCTTGAACCTATTCCCTTTCTTGTTGTTTTCTTTGTTCTTGTCATTGGGAAAACCTATAATGTGGAAACATTCTTTCCTAGTGTGCCCATATATAGTATTTACAGTTATCACAGTATTTACAGGTATCCAATTTTTTTCCACTCTTACTGTAAAGTCCTTTTCCCTCTTCTTTTTCATTAGACTTTTTGGCAAATAGGGCAGAAGTTTCTGTTTTGGATTTATCATCCCTAAAATTTATTTTCTGGTTTTCTTCTTGTATAATAAGATAGAAAACCTTGCTCATGCTTGGCAATTCATCATAAGAGAGTATTTGCCCTCTTATGGTTTTGAAATCCTCATTCAGTCCTAATAGGAACTGATGGATTTTATCCTTCTCCATTTTATCATTGTACTTGGGGGTACATATCTTGCAAAAATCTATTTCTTCTAGCTCTATCTTTTAATTCCAAAGAGGTTTAAATTTATCATAGAAATTGGTAACACTATCATTACCTTGATGCAAGTTATTCAATTCATACTTGATTTGGTTAACCTTAGGTGCATTGCCTTGGTTATACCTTTCTTGGAGATCCTTCCATGCTATGCAAGCCTCTTCAGTGTGCATTAACGTGGATGATATCTGAGGATCAACACTGTTTACTATCCATGATAATAACAGTCCATTCACTGTTTCCCATGCTTCAGATTCCCTCCCTGACCTATCTTCTGGCCTCTTTACTTTTCCGTTCACGAATGCTATTTTTCTTCTGGAAATCAAGGATAACTTCATAGCATTGGCCCAACTTTGATAATTTGATTCACCCTTTAACTTGTCAGCCACCATAAGATCGAGCTCCTGGATGGTCGCCTGAATTTAAGTAGTAGATTGACTCTTTATCATTTATAGCAGATACATAGGAATGCGACCTCTTGTGTTTGGAGCTGTGGGATGACTTATGGGTGTGAGACCTGTGCTGCATGGATGAAGAATGATTCTTGCGAGGAGGGGACTTCATAATTGACGGAGGAGATGGAGAAGCAGATGGGCTTGATTCCGATTGGTTCTCCCTGTCTGGAGTGCCGATGGATTCTTTTCCTGCGGAAGCGTAGTCGATCTTGCCAGTAGATACCATGTTAAAAACTATCGTGGTGATCCGACGGCGACCTTGGGAGCTATGGGCCGATTCCGGCAGACAGAGCTCGTCGTCCGGCTAGCAATTGTAGAAAGAGGGAGAAAAGATAGGTTAATTCGCATTAACCAACAAAGTAGCCGTTATCACTATTCACTTGTGATTTGCTACTAATTACGCAAATCAGTGTACATTCAAATTCAATTGATTAGTTTAATTACAATAGAGTATTTAACTAAAAACTATTGCTAACTAACTAACTAATACAAACT
This sequence comes from Zostera marina, assembly GCA_001185155.1. Lineage (NCBI taxonomy): Eukaryota > Viridiplantae > Streptophyta > Magnoliopsida > Alismatales > Zosteraceae > Zostera > Zostera marina. The sequence continues at coordinate 61,222 of LFYR01001396.1, forward strand.
AATAATACAATATTGGGTAGATGGATCTTTAACCGGTTGATGACCCAAACACCCAATTACCCGATTACTTTAATTTAAGTGGGTAAAGTTGCAGTTTGGTCCTCATCCTCTTCTGTATTCTCTGATAGCCTTTAAGTGGCTAAAGTTGTAGTCTGGTCCTCACGTTCCTTTCTATTCTGTTATTAGTTGTAAGTGGTAAAAATTGCAAACCGAACCTTACAGTTTCTTTCTTAGTTAAAACTGTAAGTGCTTCTGTTTTACTTATTTGCATTTAGATCCAGTTCAGTAATTATTGTGTTTTATCAAGCTAATTACTTCTTTAAAACTAACTAGTATGGCCGGGCTGTTTGAAGGACAGTGTAATTACAGAAAGAAAACATATTATCATTTATTACAAATCAGAAGGAATTCAGTTGAGAATAGTCAAGGAAATAAAATACGAAAAGGAAACATAATCATCTATTATTAACTACACAGAAAATAACTACAGAATCAAAATAAAATAAATAAACTCACAAAGTCTGGATTCTAGAATGAATTCAGATCCGGGAAAGAAATACGTACGTACTCAGGAAAAATAAAAATAGGAGTTCATTGTTGAGGCCGGTAATGGTTTGAAGAATGATTAAGGACTCTTTCAGACCCAGGGAAGAATTCATGTAAATATTTTAAAATTTATTAAATCAGTAATTAGTCATTACTACTAATTCATGCATTTCAATTTATTTTATTTTATATTTTATAACTAATCATGTATTTAAGTAATTTCAAATTCATTATCATACGTTTCGCAAAAAAATAAAAAAATAATAGAACATACTTTAATTTAGAACCATTTCCAGATGCTGGGTGACCGAATCGAGGATGTAATCGTTCGATCACCGTTGTAATAGCCAAGCACCCATCAACGAATCGTTCCCACCTCTGGTGAGGATGATCTAGATCTGAGTTAATGCTTAATTTGAGAGGAAAGGCACGTGAAGAAACCGTCAAACCATTGCTTACTTACCACGTATGCAACTATTTAAAGAAACCCTAACTTACTCACATGCCCCCACATCGCTTTCTTTTCTCATTTTCATGCAATTAGGGTTAGGATTCCCACACACACCCCTCTCTTCCATTATCTAGATCTCCCTCTTTTCCACAGTGTGACTGACTGTGACATGATGTGTCTGCAACTCATTTGCGAGACTGAAACATGTGATTTCGAGTACCCAAATTAAATTAAGATCTAATAATTTTTAATTTTTACTCAAACTGCTTTAATCTAATCCTCTCCCTACTCAGCTATAGCTTCTAGCTAGCTACAGATAGAAAGCAGCAGTTTTGATTTCTTGCACCAAAAACCTACATGCATTAATATGGATACAGATGGAATCCTTGATGCTGTGTATATATATGGTTGAGTTGTAAGTTGCAACAACAAGTCCTCGATCTCCATGCAGTTTTTAATTCTTTTGATTCCAACGTGATACATATATATCAGCAGCATACATATATCATGCAGTGGAAAATTTCCATTTTCCATAATGGTTATGTTTACTGAATTAATTGGGTTGCTTCTCCACAATTACATAATTTCTGGATCGATCTGTATGGAAGGAAGAATGCATTACCTGCTCATACGTACGTCAACAACTAACTAATGGGAAAATCAATCGCCAATAATACCACTTAATTACTCTGGAAAAAAAACTAAATAATCAGTTGATGATAGGTTGATAGGTTTCATAATTAAAAAAAAAACTGATTAAAAGAAGCACAATGTGTCTCTTTTTTGTCTTTTTACTTCAACATAGCTTTACATCATCTGCAATAAAGCAGGCCGGCAAGCAAGCACCTGCCTGGCATTGGACCACATGGATGATGCATGCATACAATAAATAGTGCTGGAATGTGGGCCACTTGGCTGTTTAATATAAGATATCACTGTGCGGTGGTTGCAGACTTGCAGTTGCAGAATATAATCTTTTTTCTTTCTTTCTTCAAACTGGCCGGTCATCGATCAATATAATGGTCGATCTTCCTCCATCCATATACATGGTCTGATTCTTCTGTGTACTACAATGGGGCGCCATGTGAAGCAAAATGCCATATATGGAAGGAGAGTTAATGTTTATGAAAATGGAAATAGCTAGCAAGCTGGTATTTATTCATGCTTGGGACAATTAAGAGAGAAGTTTCTGTTAATTGTGTTGAGCACCTTGCGAAGTTAATTCTGCTGTAGCAATTCAGGGCACCGTGTCCTTTGCGCGAGCAGATCTGGCACGGTAATGATTTTATGTTCACATTCCTGTCTTCGTTCTTCTTGAATTTCTCGACTGTGTTTACCTCGAATGAGTTTGTCTGTTCATCCTGTAATTCTTGATCCATTAACAATTGTTGGAATTGATTGAACGTCATAAATTGATCGAGGTTACGGTTTATACTCAGAGCCTATTAGATAGAAACCGGAAGTTACTTAGTTAAGATAACTACTATTAGTTGTTAAGAATAATAGTTGCAAATAATACTATAAATATGTAATGATACTTCAAGATCAATAACACAATTTGATAATCATTTCCACCATCTTATATGGTATCAGATTTTTGGGTTTAAGAATCATGAGTATTTCCGCTGTTGTTGAGGCTTCTAGCTCCATCATCTTCATCAACGAAGATTGTCATGAAGCCAATGAAATGCATTCTGCTCGACAAGAGCAACTACTATTCATGGGAGGCGCAGTTTTCGGCGATGCTGTGGGGCTTTCAACTGTTCGATTACGTTCTTGGGAAGGTGGAGCTAGCTATCATCGCCGTCGTCAATCCAGCAGGATCAACTAATCCTAAGCTGGATTCTGACCGGCATCTCCACATCGATTTTACCCCAGGTGGCGTCACGGAAGACATCGGTGGAGGTCTGGGATGGCCTACGAAAGCTCTACGCTTCGGGGACACAAGCACGGCAACTCCACATTCGTCTCCAGCTTCAATCGATCCGGAAGGGAAATCTATTGATTGAAGTATACATCTCAAAGATTTCGATTTTAAAGGATTTAGGACGGGTGAAGGATTGAGGGACTCGGAAGTCATCCTGATCGTGTTGGGGGGATTGGGGGAGAAGTACGAATCCTTCATCACTGCTGTAACAACACCATTCAAACCTGATCTCACCTTCTCGGGTGTGTGCGAGCTCCTAATGGACCACAATTTGCGATTAGAGAAAGCCAAATCCCTAAATCCACCATCGACAATGGTAAATGTTCCTGCCAAGACCGCAAATTTCAACAATCAAAGGCCGTCGCGAGATCTGAAATTCGGTGCCAGATCTGCACGAGAAAAGGGCACATCGCCGCGGACTGCTATAATCGGCTCAATCTAGACCTCTACCCGGCATCGCATGGTCGAGTTCTTTCGTCACACGGACCCAACGGGAGCACGCGAGATCAAGCAGCACATCCAACGGAAAATCTTGTAGCAACCTCCTCTGGCACGCCTACAATGTGGTTCCCCGACTCCGGGGAAACATCTCATATCACGACGAGATCTGAAAATGTGCAAAATCCAAGGAGTTATAATGGTAAAATATTTTCGGCAGATGGCAGTTCTTTGCCAATTTCATACTCGGGTCATAGCAAAGTCTCCTCCAATTCAAATGATTTTATGCTTCACTATTTACTGCTCGTTCCTTCTGCTACTAGGAACTTACTATCAGTAAATAAATTTTGTGTTGATAACGATGTATGTATTGAATTTGATTCTCAGAAAGTTCTAGTGAAGGACTCGGCTACTAGCAAGGTGCTGCTGGAAGGAAGGGCGAACGAAGGACTATATGAGTTACCGATGATCACTCAAAGTACGAGTTCGATAAATTTGTGCGAAAAATCACCTCCGCACTACCTGTGGCATTGTCGGCTCGGTCATTTAAATTCTGCTTATATGTCAGTTTTAGAAAAACAAGGACTAATAAAATCGGGTGTTAAGTTTTACAAACTATGTAATTCATGCCAACTTGACAAGTCTCATTCTCTTTCTCACCCCACTCGTGGAACTTTCTACAAACCGTTGGAACTTATTTTTTCAGATATATGGGGACCGGCCTCGGTAACTTCAATAGAAGATTACTTATATTACATAAGTTTTATTGATGTCGGCACACATTTTAATTGGGTTTATCCTATTGCTAGAAAATCCGATTTGTATCAGATCTTCGAAAATTTTCGGGTATGGGCAGAAAGGCATTGCAAAGGCAAAATCCTAGCTCTACAGACCGACAACGCAATGGAATATCAGAAATTGGGAAAAAGACTGAAGGAATTAAGAATCTCTCACCGAATGTCAGCCCCCTACTCACATCAACAAATCGGCCGAGTAAAGAGGCGACATCGACACATTATCAACACAACTATTACAATGTTACGGCACGCTAATTTACCAAATCAATTCTGGGATTACGGGGCACTAAGGTCATGTTACTTATACAACAGAAACCCCACACCATTGCTATTCGGGAAATCTCCAATGGAAGCGTTACTCGGTAGAATACCAGAATATGCAAAGTTGCGAGTTTTCGGGAGCGGATGCTATCCTTGTCTTCGTCCGTATCAAAAGAACAAGTTAGAAGCAAAGTCAGCCAAGTGCATTTTCATAGGGTACTCAATACCTCAAGGTTGCTATCTATGCCTCGAGCCAATCAGTCGAAAAATTTACGCCTCCCGGGACGTGATATTTGACGAAGACGACTTCTCATTAAACAAAGAAATATTCAGGGATAAAGATGATATTCGGCAAGAAATTACATCACAAACAGTTGAGTTGGGGAATCTTCCAATAACAACTTCAACTAACTCAATACAAAATAATGGCGCAGAAAGTGCACCACCCAGGTCCGACCAACGTGAGAGGACAAGTCAAAATCAGATACACACTCCTAGTGAATCAACGGGAATACCGGCACAGAATGATGTAATACATTTGTCGTACCTGATACATGACCCTTGGCTGCAGTATCGGGGTTCCAAAGAGCATTGACCTGTGCCGGAGATACTTGCGCTGGTATATCCATACCGCATTCACAACTTTTTTCTTTTGATTTTGCAATTGCCAGGTCTTGTGTTCCGGTAGTGTTGGGTAATTATCCTCATTATGACGATTGTGGCATGCTAGTGCTACATGCCCTTTTTTAGCACAGATTTGGCAGACCAGCCGATTTCTCTTTTCTCCTCGATGCTTTATCATATTAACCTCCGCCATTTCTGAAATCAAAGATCTGTTGTTTGAGTTTCTGATTTCTTGGTTGGTTAGTAACATTCTCATTATTGGCAGGGTCATGTTCTCAAGTTGAGAGGAGATTACGACGACAATTGCCTCATATTCCGTTTTTAATCCGGCCAGTACGTACAAGATCGTCTCTGAGTCGGTTACTGTTATTCCTGCCGTGCGTAGGCATTCGACGAGCCCTATCACCTTTGAAATGAAAATTTCCATTGCCAAGTCCCCTTTCTTGAGGGTCTGTAACTGGTGTCGTAGCTGCAGGACTCTTGTTTCGGAAGTTGACGCGTGAATCTGACGCAGCTGCTCCCACACCTTCGCCGACATTGTTGCGCTTGCTACCTGCGATAGAACATCTACCTGTAGTGTCGAGAAGAGCCAGCCGAGGATTAATTGGTCCTGTTGAGTTTTTAATTCATCGCCGTTGATGTTGATGTTGACGTATGCTAGTAACTCATATCCTCGCAGAAATGTGAGAACTTGGGCTTGCCAAACAAAAAAAATTCTACCAGAGAGTCGCTCTTGAGCTTGATGATCTTCGCCTGAGCCGTTGCTGAGCCGGGTGTGACTTCTTCGCGGAAAGCCATGGACGTCGGAGTAAGAACCGCAGTGATCGTTGGTCGTCTGGTCAATTGATCGGCAGTGATGCGGATGTGAGATTAATTTCGTGTTTTGAAAGAATCAATTTCAAGAAATGTTCTGGACTACGTTGTTGTTGTTGAAAAAGAATGAAGTTGAAAACAGTTCGGATAAGTGCACACTGTAGCAATCAGTAAATCCCTAAATGAGTAAATCCTTTAGCGGTGTTGACAGCATTGATCTTTCTTGTCGACGTGTGCAGAAATGAGTAAATCCTACAACTGTAGAAGTCGACGTGTGCATAAATCGAAATCGGAGACGTGTGTAGAAATCGTAGATCGTGGATTAACGTGCAGTGATCGGACAAAGCTCGAGGACGACGCTCACGGATGAATCAGAAGATCGAAATCGACAACTGCAAATCACGTTGTGACGGGTGCGTTGAGGACTTGAAGACTGTAGAATCGCGAATGTGCAGAGATCGCAAGTATCCAAATCAAGAAGGTGAATCCGCAAGAGACGCGGATGGAATCGCGAATGTGGAGAGATTTGAATGACGCGATGTGGATAGTGTAGACTTCGCGGAACGTCGTTGGAGAAGTTACGATCGTAGAAGACCTCGCGGATGACCTGGTAGTTGCGATCGCGGATGACGCGTCGTGGAAAGAGTCGCGATCGGCGAAGAAATCTGGAGTCGGAGCGATCGGCGACCTGGAGGCGATTTGATCCTCTGGAGGTTGCTGCAACGTGACGCTTCCATCGTCAGTGGAGTTGAGTCGTCGTTTGGTCAAGCTCCATCGGAGACAGAGTTTGTGGAAGAAAAATTTTGATCATAAGATCCGCCCGCTCTGATACCATATTATAAACTAACACTAGCTAGATTTGTATTGAAAACTTGATGATTAATTTCTGATTACATAGTTTCCTTATATATGATTTATTTGTAACTGATTCTAGTCTAGTTAACTTCTAACTAACTTGTAACTGATTCTCCTTTAATATCTTGACTATTCTTTGTTGACACATTACTGTTCCTGATTGATGTACATGGTTACATTAATGAAAACCCAGCTATACACCTTACCATAATACAACATAATCATCACTTCTCTTTTCTACTCCCATTTTCTTCCCATAACCATCCCTTCCTCATCAAATCACCATAACATTTGTGAAGCTTATCTAAAAGGTATGTCTGTTCTTCAATTTTTTTCATATTTTTGCAGCTTTTTTTCCATACTGGAAATGAGACATCGAATGACCAAGTAGAATCTTCAAGTTTTGTATTCCCTCCTGGGTTATTCTCCTTACCTGATGTTGTTGCTCCCGGATTCATCGCTCAACCAACATTCTACGATGACAAACAGCTTATAGAGTACAGCGTTACGTCCCCATATCATGGTCAGTCCATTTATTCTTCATCCTCAAACTTACCATGTGCTAACCAAGATCATTCCAACATATTTTCCCGATTCATCAAGCATATCCTTCATCATATCACACGTATTTTCCCCATGTCATGTCTACTTTCAACCAAACATATCCTAATGTGTTTCATGACAATATCTATCACTATTCATACCAGATTCCTATTAAGTATACATACCATATAGATAATATAATACAATATATGGATGTAATTGTAATTTAGCCAAACTAAGAATTATATAAATAGTTTGGTTAATTAGTTTTATGGTTTAAGTTGTATTTTAGTAAACATTGATTGTAGATCAATTAATAATAAAATAAGCTTTCTTTGGAGATCTTGTTACTCTATCAATTCCATATTTCATTCCTATCCAAGTTAGTCCACATTACCACTATTATGAGCACCATCTTCTTTATCCATATATCTGTATAGTAATCCATTACATAATTCTAATGTCATTCATATTGTTAGTCATGAGCAGTTTTCTGGTGAAGGGAACCTCTAATATTATCAAAGAATGCAAACTTTTCGTTAGTTATGTTTTTTAACTACTCTATCGTATCTTATCATATGTAATTATTGTATCGCTTTTCATTTAATATGTTGTACTTGTTTTTATTTTCGTACTGTACCCTTGTACGACAAATCAGTTGTACGATGAAACTTTACTTTATCGCTTTTCAGTTAATATGTTATACTTGTTTTTATTTTTCACTGTACTCTTGTATAACTAATCAGTTGTATCGGTTTTATTTTCTCTACTACATATGATTCTATCTGTTTCGAGGACGGTGTTTATCATTACTTGTTCGATCGATAAAAAGGCATTTAGTATTGGCTAATGTTAGGGTTGTGACCGTAGTGATATATGCACTCTAGTTGTATGCCAACACTAATCTCCACCATACGCTATAAAACGTTACTTGTCATACTCGTCATTCCTTATGTGTAGTATGTCCAAACCTTCTATTATCGTACCTACAGACTCACATATTATTCCTCGTTTCATTACTACTTCATTCTCCATATTATTTTCATTCTTCCAATTTCCTAATTAATATTTTATGTAGATTGCATGTGTGATGATACTACTGACAAAACAAGGTGCCATAAAGAACTTATTCAAAGAATGGACTTTGGTTGGTGCATTGACGGCATCAGGTCTTCCAGTAGCGATTTATGCTTTGCAAAATAGTTTGCTCCAAATCTCGTACAAGAATCTCGATTCACTTACAAATATGCACTCTAGTTGCACCAAGTTACTTTTTACTGCATTATTCATGTATTGATCTTGATGGTGTGTGGGCTCGCGCTAGGGTGCTCACACACACAATTCTCTATTATACCTATTCCCAGGTAACCGATCCCCCTTCCTGCTACACCATGGGAGGTATTTATAACTCCTGCCTTAAGGCCTAACGGGCCTAGTAGGCCTGCTTGGTCCAGGGTCCGACTTGACGGGCCATGGTACTAACAGTACTCCCCTCCCTCGGGCCGGGGGAGCCTAAAGAGCCGCCCACCTACCTTCCTTTATGGCGTCTCGTGAGCCACGCCCTCCCTTCTTCACGTGTCTATAAGTACTCCCCCTCTTCTTTTGATGACCAGAAGAAGAAAACAAGACCGATGGCCGTTCAAGATCTGCTGGAAGAGTTTGGTCGTGAAGTGAAGCTCCATCACTCTGCTTGGAATGAATGCTTGCTGATGCCTGCTGGTTATTTCCACTCTGTTGCCGTGTCAGAAAGCCAACAACTTAACTCAGTCTTGATCGACATCCATCGTCGCCTCGCGCAACTTCGCTAGGCTGACGCTCCTCCTTCCGGGACCCCGACTTCCTCTGCTGCTGCTGCCGCTGCCACCTCTAGCTTCTGCTTCTCCTTGCGTGGTTCGGCCTCTGCTGCCCCTGTTGTTGGTGCGGGTCGCCGCCGGCGCTCTCGCGGTCATCGCGGTTCACGTGGGTCCTTGTCTCTCCCCGCTACTGACTTGCGGCACTTCCTGTCGGGGCCGCCAAAGCCGGGCCGCTAGGCCTCCGTTTGCACCGGGTTCGGGGGCTGCTTCGGCCCGGTCACTGTCGGTCATGGGTCTATTTGACCCTGCAGGTGCGCCGTCTGTGGGTACCTCCTCCCCTCTCCTTGTGTTGCCTTAAGCATCTCTTGGAGGGAGGTCGTGTGGTTCCCCCGACTTGTTTCACGGCGTCGTTTCGCTTTTTCTTTAAAACACGTTTAGCTTTCTTTCTTTTTTGTAGCTTAGGGCGCCTTGTGGCTTTTGTTGTAACTTTGTAGTGCCTCCAGGCTTGTAATAGAAATTTATCACTTTAATACCATTTCGAAGTATTTTGCCTTTCTTTTTTGAATTTTGAATATCCTTTTCCCTTTCATGCCTCAGTTCGCGCTGTTAATTTACCCTCACCGCCTACCACTGAACTGGCCCGCGCTCTGCTCGAGCTTCGCTCGTCCGCCTACACCCCTCCTCGGGCCCCCGGTGCCCTTTTCCCCCCAAGCGACGCCCCTCTGATTTCCGGACCCCCGGGTGACACTCCATCGGTTCCTCGGACCTCCTCTGGTCATTCCGGCTCCCCGCCTCGGCCTTCACCTCGGTAGGATTCGGCTCCCGTTTGCCGGCCCCGCGGCTCGTTACCTTCTCTCTTGAGCTTCCGGCTCCGTTGTGCTCTGTTGGGCCACTCTCTTGGGCCCCCTCCTTTCGACGAGGCCAGGTATTCGCGACTCTTCGTCTTCTGTGCCCCCTGTCCTTATAAATACTTACTGTCCTTTTTTACTTCAGTCATTTTCCCTTTTTTACCTCCCTTCTTTCCCGTTTTACTTGAGCTTGGCGACCTTCTTGCAGAGTTACCATGGCCTCCAACCCAGTCTCTCCTGATCTCTCGGTAGCCAATCTGATCCCTCGGGCCTCCATCCCCCCTCCTGATTCCAAGAATCCGCTGACGAGAGCTTCTGCCTCCAGCTGTCTTGAGGCTTTGAAAAGCATTTACAAGTACAAGGATCCTGCGAAATACCAGCCGGTCGGGAACCTTGTCGCTTCCCATCCTCCTCTCGGATACGTCGCGGTCTACATTTCCTATACCGACTTTGGCCTGACTTTGCCGCTTCCTCCGTTCCTCCAGAACCTGCTCAACCACTGTCGGGTGTCGCTCTCGCAGCTTCCGCCGGGTGCCATTGAGCGCGTCCTTTTGTTCTCCTCTCTTTGTAGCGCTTGTGGCTACGAGCCTACCCTGCCCCTATTTTTCAACTGGTTCCATGTATACCCGATGCCGAGTGACCGGAACCACGTCTTGATAGCATCCCGCGGGACCTCCCGAAAGGCTCTCTTCGAGGTGCTGCCCGATCGTGCTCACAGCTGGCGCGACCACTTCTTCTTCGTGAAGTTGTCCTGTCTGGGACCTCTTGAGAACCCTCCCGAGAGCTGGCCTCCGTTGGGTCATCTGAAAGGCCTTATTGGCATTGCCTCCACGCGCTTGACTGCGGCCGAACGGGAGGCGCACGAACTCCTCATCCAGATATCTGAGTTCCGCCCTGTGAAGCCTGCCCACCTTGGACACGGTTGGACCGTAGAAGATCACCTCCGGCCCGATGACGTCGCCAGCTATGACGTAGAGCCTTCCTCGCCATCCCGGAAAAGACAGAAGCGGAAGACGACGTCCATGGTTGTTGTGGACACCCCCTCCGTATCCCCGAGGAACACCAACGAGAGCTCCGGGGATGATAACATGGACAGTCCTCCTTTGGAGAATGTTTGCTCGGCCCACCGTGGCTTCGCAAGGGCCCGTCCCTCCCTCCGGGTTTCATCAGAAGTTCGAGATCGGGGAAGCTTTCGGGCATGGACTTGCTAGGCCCCAGTACCCCGTGGAGGGAGGGTTGTTGGACCGTCAGGGGTTTGGCATGGCCCTGGATTTTGCTTTTGTCTCGGGGAAATACCGCGCGGACCCTGTCTCCCCTGATCCCTCCATCGCTGTTCCCCAACTGGCGGGGATGCTTTTGAAGGGTTTCAATCTGCTGCAGCCGTTTCTCCAGGAAGAAGCCGAGTACAAGACACTATTCACGCACGGTGTCTCGGCGCTTGATGAGGACTTGTACGCTGATAGCCTCCGCGGGGCCGCCCTTGCCTACGTCCGCCTTCAGCGGAGCCTGGATATGCAGGAAAGGCTCCATGAGGCTCGAGAGCGTGTGGTGGCTCTTTCCTCCGAGGTTTCGGTTGCCCTAGCTGCCCTAGACCAGGCCGTGAAAGAGGCTACGGCGGCCGTGGAGAAGCACTGGGCCGAGAAAATCGCCCTGGAGGGTGTCGTAGCCGATGCCGATAACCAGGTGTTGAGTCTTGAGAGCCGCGCCACCTGGGCCGAGGATCAGGCCGCCGAGTCTAAGGAGGCTCTCGATCTTGCAATCGCGCGCGCCCAGAGACTCGCCGAGAATCAATCTGGGTCCGCGCATGAGCTGTCCGAATGATTCCGCGCTAAGTTCGTCCAGCTCCGGGACGAGGCGAAGGAACGAACAGCGGTGGAGAAGCGAGCGGGCTTCTGGAAAGGCTACGAGCACTGCCGCGCCATACATCGCCTGGCCTGCCCCGGGCTCGCACCCGCTGTTGTGCCCCGGACTCAGTCGGAGTGGGAGCGTTGGCATTCTGCTGACGGGGCCGAGCCTCCTACTGAGCAGCCGTGCCTTAACGTTGGCGACAATGAAGAGGAGGATCTGGACACCGACCTTGCTGACTACGTCTCGTCGACCCCTCCGTCCTGATTCCCTCGTTCCTCTATTCGTGTGCTTTTTTTGTTTTTCTTTGTAATATAAAACACATTTAATTTTGTTTCCGCTTTTTTCTCACCATGCTTCCGCTTTTTTCTCACCATGCTTCCGCTTTTTACTTACTATGTTCTCTGGGTTTTTTGCGCTGACCTCGGGCCTCTTCGTGGCCCTTCGGCCTGTTCGGCCAGCTCCCGTCGCGACTGTCACTTTCTTACTTGAGACGCCTCGGGAAGGGGTGAAGCTTCACCCGGCTCTCCCGGACGTCTTGTAGGGACTTGTTTTCTTCTTCTTTAGGGAATCAACTACTGTTGTGTTTCTCCAACGTTCTTCATTGGTAAAAAATTCATCACAATGAGAGAGAAGAAGAAAGAAAAACGTGACGTGCCCAACGTACGAGTGGCTTGCTTATCGCTTGTACTTTTTTAGGTTGTCCGCGTGCCAGGTTCTTTCTATGGGCTGGCCGTCCTCATACCTCAAGCGGAAGATTCCGGGCCGAACTTCAGTAGCGGCGTCCTCCAATCCCCCGCCGTTATTAGTACGCAGGCCGGGCTGTCGGACCCCTCGGCTCCCGTGGGGTGCTCCTGGTTCTCTATACGGACCCATCTGCCTTCCTTCCTCCCTGGGGCCGCTCCTAATTTGGCCAATGTGTCGGTCTCCCCGTTGCTTTCCCTGCCTATCTGAGTGATTTTCCAGTCGGTGAGTCGCCCCAAAGCGGTTCGGGCTTCTGCTACGTAGGCTTCCATGGAGTCCTCCTTCGATACAAAGTCGCCTCTTATTTGGTTGGCGACTAGTCGGGAGTCTGTGTGCAGATGTACTATTTCCGACCCTAGTGACGCGGCCAGCCTTATCCCGGCTAGGAGAGCCTCGTATTCTGCGGCGTTGTTCGTTGCACTTTAAGCGAAGTGTATCGAGTACTCGATCCTTTCCCCTGTTGGGGCTCTTATCACCACTCCGGTGCCGCACCCCGGGCTCTTATCACCACTCCGTGGGCCGTCCACCATTTTTCCACTGCGGGGGCCTTCCTTCGGGGAGTTAGTTCTGCCATGAAGTCGGCCACCGCCTGGCCCTTTATTGCCTTGGCCGGGACGATTTCTATGTGGAACTCGCTGAGTTCCATGGACCACTTCGGGAGCCGCCCCGATATGTCTGGCCTCTGCAGGAGTTGAAGCAAGGGGTGGGCCGTCGGGATGGTCACCGTGTGGGCGTGGTTGTACGGCCTTAGTCTGCGGACCGCCGACACCACTGCCAGGGCCAGCTTTTCGATGTTGGGGTACCTTTCTTATGCCCCCTACAACAACCGTGAGTAATAGTAGACCGGCCTTTGCGCCCCGTCCGCCTCTGATAGGAGGACCGCGCTGACCGCCCCCTCTGAATGGGCGACGTACATCGTGAGCGGCTCGCCGCTTCGGGGTGGATGCAGTGTTGGCAGGTGCGCAAGCCGCCTCTTCAGCTCGCCGAATGCTGACTCGCACTCCTTTGTCCAGACCACTCTTGGTCCAGGCGATTTCAATAGCTGGAAAAATGGGCGCAACCGGTCCGTCGCTTTTGGCAGAAACCTACTAAGGGCCGTCACCCTTCCGTTCAGCTTCTGGACCTCCTTTATGGTCCGAGGTGGGGCCATTTCCATGACTACCTCCACTTTTTCCCTTCTGGGCTTGATGCCCTCCGGGGTGATCCTGAATCCCAGAAAATGGCCCTCGTTTACCCCAAAGGCGCACTTCCTTGCTTTCAGCTTCAGGCCTGCCCTCATGATGCTGCGGAATGTCTCCTCTAAGTCGGCGAGGTGAGTATCTGCTCGTTTTGACCAGACCAGTATGTCATCGACGTACGCCTCGACGTTTCTGCCAATCTGCTCTTCGAAGACCTTGTCCATGAGACGCTGAAATGTGGCCCCCGTATTACGCAGCCCGAATGGCATTACCTTGAAACAGAAGGTTCTCGAGTCGGTGATGAACGAGGTCTTCTCCTCGTCTACCCTAGCCATGGGGACTTGGTTGTATCCCGAGTGCGCGTCCATGAAGCTGAGCATCTCGCAACCCGAGCTCTGGTCTACCAGTCTGTCCACTGACGGTAGGGGGTAACTGTCCTTGGGGCATGCCTTGTTGAGGTTCGTGAAATCAACGCACATGCGCCATCCGGCGTCGGCCTTCCTAACCATGACGACGTTGGACAACCATTCTGGGTACCGGACCGGGCGTATGAAGCCTGCTTTTAGGAGCTTCGCCACCTCTGCCTCTGCGGCGTCCCTCTTCTCGGCCCTCAGAGGCCGCAGCTTCTGTCGGACCGCCTTGACTCCCTGGGCTACTGCCAGCCTGTGCTCGGCTGTCGCCCGGGCCACCCCTTTTAGCTCTCCCAGCCCGACGGCGAACAGGTCCTCGTTTTCTCTGAGGAGGCTCTCCAGGTTCCTTCTGAATTCCTCCGGTAGGTCTCCGGCAGGTCCTTTCCCATCCGTACTCCGTTTTTCGCTAGTGGCGTTGGTACCGTGGATGACGCCGGCTCTGGCTTCGGGGTGTCCTCTCGGAGCGCGTGCGGTAGTTCCTCTCCGGACGTCATTACCTCGCCCACTGAGTTGAAGTAACACTCGCGGGCCTTTTTCTGTGACCCCCTTACTGTGCATACGCCGGCGGGGGTCGGGAACTTCAGGCACTGGTGGAGCGATGACGTTACCACTTGGAAAGCGTGTAATGCCGTCCGCCCCAGGATGGCGTTGTAACTGGAGGTGAAGTTCATTACCGTGAAGTTGACCTCGACCGTTTTTGCCTGGGCGTGGCGGCCTAACGTCACTGAGATAGTTATGATACCTGCCACTAACCCTGTCAAATGATATCCGAAATTCGAATTCGAATTCGATTTCGAATTCGTTTAAGCCTAATCGAATTCGGATACTGAAAATACTATCTGACACTAATCGAATTCGAATTCGGATACCTCTAATCGAATTCGATAATTATCCGAATTCGAATAAATATTAAATATATAATAATTTTATAATTTTAACCTTCTCTAATATAATATTGTAATGTAATCTATATGTTTTATAATTTTAACCTTCTCTAATAAATATTAAATATCTTACACCATATTAGCAATAAACCCATCTCATTTTTTATCAAATAATAAAAATATCAAATCCCTAAACCTAATCCCTAAATCTCTAAAAAATCATTCTTATTTCTTATTCCCCCTTTCTTAAGAGTTAGCTAGGGTTTGTGATTATTACAGGGTTTTTTTAATATTACAGGTGTTTTTTAATATTACAGGTTTTTTTTAATATTACAGGGTTTTTTTAACAAAAATAAATAAAATATTATTTTTGGTTTTTTTTTATAAATGTTATTCGAATCGAATTCGGATATTTTTAATTGAATTCGAATTCGGATACGGATTTTGAAATTCGAATACTAATCGAACGAATTCGGATTATCCGGATACTAATCGAATTCGAATTCGGATACAGGGGTATCCGGTTCGAATTCGTTCGATTGACAGGGCTACCTGTCACCGGGACCTCCGACGGGCCGAACCCTCTTATCAGCGCCCTGCTCGGGAGTAGATCCGTACGGGCGAGGCCTAAGTCCACAAACGCGTTCCAGTATAGGATGTCTACCGATGCCCCGGTATCGATCAGCACTCTGTGGAGCCGCACCTTCTCCTTGTTCCCCCTCTGAAAAATCGGGGTTATCACTAGTGGGTCGTCGTGCGGAGTGGTGACTGGTGAGACATGCCTGATTACACCAGTCACTACCTGGTGATACAGTATCCCGAACACGGTCACAACCTACCAGCAACTAGAAGTCCGGGTAGCCTAAGATGAGTTAGGGTATCTATTCTAGGGTTGGGGAGGTCCCAAGTCGAATCCTAGGAAGATCGACTTTCCTGAGGATCGACTTCCCTGGGATCGACTTTTGAGTAAAGTCGATCACCAGGAAAAGTCGACCCCCAGAAAGTCGATCTCTGGAAAGTCGACCCCTGGACCCAATCTGATCAGTTGGGCAGTTAGGCGGTTACTGCCCAAATGACCATATTGCCCCCATAAGAACCCCTATAAATAGAGGGCACCCCCCACTCATTAAAGGCAGGTCATTTGGAGAAGAAGAATTCCTAGCGAAGCAGAGCTCTGCACACTTGAGTTCCGGTCCGGTTTCCCGCGGAGTTCCCCGCTTGGCGCTTGCTTGCGCGTC
This sequence comes from Zostera marina, assembly GCA_001185155.1. NCBI lineage: Eukaryota > Viridiplantae > Streptophyta > Magnoliopsida > Alismatales > Zosteraceae > Zostera > Zostera marina. The sequence goes on from LFYR01001396.1 coordinate 77,417, forward strand.
TTGGAGTACTGGTCGGGTTTCACCCCCATCACTTGGCGCCGTCTGTGACTCAAAGATACTCACGACAAAAGCTCCTCGACTTTTTCGAAAAAAGTGATCGACTTTTTTCCAAGTCGCCAGCTAGGGAGTCTTGCGAGGAAATCAGCCAGCAAGGGATCGACATTTCAGAAGATCGACTTTTTCTTCCAAGGAAAAAAAAGTCGATCCCTCAAGGAGCTAGGCTTTCAGGCATCGACTTCCAAGGAATCCTCCAAGTGCACTAGGGATCGACTTTTTGAAGATCAACTTTTCTCTCCAAGCAAAAGTCGAACACTCCTTCCAAGAAAAGTCGAACACTCCAGGATGGTGGTAACTCGAAGCACTTCCCAAGGAGGAGGAGTAAATTCTCAGGAGGCGCCAGAGCAACAACCTGGCAACTCAAAAACTAAAAGGCCAGTGGGTCGACCACCTAAGGCCAATAAAAACAAAAGGACTCCCACAGGACCTGAGGCTGAACCCGAAGGCGAACCCGAGCAAACCCCCCAAGCTTCAGCAGGAGGGGAAAATCTGAACATCACAGTTCAGGCAATAGCAGAGGCCATCCGACTCCTTGCTGAAAAGGAGAAACCTTCGGAAGAACAACCTCAGAAAGGGGGACCCACAAGCAGCAAGGAACCAAGGGCTGCTGCATCAGAATCCACTCATGGGTTCATAAAAATGCCCATAGAAGAGCTGGAAAAAATGAAGGAAACCATAGCGAAAATGAGCGAGAAGATAAAGGATATTGAAAAGTCTAAGTCAAAAGCTCAAACCTCAAAGCAGGCCAACCTCAAAGCAGGCCAAGGCATAGGGCAGCACACTCAAGCGAGGGCAGCACACTCCAGCGCACCAC
>LFYR01001399.1:25017-41119 GCA_001185155.1 Zostera marina
CCGCAGGATCACAAAGAATCCCGTCGGGAGCTGCGACAGGGACACTTCGAATGTCAGAAGCACTTCGCTTATAATCTCCGGAATCGGCAGCTCGGAGAAGTGCTTGAAGTAGATCCTCGGGATGGCCTGGAACCCCGGGGGTGGCAGATTGATTGGCTGGTATCGCGACACCCAGAATCGCAAGTGACCAGACAATTGAATCCCCGATAGTAATGATCGAGCGTCGCTCACATTCAGATTTGTGGGGGGATTCACTCCATCAGACCCATCCAAGGTTGCATGAGTCATTACTTGTTCGTATTCGCCTTCCCCAGAACGGCCAATCGGAAGCAACCTTGGCGCGCCATTCACGGCAATTTCGCAGTGAGCGAACCCAGATGGGTTCAAAGCTCCAATGTAAGTGTTTAAGTCGAGGTCCGGGTCTCGACTAGCATCCAGATCCACGGGAGGTGGCGGAGTTCTTTCAGAGCGCCGGCCCGCTCTACGGCGTGGATTAGGTGCACCACGGTCCACAGTCAGTATCTCCTCGAAGTTTATATTTAGAAGAGGTGGGACCTCTTCATTCTCTTCGGGTACATGTACTTTGCTCTTCCCAGTGGTGCGCCTTCTCTTTCTCTTCAGAGAAGGAGCTTGGTTCGGGTTCAGTCCCGACACAATATGGCCTTCCGCGCTGACGACCAATGGAGCGGTGCGACGCGCGGAAGAATCATCTATAAGCATAGGAGTCGCCGACTCCAGCACACGAGTCGCCGATTCAATGACAGGAATCGGCGAGATACGGCCAGCAGTCGCCGACCCAATGGCAGCTGAGCCCTGCCCCCTTCGCTTGAAGGATTTCCCTTTGACAGGGCCTGCATGTGTCGTCGATTCCACAATGGGAGTCGCCGATACAGAGGCCACGGGAATTTCCCCCAGCTCAAGAGGCTCCCGTACGACCACAAAGGCCCTGCACTGAGTCGCCGACTCCGCAAGGGGAGTCGCCGACACTGGCGGGGCACCAAGTAGTTCATGCACGGTGGCACTCAACTCCATACCATGAGGTGGCACGACCGAAATCGCCGACTCAACCTCTCTGTCAGGAGAGGGAATCGGCGATTCAACGGTGTTCAACACCTCATCTAGGTTTTCCACTGTCATTTCAGCTATGAAAGCTGACGTTTCGTCTTCGTTCAATTGGGACAAAGGGGAATCGGGGGTAGACATTGGGAGAATCGGCGATACGAAGTTTTAAAACTAAAGAATCGGCGATTCAAAAATCTGGAGGTGTTGGCGATTTAAGAGTGGCAAAAGTGTTGTGAGGGTTTGGGGAAAACCTCTCCACTATTTATAGCACTTGGGAAAATTGCAAAAACTCCCCAGAAAACCCAAAATTTACAAAATTTGAGATCAAGAATCGATCTCCAAATCCCCCGAATCACGCCAAGTCGCCGACTCCACAGGGCAGTCGCCGATTCCAGGCAAAAACTCACAGCACTGTGAAAAAAATTTCCTTATTTGGAGATTTTACAAATATTCCCCGTATATCTTCCAAATATCCCAAGGATCTCCCAAAAAGATCCGACGGTTACACTAGGAGTCGCCGACTCACAGAGGGAGTCGCCGACTCGCAGGGGTAAAAAACAAAAATACCCCCTACAGTTACCCAAACCATAGGTATCGCCGACTGGTAGGAGTATCACAAACTCTAGTCGCCGATTCCGGGTAAAATAACACTAAAACTGCCCCAAGTGCAAGTTTTCAGGGGGGAGTATCACAAACTCTCCCGACACTTCTGTCACTTCGGCCAGAAGTTGTCAAATTTCAAAGGGGGAGTATCATAAACTCTCCCGACACTTCTGTCGCTTCGGCCAGAAGTCATCATACTTCAGGAGGGAGTATCACAAGCTCTCTCCATCATTAACGTTCCGAATTTCAAGGCAACCTTTGAGTGTCGAATATCTCTGATTCGTCGTTTACTCTATCTCTAGTAATTCGACGCTAGTCTAGAGGTATAAATTGTCCATAAATTTAACCGTAGGCTGAGCTACGATTCGTACGACCAAGTCTACGCCCAGAGTGGCAAGCAATAGGGTTAGCAAAGTCTAATTTACGTCCAGAGTGGCTAAATTACGACTTGTGAATCTAGTTTCGGGCCTTAGTTACAATTTGAAGGGTAATTTATATGAAAGATTAGCAAAGGAAAAACAATAGATAGTTCACCGACAGTCACATACTTTGAAAAATACTCGTCGCAAAGGTTTGTGTGTCACAAGGGCACAATTTTCAAGGGGGAGTGTCACAAGCTCTCCCGGCACTTCTTTCTATTCAGATAGAAGTCGTCACATTTCGAGGGGGAGTATCACAAGCTCTCCCGGCACTTCTGTCTATTGGATAGAAGTCGCCACATCTCGAGGGGGAGTATCACAAGCTCTCCCGACACTTCTGTCTATTGGATAGAAGTCGTCACATTTCGAGGGGGAGTATCACAAGCTCTCCCGGCACTTCTGTCTCTTCAGATAGAAGTCGTCACATTTCGAGGGGGAGTGATGAAGCACGGAATCTGCTACCAGTGCGCTCGCGGGGTGGCGAGATGAGCCGGAGGCTGTGGAGTCCACGACGTGCGCTCTACGTCAAACACCTGCAGAAGAGGAGGGGAATCGGCGACTCACGTGGGAGTAGGCGATTCGAGCTCCTTGGTTTCTCTAGTGTGGAGTGTGAGTCAAGAGGATGAGTTATGGATGGAGGACACCCCTAGGACCCCTTTTATAGGGTCCTAGAGGCGTTTCCATTCAATGGAGTGGGACCCACCTGATTATGGTGCCCTATTGAAGGGTGCCATAATGGGATGGGCCCGTCCGTGAAACGGCTGGGAGTCGGCGATCCAGGAGTGGAGTCTCCGATTCCTTGGAGGCCAAGTCCTCGGTCACCAGACCCGAGATCCCTGGCCGGAATCGGCGATTCACCCTTGGAGTCGGCAACTTGGTAGTCCCAGTCGGCGACTCCCAAGTGTTAACTTGGGCTCTTGACGTAGACACGTGCTCCGCACCGTGGAAGCCTTTCCAGGGGTCCGGCATATAGCGACGGAACCCTATTCCTTGTTTGAAGGGCGTTGCAGGGAGTGACTGACGTAATCAGGCATGTCTCACCAGTACTCCCCCCTGAAGAGAGTATGGTTGAACACCCGTGTACCGTCAGTATCCCCCCCCCAAGCAAGGTGATCCGCATCAAGGCCAAAGCGACAAGATGGGATCGAATCAATGTGGCCACAGCGACACAATGACTCCGTTACCCATGCACTATTAGATGGGTTGATTCACTATCAGAATCTAGTTCCAGGCCAATAGAACTACGTGTTTATAGTCCAACTCTGATCAGGAACGACTCTTTCTGTGTTATCATCAAGGCCGAAGCGACAAGATGAAGGGAGATTATTAAGGCCCAAAGCGACAAAATAATTCCCATCCATTAAGGCTAAAGCGAAAAAATGGAGTGACTTACTATCAGAGTCTGATTCTGGCCAAAGCGACAGAATGCGTGGATCCTGGCCAAAGCGACAGGATCTAGTTCACTATCAGAACTGATGTTTATAGTCCACCCTGATCAAGAGCGACTTTACGTCCGCAACGACGGTTACCCCACTAAGGCCGAAGCGACAAAGTGGGTCGAGATCATTAAGGCCAAAGTGACAAAATGATCTCCAAGTCTATCAAGGCCAAAGCGACAAGATTGGAGAATTATTGAGGCTAAAGCGACAAAATAATTCTTGGTCCATAGAGGCCATAGCGACAAAATGGACCGACTCGTTATTAGAGTCAGATTCTGGCCGAAGCGACATAATGCGTGGATCCTGGCCAAAGCGACAGGATCGTTCCTGCAAAACAAAAATAACCTGCAAAACAACTGCATCAGTCTAAAGGATATATTTATTGACTTACTGACCTTGCCGTGGGGGGCTGCTCCTCGTGCTGCTCCTTCCTATGCTCAATAAATCCTTGATTGATCTGGCCGAAGCGACAGATCTATCATGCTCATGGTGTGACAGCTTCTGGCCAAAGCGACAGAAGTGCCGGGAGAGCTTGTGATACTCCCCCTCGAATTTTGGCAACTTCTGGCCGAAGCGACAGAAGTGCCGGGATGAGCTTGTGATACTCCCCCTCGAATTTTGGCGATTTCTGGCCGAAGCGACAGAAGTGCCGGGAGAGCTTGTGATACTCCCCCTCGAATTTTGACGACTTCTGGCCGAAGCGACAGAAGTGCCGGGAGAGCTTGTGATACTCCCCTCTGAATTTCGATGACTTCTGGCCGAAACGACAGAAGTGCCGGGAGAGCTTGTGATATTCCCCCCTGAGTTTCGACGACTTCTGGCCGAAGCGACAGAAGTGCCGGGAGAGCTTGTGATACTCCCCCTCGAATTTTGATGACTTCTGGTCGGAGCGACAGAAGTGTCGGGAGAGCTTGTGAAACTCCCCCCGAAGATTGTGCTTTGGTAATACACAACTTTTTGGGACGAGTGTTTTTCGAATTACGTGACTGTCGGTAAACGACCAATCAAAGATACTCGATACTCAAAGGTTGCCTTGAAACTTGGAACCTTAAAGATGGAGAGAGCTTTTGATACTCCCTCCTGAAGTGTGATGACTTCTGGCCGAAGCGACAGAAGTGTTGGGAGAGTTTGTAATACTCTTCCCTTGAAATTTGACAACTTCTGGCCGAAGTGACAGAAGTGTCGGGGGAGTTTGTGATACTCCCCCCCATGAAATTTGACGACTTCTGGCCGAAGCGACAGAAGTGCCGGGAGAGTTTGTGATACTCCCCCCTGAAAACTTGCACTTGGGGCAGTTTTTAGTGTTATTTTACTAGTTCCGCAGGTCTGCCTCGTCGCGGGTTTCATCCCTCAACTCTAGCTCTGTAGCTAGGTTTTGGTCATTGTTTTGCTCGTCGTACTTCGAGATCCTGTACGTTGGTATGTTCATCTCGATTGGTACGACAGCCTCTACTCCATATGTCATAGCGAAGGGGGTGTTACCCGTGGGATTTTTACTAGTTGTGCGATATGCCCATAGGATTTCGCACAATTTATCTGCCCAGGCCCCTTTTGCCGATTCGATTTTCTTTTTGAGACCTTGTACGATGGCCTTGTTGGTCACCTCCACTTATCCATTTGCCTGTGGTCAGTAAAAGGAAGCAAAGTGGATCGCTAACTCTAGGCCTCGTGGACAGCTCTGGTAGGCTGCCACTAGGATCATGGGGAGTCGGCGATTGAACCTCTGGATCGGCGATTCCCATACCTGAATCGCCGACTCCCAGCCGTTACTTGAGCGGACCCTCGCCATTAATGCATTCCTTAATAGGATACCTTAATGGCGTGGGCCCCACTCGAATGAATGGGGAAAACGTCCCCCAAGACCCTATAAAAGGGGTCCTTGGGGGACCTCTACCCTCAACTCATATCCTCTTGACACACATTCCAACCAGAGCAAACTAAGGAGCCCGAATCGCCTACTCCCCCGTGAGTCGCCGATTCCCCTCCTCTTCTGCAGGTGTTTGACGTAGAGCGCGCGTCGTGGACTCCACAGCCTCCGGCTCATCTCGCCACCCCGCGAGCCCACTGGTAGCAAATTTCGTGCTTCATCAGCTGGCGCCGTCTGTGGGACCATCGAACCACGATATCCCGTCGTAATCGCGAAATTTTCTTCGCAAAGCTTAGCTCGATTCCCTTCGGGTGAGTCGCTAACTTTGTGTCAAGGAACTTCCGATTCACACAGGCAATCGCCGATTCCACCTAGTGAATCGCCGATTGCGGGTTATTCTGCTAGCTAAGAGTGCTGTCCACGGCCAAACTCGAAAGAAGAGCAACCTAAAGAAGTCACCGATTCCACTTGTGCAAGTCGCCGATTCCACCTTTGTGAATCGCCGACTCCCATAGTGAATCACCGACTCCACTTGGTTCTTTCTCTCGGGCTAGTTCTAGCAATCACTTGCTCTCTAGTTGGAACACGCTTTTGTCTACAATGACTTCCGAAAGGCAAAAGCACGACTATCATCTGAGGACCAAAGGCAAATCCTCGGTGATACCTGACAGGGCCCAAACTGACCCTCCTCAAGAAAACAGGCCAGAACGGCCTGAGGAGCCCCAAGTCAGTCAGCGCCCCCAAACATCAGCTCCTCCCGCTTTAGAGGAGAGGTTGTCCAAATTCATGGAGAACATGGAGCAAAGGATGAACAACCTCGAAAAAGCGAGGAGTCAGAGGACCTTTGCCCGCGAAGGAGCGGGTGAATCGGCCTCTCACAATTCTCCATCTGGGGAGAAAAAGGATGGTCCACAACCTTCCAAATCAAGGATGGGACCTAACAAGAGTCTTACTGAGAAGACTCTCACAACTCGGTTTGTGGAAGATCTTCGTCGGAAGTTGGCAGCCAATCCAGCTGCCAGCGGTCCGATGGAATTTCTAAGGATCAAAAGTGCTCCTTTTCCAGAGGACCTTTTGAAGGTATCCTTCCCACAAACCTGGCGGATACCAAGGATAGAAGCGTACGATGGTTCGGGTGATCCAAGAGATCACGTCAACCTCTACCTTAGTGTCTTGGAACCGCAAACCACCGATAACGCACTGTTGTGCCGGGCATTCCCCGGTACTCTCAAGGGCAGTGCCTATCGGTGGTTCTCTGGTCTGCCAGCTGGATCAATCTCCAGCTTCACAGACCTTTCATCCAAATTCATCGCCCAACATGTGGGGATGATTAGGATCAAACACAGTGCCAACGCACTGCTGGCACTACGACAGAACAAGCTGTCGTTAAGGGATTATACAATCAAGTTCACCTCAATGATGACAGAGGTGAGCGATTTAATCCCAAGTCTGGCCATAGCGGGATACACAAACGGGCTTGTACCCTACTCCCCTCTGGCACAACATCTTACTCTCCACAAGGTGGAGACTCTTCCTGACCTCTTCCAGCAAGCTCAAGCATTCATTGAGGTGGAAGAGTAGAATGAGAACAAGCTGGTGGAACTTGAGACCACTAGCTACAAAAAACCAAAGTTCGAGAAGAAGAGCTACGGCGGAAAGAACAGTTTCCGAGGCTCCTCGAGCTAGTACACTGAGCATGCGGCTAGTTCCTACAAAAAGGAATGGAAGCCCAAACATGACAATAAGGTGTACCAAACAACCACCAAGCAGTCGCCAAAGGGTCCATCTCAACCATGGAAGGATTGGACCCCTCTTACAATCAATAAGGTCGAGCTGTTTGAGAAACTCAAAAGTCGGGCAGATCTACCTCCTGCCCGTACTCTGGACCCTGCAACCAAGAGTAGTCGGAAAAAGGGTGGACGGTTCTGTAAATTTCACAAGGACCACGGCCACCTCACCGACCACTGCAGGGAATTCTCGATCTACGTCGAGCAACTGGTCTCCAAGGGTGAACTTGGCAACTTCGTCAAGGGATCCCGAGGACGAGACGGTTGTAAACCTGACCCGAAGGGGAAGCGTCAACGCTCTCCTTCGCCGGACAGCGACAGTAGCGAGGATCGCCAACGGAAAACCATCAATTTGACATTTGGTGGTGGGTCCGTTGGTCAAAACAGGGGTTACTCCCGGAAGGTGCTGATGTCACAGTCTACACCTCGCGACAACGGAAAAAGGCCTCGGGAAGAGAAGTCCACTTACTTCTCCGAAGAGGACCTGGACGATGTCCTGCTACCACATGAGGATCAACTCGTGATCCAAGCAGACATCGGTCCAACTTCCCGCGTCGAGAGGATGATTGTCGATAGCGGCAGTTCGGCGGACATCCTCTACATGGACACCTTCATCAAAATGGGCCTTAAAAAGGAGGATCTGTCTCCTTGCAAGGAAGCCATTTACGGGTTTACTAACGTCGCCGCCCCAGTGGCCGGCGTTATCGACCTGAAGGTCTCCATCGGATCCCGAAAGGGAAGGGTTAGTCGAACATGCCGTTTTATAGTGGTTGAGGTAGAATCCACTTTTCACGGCATATTTGGACGACCCTTCATCCACGGGATCAAGGCTGTCCCGTCTTCTTATCACCAATGCATACGATACCCAATCAACGGGATCATTGCAACTGTCAAAGGATCGCAAAAAGATTCCAGGCAAGGGTATAAGAAGGCAACTCAGTTGGTAAAACTAAACAGTATGCTAGTCCACGCCCCACCTGACAACGGGGAAAGGGAAAAATTACAACCCGTGGATGAGACTGAAGTATACCAGCTGAAGGGGGGGCACGTGGCATTAGGGAAAGGGTTAGAACCCGACCTAAGGGCCAAGCTCGTAACTGTCCTGGAGGAGCACCAGGACAGATTCGTTTGGGAGGGTGAGGCTCCGACACAGATTGCGCGTCAAATTGTGACGCACAAACTCAATGTCGACCCATCCATCCCAGCTCGTCGCCAAAAGCGTCGAGTGCTCACCTCTGACAGGCGGGAAGCTGCCAACGAAGAGATATCGAAACTTCTAAATGCTGGGCACATTCGAGAGGTTCGATATCCAACTTGGTTGGCCAACCCCGTTCTCGTCAAGAAACCCAATGGCAAATGGCGCATGTGCATTGATTTCACAGATCTCAATAAGGCATGCCCCAAGGATAGTTACCTGCTCCCGTCCATCGACGAGTTAGTCGACGGAGCGTTCGGTAACGAACTCCTCTCCATGATGGATGCCCACTCAGGATATAACCAAATCCTGATGCATGAGCCTGATGAAGAGAAAACATCTTTCATCACGGACTCAGGGACATTCTGTTATAGAGTAATGCCATTCGGTTTAAGGAATGCTGGAGCTACATTCCAACGCTTGATGGACAAGGTTTTCGTGGACCAGGTAGGGCGTAATGTTTCCGCTTATGTTGATGACATCCTGGTCAAATCAACAAGCGTCGAAAAACACCCCGAGGATCTGAGAGAAACCCTTAGAACATTAAAGCAGTACGGAATGAAGCTAAATCCAAGTAAGTGTTCCTTCGGAATCAAGGAAGGTAAGTTCCTTGGTTTCTACGTAGGTCAGCACGGGATTAAACCAAATCCCGAAAAAATCCAAGCGATACTCGATATGGAAGCCCCCCGCACAATTAGGGAAGTGCAAAGGTTGAACGGTCGAATCAATGCACTCAGTCGTTTCATATCGCAAACGGCTGACAAGTGTAAACCGTTCTTCTAACTTCTAAAAACTGCGGCTAAGGGTAGTATCACTTGGACAACGGAATGCGAGGAGGCTTTTACCAAGTTAAAAGCACACATGTCCTCGCTTCCAATGTTGACCTCACCCAGGGATGGGAAAGATCTGTACTTATACATAGCGGCCTCAGAAGAGGCCGTAAGTGCAGTCCTTATCGCACAGAGAGATAAGGAGCAAGTCCCCATCTACTATCACTCGAGGCGACTACAAGGAGCAGAAATACGGTACTCTCCAATTGAGAAAATCGTATATGCTGTAATCCATGCTTGTCGTCGCTTCCGAGCATATTTCTTAGCGCACACGATCGTAGTACTTACGTCGTGTCCTTTACGTCGTCTGCTCCACAAACCAGACATATCGGGTAGGTTAACTAAGTGGGCAATCGAGCTCAGTGAGTTCGATTTAGACTTCCGACCAGCCACTGCCATCAAAGGGCAAGCTGTGGCAGATTTCATGGTCGAACTCACACCATCCAACCTAGCCCAACCATGGACTGTGGAAGTAGACGGGTCGAGTTGCAGCACAGGTTCAGGTATCGGAGTGAAAATCCATAGTCCAGATGGAAAAAACTATGAACACTCGATACGGCTCCATTTCCCGGCATCAAACAATGTCGCGGAATACGAAGCAGCCATTCATGGCCTGAAACTGCTGCGAACTCTCGGCGCTGAGAAAGTCACGCTTCGCACTGACTCCCAACTCGTGGCTCGGCAAACCACGGGTGAGTTCTCTTGCAAAGAACCACAAATCACGAAATATGTGGAGACTATGGTAGAACTCACCAAACAATTCGCTGAGTTTAAAATCGAGCAAATTCCTTGAACTCAGAACACGCCAGCCGATGCCTTAGCAAAGCTAGCATCGGCCTGGGAGGGAGGCCAGCGTGAAATACTGGTGGACTCTGTACTCCAGCCCTCATGCCAGGTATTGAATGTCACATCCGATCCCTCAGAGGATTGGAGGCAACCAATACTGGCATTCATTCAAAACGGTGTACTTCCGGACAATCGGAGTGAGGCCAAAAAATTACAACACAAGGCAGCCAAGTTCTGCGAAGTCGGAGGGGTACTTTATAAAAAGTCCTTCGACAGCCCGTTGTTGCGTTGTTTGGCCAAACCCGACACTGACAATGTCATTAAGGAAGTACACGAGGGCTCGTGCGGACTCCATGAAGGAGGAAGAGCACTGGCCTTCAAAATCATACGGCTGGGGTATTATTGGCCCACACTACGGTTAGAAGCTCGCACTTACGTCCGCAAGTGCCGAGCATGTCAATTGCATAGCCCAATGCAACAAAAACCATCCGCGGACATGACTCCCATCCTGAGCTCGATACCATTTGCAAGGTGGGGACTGGACATCGTAGGACCATTCCCACCCTCAACATCCCAAGCTCGATTCATTTTTGTGGCAGTTGACTACTTCACAAAATGGGTCGAGGCTCAGGCTGTAGCAAAAATCACTCAGGATGCGGCAGTCAAATTCGTATATCGCTCCATAGTCTGTCGATTCGGAGTTCCCCAACACATTGTCACGGACAATGGTACCCAATTCACAGGGGGGAAGTTCTCGAGAATGTGCGAGGACATGGGCACAAAACTTCACTTTGCTTCCGTTTACCGACCACAGGCAAACGGACAAGTGGAGGTGACCAACAAGGCCATCGTACAAGGTCTCAAAAAGAAAATCGAATCGGCAAAAGGGGCCTGGGCAGATAAGTTGTGCGAAATCCTATGGGCATATCCACAACTAGTAAAAATCCCACGGGTAACACCCCCTTCGCTATGACATATGGAGTGGAGGCTGTCGTGCCAATCGAGATGAGCATACCAACGTACAGGATCTCGAAGTACGACGAGCTAAACAACGACCAAAACCTAGCTACAGAGCTAGAGTTGAGGGATGAAACCCGCGACGAGGCAGACCTGCGGAATGAATCGTACAAGGCCAGCATATCACGATACCATAATCGCCAAGTACGCAAAAAAGTATTTCTGCCAGGAACCCTCGTCACGCGGAAGGCTAGTATCACCGAAAGGAACAGACCAAGGAATAAGTTGTCATCCAACTTCGAGGGTCCATACATCGTCGATGAAGAGATAAGGCCAGGAACTTATCGCTTACGACGGCAGGACGGAACAATGGTTCCGAACACCTGGCATGCTGACAACATGCAACAATACTACGCTTAGTATTGACCCTCCTCTTCCTTTAGTCCTTTCGTGTATAGCAAAATAAAATAATTAGATTTTATTTTTACATTTTGTTTTTCCGCTTTTTTAGTAATAAAAAGTTAAAATTTTAAAGTTCCTAGATATTTACGACTTTACCCCTGATAAATCGAAATTGTTTTGTCGCTATGGCCTTAACAATTCAACTACATCTTGTCGCTATGGCCTCGATGTATAGATCACTCTGTCGCTTCGGCCAGAGATAAACTCAAAGGGTATAAGTCTTAGGAACACGTAAAACCCTAGATCATCAACACTTAGGGTTTCCAAACTAATCTATTTTGTCGCTATGGCCTCAATAGATTAGAAATTGTTTTGTCGCTATGGCCTTAACAATTCAACTACATCTTGTCACTATGGCCTCGATGAATAGATCACTCTGTCGCTTCGGCCAGAGATAAACTCAAAGGGTAGAAGTCTTAGGAACACGCAAAACCCTAGATCATTCACATGTAGAGTTTCGAAACTAATCTATTTTGTCGCTACGGCATCAATAGATTAGAAATCGTTTTGTCGCTACGGCCTTAACGATCCAACCTCATCGCGTCGCTATGGCCTCGATGAAAGTAGAACAATAACTCCGTCGCTTCGGCCGGAGACAAACAACAACTCTAGAGTCTTAGGATTCATCGTGTCTTTTCTATCTTTCAAAAATATTTGTTATCTTTAATTTGGTTAATCGATTTTACGACTTACTATTAATTGTGAAGTTTAGTTTATTTTCGCGAATTTAGCCGTAGACTGAGCTACGATTCGTACGACCAAGTCTACGCCCAGAGTGGCTAGCGATAGGGTTAGTCTAATTTACGTCCAGAGCGACTAAATTACGACTCGCGAATCTAGTTTCGGGTCTTAGTTACAATTCAAAAGAATAAAGTAAATGAACAATAAAATAGAAAAGCGAAAACGATTAATGTCATTAAAATTTCAAAAGTTACAAAAAGATAAAAAGATTACAAAATAAGGACTAGTAAAATCTATTCTTGCGCAGCTTCGTCCTTCATCCTGTCGAGAGCTTCCTTGTTCTTCTCGAGCTCCTCAGGGTGCTTCTCTACCCACTCCATAATATCCGTGATGTAGTCCGGAGGTAGAGCAGGAAACACTGTTGGTCCGAAGAAGATGAGCTCTTGAAGCTGGTCGGATTGGTAGCGTACATCCAAACCCAACCCAGCAGCTCTGTCAGTAAGTGCGGTGTTATTGTCCTTCAGGGCCAGCACTTCTTCTTCGGCATTTGCAAGCTCGCTCTTCAGTTCAGAATTATCGTGTTGGTTCTGAGCGACTTGTTTCTTCAACTCCGCATTCGTAGCCTCAAGCGAAGCTACATGCCCTTTTTCACTGGCTAGCTGGTTCGTAAGGTTTGCAATCTCTTCAGCACGACCAGAACTAGCAGTCTTTAATTCCTTACGAAGCGCCAAGATCGTCGTGACATATTCGTCTATCTCTTTCTGCTTGGACTCGATGGTCTTGTCCTTCTTCGGCAGAACATTGTCACGGAGGTTCTCCATCCTGGCCTTCACATTCTTCAACTTATCGAGAGCCTTCTCGCTCTCCTTGTACTTTGCGTCGAGTTGGTTATATTTCTCTTGTATTCGCTCGACGTCATGGATAGAGTCTCCATGATAACACGCATGTGCCATGTAGCATGCGGCATTCAAATGCGTCAGTAGTTCGCTCCTGCACCAAGTCCCAGGGTGACCTAAGAGGAGTGACATCGCTTCCCTTCTAGTTTCAGTACTAGCCATGAAGTCGGGAAGGGTCACTCCGGCAGAAGTATAAGGCTCATAGCCCCTGGGAGGTCCTGGTGCAGAACGGGAGCTCGATCCATGCTCAAATGTCCTTCGAGGCTCGCTGCGAGCTTTTTCTTTCTTTTTGCGCAAGGATATCAGTTTGCCCGCGCGAAACCTCTTGCGCATGTATAGAGGGGCAGCGTCATGATATAGGATTGATCGCCTCTGGCCACTCTCTATCTCTCGTTCAGTAGGTGGCTCATGCTCTTCTTTGACATCTTCAAATGTAAAGTCTTCCCTTTGGCAAAGGACAAAGGGAACACCGCGCGGCACAGAGTATGCAGTCAGCGTACGCGCTATACGATCCGAAGCTTCTAGATCCCTCGTACTCAGTTCGATCGAGGCGTTCATATGCACTCGATTCGGATCATTCCACATCTCCCGGCTCCCAGGGAGAAACTCAGAAGTGATGAAAACAAACTCCTTCCTCCAGTTGCATCCAAAATTCGTCGGGAGCTCGTCGACGATGTTCTTATCAAAGTGACGTTGCGTGAGTCCAACGCGACCAGATGCAGACTTCTCTCTTGTGAGCTTGTAGTAATAGAGAAACAAGCTCGCCGTCGCAGCGACATTCAGTCCCCAACATATATTCATGAAACCCCGCAGGATCACGAAGAATCCCGCCGGGAGCTGCGACAATGAAACTTCAAATTTCAGAAGCACTTCACTAATGATCTCCGGAATGGGAAGCTCGGAGAAGTGCTTGAAGTAGACCCTTGGGATAGCTTGGAATCCCGGGGGCGGCAGGTTTATCGGCTGGTACCTCGACACCCAGAATCGGAGGTGACCAGAAATCTGAATCCCCGACAGTAACGATCGAGCATCGATCGCATTCAAAGTAGAAGGGGGATTCACTCCATCGGACCCATCCAAGGTTGCGTGGGTCATTACTTGCTCATACTCTCCGTCTCCAGAACGGCCGACGGGTAGCAACCTTGGAACGCCATTAAAGGCGATTTCACAATGAGCGAACCCAGAGGGGTTCACAGCTCCGACATATGTATTCAAGTCGAGGTCTGGGTCTCGACTGGCGTTCAGATCCACGGGAGGTGGCGGAGTTCTTTCGGCACGTCGGCCCGCTCGCCTTCGTGGAATAGAGGCACCACGGTCCACAAACAGTGTCTCCTCGATATTTACGTCGAGAGGAGGAGGGACCCCTTCATTGTCCTCGGGCACGTGTACTTTGCCCTTCCCAGTGGTGCGCCTTCTCTTTCTCTTATGAGAAGGACCTTGGCTCGGGTTCAGTCCCGACACAATCCGGCCTTCCGCGCTCACGACCAATGGTGCGGTGCGACGCGCGGAAGAATCATCATCAGTAAGCGTCGGAATCGCCGACCCCAACACACGAGTCGCCGATCCCGCAAGGGAAATCGGTGAGACACGGCTGGCAGTCGCCGACCCTATGGAGGCTGAAGCCTGCTCCCTACGCCTGAAGGCCTTCCCTTTGACAAGGCCTGCATGAGTCGCCGACTCCACGATGGGAGTCGCCGACACAGAGGTCTCGGGAATTTGCCCCAGCTCAAGAGGCTCCCGTACGACTATAAGGGCCCTGCACGTAGTCGCCGATCCCACAGGGGGAGTCGGCGACACTGGCAGGGCGCCCAATAGCTCGTGCACGGTGGCACTCAGCTCCATTCCATGAGGTGGAACGACCGGAATCGCCGACTCAACCTCTCTGTCAGGAGAGGGAATCGGCGACTCAACGGCGTTCAGCGCCTCATCCAGATTATCAACATTCATCAAGTCAGCTACAAGCTGACGTTTCGCTTTCTCTCAAAGGGGAATCGGTGGGAGACATTGGGTGAATCGGTGATTGGAAGGTTTCGAATCGAGGAATCGGCGATTCAAAGATCTGGGGGTCTGAGCGATCGAGAAGGGAAAAGAATGTTGTGAGGGTTTGGGGAAAACCTCTCCACTATTTATAGGCCTTGGGAAAATTGCAAAAATCCCCCAGAGAACCCAAAATTTACGAAATTTGAGATCAAGATTCGATCTCCAAATCCCCCTAATCACGCCAAGTCGCCGACTACACAGGGCAGTCGCCGACTCCGGGCAAAAACTCACGGCAATGTGAGATACTTTCCTTATTTGGAGATTTTACAAATATTCCCCGAATATCTCCCAAATATTCCAAGGATCTCTCGAAAAGATCTGACGGTTACGTTAGGAGTCGCCGACTCACAGAGGGAGTCGCCGACTCACAAGGGTATAAAACAAAAATGCCCCCTGCCACGGATATCGCCGACTGCCAAGAGTATTACACACTCCAGTCGCCGATTCCGGGTACAATAACATTAAAAACTGCCCCAAGTGCAAGTTTTCAGGGGGGAGTATCACAAACCCTCCCGGCACTTCTGTCGCTTCGGCCAGAGGTCGTCAAATTTCAGTGGGGAGTATCACAAACTCTCCCGACACTTCTGTCGCCTTGGCCAGAAGTCGTCAAATTTCAAGGGAAGAGTATCACAAACTCTCCCAACACTTCTGTCGCTTCGGCCAGAAGTCATCACACTTTGGGAGGAGTATCACAAACTCTCCCGACACTTCTGTCGCTTTGGCCAGAAGTCGTCAAATTTCAAGGGAAGAGTATCACAAACTCTCCCAACACTTCTGTCGCTTCGGCCAGAAGTCATCACACTTTGGGAGGAGTATCACAAGCTCTCTCCATCTTTAAGGTTCCAAGTTTCAAGGAAACCTTGGAGTGTCGAGTATTTGTGATTGGTCGTGTACCGGCAATCACATAAATTGAAAAATACTCATCACAAAAGTTGTGCATCACCAAAGCACAGCCTTCGAGGGGGAGTATCACAAGCTCTCCCGGCACTTCTGTCGCTTCGGCCAGAAGTCGTCGAAATTCAGGGGGGAGTATCACAAGCTCTTCCGGCACTTCTGTCGCTTCGGCCAGAAGTCGTCG
>LFYR01001399.1:41219-73380 GCA_001185155.1 Zostera marina
ATTGCAGGTAAGTTCAATAATTAATATATGCATTTATGGACTAATCTAGTTGTTTTGCAGAGTGTTTTCCTTTTTTGCAGGTTAGATTCCGTAGTCCGGGTTAGGATCGGATTCTAATAGTGAATTCGTAGCCCCGACAGGAGTCAGATTCTATTAGTGAATCAACGGGTTCTGTATCCAAGGCGAGTATCGGATCCTGATTGTGGATCTGTAGCTCTGGTCAGAATCAGACTCTGATAGTGAGTCGGTCTGCTTTGTCGCTTCGGCCTTAGTAGACCAGAGGTCATTTTGATGCTTCGGCCTTAATGATCTCAAGGGGGAGAATCCCAAGTTCTTCCTGACACTTCTGTCGCTCCGGCCAGAAGTCGTCAAACTCGGGGGGGGGGGAGTATGACAAACTCTTCCTGACACTTCTGTCGCTTCGGCCAGAAGTCGTCAAACTCGGGGGGGAGTATCATAAACTCTTCCCGACACTTCTGTCGCTTTGGCCAGAAGATGTCAAACCATGAGCACGATAGATCTGTCGCTTCGGCCAGATCAATCGAGGATTTATTGAGCACAGGAAGGAGCAGCACGAGGAGCAGCCCCCC
The DNA here is from genome assembly GCA_001185155.1 of Zostera marina. Lineage (NCBI taxonomy): Eukaryota > Viridiplantae > Streptophyta > Magnoliopsida > Alismatales > Zosteraceae > Zostera > Zostera marina. The sequence goes on from LFYR01001399.1 coordinate 41,810, forward strand.
ACGGCAAGGTCAGTAAGTCAATAAAAAATATATCCTTTAGACTGATAGAGTTGTTTTGCAGGTTATCTTTGTTTTGCAGGAACGATCCTGTCGCTTTGGCCAGGATCCACGCATTCTGTCGCTCCGGCCAGAATCAGACTCTAAACGAGTCGGTCCATTTTGTCGCTATGGCCTCAATGGACCAAAGAATTATTTTGTCGCTTTGACCTCAATAATTCTTCTATCTTGTCGCTTTGGCCTTGATAGACTTGGAGATCATTTTGTCGCTTTGGCCTTAATGATCTCGACCCACTTTGTCGCTTTGGACTTAGTGGGGTAACCGTCGTTGCGGACATAAAGTCTCTCTTGATCAGGGTGGACTATAAACATGGGTTCTGATAGTGAACCAGGTCCTGTTGCTTTGGCCAAGATCCACGCATTCTGTCGCTTGGGCCAGAATCAGACTCTGATAGTGAGTCGCTCCATTTTGTCGCTTTGGCCTTAATGGATGGGAGTTATTTTGTCGCTTTGGCCTTAATAATCTCCCTTCATCTTGTCGCTTTGGCCTTGATGATAACACAGAAAGAGTCGCTCCTGATCAGAGTCGGACTATAAACACGTAGTTCTATTGGCCTGGAACTAGATTCTAATAGTGAATCAACCCATCTGATAGTGCATGGGTAACGGAGTCATTGTGTCGCTGTGGCCACATTGACTCGATCCCATCTTGTCGCTTTGGCCTTGATGCGGATCACCTTGCTTGGGGGGGATACTGGCGGTACACGGGTGTTCAGCCATACTCTCTTCAGGGGGGAATACTGGTGAGACATGCCTGATTACGTCAGTCACTCCCAGCAACGCCCTTCAAACAAAGAATAGGGTTCCGTCGCTATATGCCGGACCCCCGGAAAGGCTTCCACGGTGCGGAGCACGTGTCTACGTCAAGAGCTCAAGCTAACACTTGGGAGTCGCCGATTGGGACTACCAAGTCGCCGACTCCAGGGGGGAATCGCTAACTCTAGGCCTCGTGGACAGCTCTAGTAGGCTGCCACTAGGCTCATGGGGAGTCGGCGATTGAACCTCTGGATCGGCGATTCCCATACCTGAATCGCCGACTCCCAGCCGTTACTTGAGCGGACCCTCGCCATTAAGGTATTCCTTAATAGGATACCTTAATGGCGTGGGCCCCACTCGAATGAATGGGGAAAACGTCCCCCAAGACCCTATAAAAGGGGTCCTTGGGGGACCTCTACCCTCAACTCATATCCTCTTGACACACACTCCAACCAGAGCAAACTAAGGAGCCCGAATCGCCTACTCCCACGTGAGTCGCAGATTCCCCTCCTCTTCTGCATGTGTTTGACGTAGAGCGCGCGTCGTGGACTCCACAGCCTCCGGCTCATCTCGCCACCCCGCGAGCCCACTGGTAGCAGATTCCGTGCTTCATCAGGATACCTGCATATCGGATCCGAATCCGACCGATATACATACAAAATATAATTGTACGAGGAAACAATAGTTCCATAGGAAAACCATTTACGAGACACTTTTTTTGGCACTGCTTCTTCATAACAATCCGTAAGTAAATCCAGTACGGATAAGATAAGATAATATATGATAGAAAATGGAAAAACGAAATTTTTTTCCGAAAACCATGATAATAAAAAACCTCAGTGTGATGGATTGATCATGAAGAACACATAGAAGATTAATAGAGGATGAGAATAGACCACGCAAACCATAGATTGTCAAATCATTATTTAATACCTTTGTAATTCCTAAATTATTATTTTAAGTTTTAGGGATGTAGATAGTTGAAATATTATTATAAAAGTAATTGTCTCTCAAATATACAAGAGTCAGAATAAAATGTAATGAAAATGTATAATCAATACCCTTCAAATATATGTCTGTATAATGGAAGGTCTATATATATGTCAAGATATAAGATAAGATATCCTTGAAATAAATTTAAATCAAGTTAAATTAGTTAACATATAATTTATGATCATTGATGGTGTGTGGGATCGCGCTAAGGGTTCACACAAATAACTCTCTGGTATCTCTTTCAACAATATTCAACCTCCTCCCCTGTTGGACCAGGGGAGGTATTTATAAAAGTCCTCCAAAGGTCTCCTTGGGCCTTCGTCGGTCCAGGCATGCCGCTCGAACGAGAGGCCTGAGGCCTGTTCGGCCCATTGTCCGTCTAGACGGGCCTCGGTACCAACAATTACAATGATCGATGATTAGATATAAGTTAAATTAGCATGAATTTTTTAGTCTTTCAAATCAAGCACGTTACTTTTATGGCATGTGGATGAAATATAACAATGTTCATTAGTCAATTCTCTGATTAATTATTAATAGGATTGTGGTCCAATCCTAACATAGATATATTGAGTCAAGTTTGACCTTGAATTTTTTTAAAATCAATCTCATTTATAGCGACCTACTTTTAGGGGTGAGATTCCCCTTATTCATACTGAGAAGTTGTTGAAGGTACTTTCTTTGCTTCTTAATAACATTTTGCAACTAACCACTGTACCGATAAGATAAGATAAGATAAGATAAGATAAGATAAGATATTAAAATACCAACTAATCTTATTTTACCATAAGATCCTTGAACCCTCAAATTCCCCAATTAATACAAATATAGCCGTTACGAATATAATTAATGCCTAAACCTATCTATCAATTAAAATTAAGAATACTCACCAATTTACTCTCTTCTATTCAAACATTCATCAATTGGATTGGTGATCAAAGTACTCTTACAAAAGCTTGAGTCTTGGATGATGGACTCTGAGCTTCTTTCCACTCAATATTTCAAAAAAGTCAGCTGAAGAATTATCACACAACAGAGCTCAAGAGAGTCTACTTGGCAAATGGGTCTCCACTTGAAGTGCTTGGTAGAGGTGATGTTCATATCAGGACTAAGCTTGGCTTGTGGGTATTGAAAGATGACAGATACATTCCAGGATTGACAAGACAACTAATCTCAGTTAGCCAGTTGGGCCAGGAAGGGTATCAAACGAAATTTCCCAATAACTCAGGGAGAATCTCAAAGAGTGTGAGAGTGGTGGCCAAAGGATCAAAAATAGGTACTCTCTATCTTATACCTTCAGAAGAAAACACTAACAATGATTTGATTGCTTCAGCAACTAAGGAAGAAGACTCCACTCTATATGGCATATGAGAAGGGGTCATATAAGCGAGAAGGGCCTGATTATGTTACAATCTACTCGGAAATTTCCAAAGTTTAAGACTGTCAACTTGACAGTATGTGAAGAGTGTATTTTTGGGAAGCAAAAGTGATAGTACGAGGTCCGACACATAGACCACGGCACTAAAAGAAGTATCCCAAAATATCTGACACGTAGAAGAGGGGGGAGTACTGGTGATACAGTATCCCAAACTTGGTCATAACGCACCAGCAACTAGAGGTCCGGATAGCCCGAGATGAGCTAAGACACCTATTCCAGGTTCGGGGAGGTCCCAAGTCAACTCCTGGTGGTGATACAGTATCCCGGACTGGACCACGACACCAGTTTGAGATAATCCAGAATGGGTGAAAGTACCCATATAGGCAATGGGAGACCCCAGTCGACTTTATGGGGAAGTCGACCCCACCGGGAGACTTTTGCCAAGTCAACCTCTAAGGAGGTCGAGGGCCAAAAGTCGACCTCACAAAGTCGACCAAGGCCAGATCTGGGCAGTTAGGTGGTTAGAGCCCTAATGACCAGATTACCCTATGAGGACCTTATAAATAGGGGTCACCACCACTCATTAAGGGTTAGGTTATTTAGAATGAGAGAGAACCCCTGCCAGAAAGAGCATGAGTGACTAGAGTGTCCGAGTGATTTCCGGCGGAGTTCGTGGCCCTACGCTTTTTCGAAGCATCGTCCGAGCACTGATCGGCTGATCGGGTTCCACCCTTATTAGTTGGTGCCGTCTATGAATTCAAGATACTCACAAAACAGAAAGCTGGTCGACTTTTCCGAAAAGTCGCGGCCAAATCAGCTCCAAACAACTCAGATTTCATCGTTCAACTCGACTTTCTCGGGAGGTTCGACTCCCAGGGTCGACTTTTGGACTGGCCCGGCTCAATCACCTTAGGAGGATCGACCCCAGGCTCGACTTCCACAAGCTCAACTTACCCCAGGTCGACTTTCAGGGAAAGCTTCTCTTCGGGAGGATCGACCCCTAGGCTCGACTTGTGATCCATGCATGTCAACTTCCGTGAGAGGATCGAATTTACAACACTCGACTTTCCTAAGTCGACCTCTACACAAGTCGACCACTTCGACTCGATTTTCTCCAGACTGATAACAGAATAGTCAACACAAGGAAGACCTCGTATATGGGAGAGAAAACACCAGGAAAAACCCAACAGGAGGGAAGTTTCTGCTATAGATCGAATAGCAGAGAGATTAAAAGCAGGCGAGACCACACGCAAAACCCGTACAATCCAGCATACAAGGGGTCAGACTTCGGCACATCCCTCCGGCCAAGGTTCAGAAAGGCAAAGGGCAAATAGCCACACAGCACAGTCCAGATCCATCCAACGAAAAAGTCAAGGGAAAGAAGTTAAAACCCATACTAAAACCCATATTCCACACATAGAGGAAACTGGGGATTCAGAGGATACAATACGAAGGCATCCAGTTTTGTTCGAGGGCATGGAGGCTTTAGACAGTTCACTAATAATAAACTATACATCGATAGGGTTCAAACTACCAAAGTTACCAGAGTATGATGGAAAACAGGACCCCATAGATCATGTCAATATGTTCAGGGGAGCAATGCAGTGGGTGACAGAAAGGGATGACATATTGTGCAGGGCCTTTCCAGGAACCTTAAAGGGTACCACATATAGATGGTTCGCAGATTTTCCAGCCAAAAGTATTAAAAGCTCCTCGGACCTAAGAGAGAAGTTTCTGGCTCAACACTGTGGTAATGTAAGGGTAAAAAAGGGGACAGATTCGTTGTTTCTGATAAAGTAGAACAATGATACCCTCAGAAATTACACAAACAAATTCACTAAGGCAATGCAGATGGTTTCCAACCTCAATACAACCATCACAATTTATGCATACTCAAGCGGTTTAGACATGAATAGTCCACTAGCAATTAAGCTGAATGTAAAACCCGTGAATAGCATAGAAAAAATGATGGCTAAGGCACAAAAGTACATGAACTCTGAGGAAAACGAAAAAGAGAAAGTGGCCGCCACCGCAAGAGCATTTCAGCCACAGAAAGAAAAATTCAAAAAGTTTGAAAAAGAAGAGTCATCATGGAAACCCAGGCACGATAGCAGAGTCTATCAAACACTAGAAGAACCTAGGAGATCCAGGTTCCATAATTCCAATAATCCCTTGAATACGTCCCATCAAGAAATATATGGCAGGGAGAAAGGAAAAATGAAATTTCCAGAGCCCATTCCTCTAGATCCCACCACCAAAGAAGCCCGCGAGAAGAACAGAAGATACTACGAGTTCCACAGGGATTACGGGCATGGAACCAATACCTGTAGGGAATTGGGTACCTTCTTAGAGGCTCAAGCAAAGGCAGGAAAGCTAAAAGGATATGTGGCTTAGATTCATGAAAAAACAAGTTGTAACCCCCAAGAAGCAGAGGAAAGCGAGAACGTTCGAGAAGTCCAGATGACAAACCCGATGACCAAAAGAGAAAGGTCATCAGTGTTATTTTCAAAGGGGGGTCAGTTGGACAAAGCAGAATCTATACAAGAAAATTCCTACACACTACCACGCAACCAGTAAGGAATCCAAAGAAAAGAGCATACTCACAGGAGGATGTTAGCTTTTCGGAAGAGGATCTGGATAACATAGCCAACTGGATTAAATACGTCGACTACTGCAAAGGATACGGGTCACATGGCGAATTTGACAACATCAGGTCCTGCACACACTATCTGGTACCTAGATACGGGGGCAACGACGCATATTACAAATACAGGTAATGCATTAGGTAAATTTATCAATTATTTAGGTAATGAATCGGTTTATACGGCTAACGGAGGTGAGATGAAGATTCAAAAAGTTGGTAAACTGGTCGCGTCAAATTTAATTCTACAAGAAATTCTTCTTATACAAGAAGTATCAAGAAATTTGTTATCCATTCATCAATTATGTTCTGAAAATAAAGTGTATGTGAAATTTGACGAACAGAAGGTGAGAATACACGATCTAGACACTGATGAATGTCTAGCTGAGGGAGATGTTGTAGGAGGCTTATAAAAGATGAAACTGAGCGTGAATAAAGATCAACAGGTGTTGATAGCTGAAAAATAAGAAGGAAGCTTATGGCATGCTAGATTGGGGCACTTGCACGAAAGAGCAATTAAAAAATTAATTAATGAATCTCAATTACCTAATAATGCAAACTGTACGAACATTGCTAAATGTGATTCTTGTTTGGTACAAAAGTCACACAATTTACCTCGCAAGAATAGTACTGCTACGTATTTTCCTTTGCAACTTGTGTTTTCAAATATATGGGGACCGACACATTAGAGTCGATTGAAAGTAATAAATATTATATAAACTTCGTAGATGCGGCAACAAATTATAATTGAGAATTTCCATTAAAGAGGAAATCTGAGGTTACCGACGTGTTTCAGAAGTTCAAGATATAGATAGAAAAACAAACAGGTTACAAGATTAAGTCTGTACAGACTGATAATGCAAAAGAATATGTGGCGTTAACAAAAATTCTGGAACAATCTGGAATTACAGATCGTTTATCGTGCCCATATGATCACCCTCAGATGGGATCGGTGGAAAGACGTCACAGGCATCTTGTTGATACAGCTCTAACCATGCTCTACTATGCAAATATGCAGAATAAATTCTGGAGCAGCAGCAACGCTTTACAATCAAAATCTAACAAGAATAATTCAGGGATTTCGCCATCAGAGGCATTGTTTGGACGTGCTCCAAATTACAATAAACTCAGAATATTCGGGAGTAGGTATTATCCATGTTTACAACATCACAGACGAAACAAACTGGATAATAAATCTATTTCTTGTGTGTTCATCGATTATCCACAACAACATGATGGCTATCTATGTTACAGTTCGAAGGAACACAAAATATATATCTCCAAGAACGTAAGGTTCATAGAAGATGATTTCACTCTAAACAAAGAGTTGTAGCAAGAAAAAGTACAAAACAACGAGTCGGGAAATAAAGATATCGGAGTCAACAACACCAACTTGGGGATATTGGAGATGGGTCACAAAAATAAAATACAAATTCAAACAAATGAAATGTGTAATCAAAATTTAATTGAAACAGAAGAGAGAGGAATGTACTCAAGAAATCAGGATCTGGCATCAAACCAACGAGACTCAAGGATAGAATCTGTGATCCAAATTTCCAACGATTTTCAACCCGAAGTTAGAGAAGAAGGTGACGAAAGGACTGAAACAAGTCGGCAACAGATCGAGATAAGTGACACGGTCACTAGACGAGAACTTCCGGAGAAAGAGAGACCGGTCACAAGAGCATCATGAGGCATATTCAAATCAAATCTAAGGTATGGACTCATCGCCTCAACATCACCGATTCAAATCCCAAAGTCAGCGAAATATGCACTAGAGCAGCCGGAATGGAAGGCAGCTATGCAAGAAAAATTTGATGCACTCGTCGGAAATCGCACTTGGAAACTTATTCCATGAACGAAACAAGATAGGATCATCAACACCAAGTGGGTGTTTAAAATTAAACAAGATGAGGATGGATCAATTCAAAGATTTAAGGCAAGATGGGTGGCAAACAAATTAAGGCAGATAGAGGGTTGCGACTATAACCAGACATTTAGCCTGGTGGTAAAAGCAAATTCAATCAGAATAGTTTTGATAATTGTGATTGCAAGGAATTGAGAATTAAAATAAATTGACGTATCAAGCGCGTTTTTACATGGGAATCTAGAAGAACGAATCATCGTAACACGACCAGTGAGATTCAAAGATACTAAGTTTCCAAATCATATGTGTGTTCATTACAGAAGTCATTATATGGGTTAAAGCAATCTCTGAGGATGTGATACCAGAGATTGAAAGATTCGGCTCAAATTTAAAGAGAGTTATTCGAACTCGTCATTGTTCATTTATGATGTTGAAGGTGAATTGATTTATCTTTTTACATATATCGACAATATTGTTGTAATAGGTTCGTCGTCGGAGATAATAAACTCAATAATCAAAAAGATGGGAGAAGAGTTCGCGATTAGAGAACTAGACGAACTTAAGTTCTTTTTAGGCATCCATATACACAAATCGGAAAACAAGATAAAGTTGTCCCAACAACAATACTTGACGAATCTATTGGTAAGCTGCGGGATGACGAACGTGAAAGCATCAGTGACTCCGATGCTGGCACGCGGTGATTTTCCGGCAAACAACGATGAAGAACCAAATGCTACAGAATGCAGGCGGGTGGTCGGATCGTTGCAATACCTGATATAAACCCGACCCGATATCCAGTATGCTGTGAACAAACTTTCTCAGTTTCTGAACGCGCCTACAGTTGGTCATTAGGCGGCACAAAAGAAGTTGTTGCGTACCTATTGGGAAGCCGAGAGTTTGGGATCACGCTCACCGGAGTTGGAGAAGTCGGGATAACATGTTATTATGTTTCAGACTGGGGAGGTAACTTAGCGGATTGGAAAAGTCACACCGGCTATTTGATTTACATAGGAAATACTCTAGTAGCGTGGTCAACAAAGAAACAAACCGCCTTGGCACTATCAAGCACCGAGGCGGAATATCGAGCCGTAGCTGCAACGGTTGAAGAGGCTGAGGGTGTGCGATTATTGCTAACAGAACTAGGGATAAAAGCTAAGCTACCGGTCAAAATTTTAAGCGACAACAAAGGGGCGAGTTTCATAGGAACAACCCGGTGTGCCATAGCAAAATGAAACACGTTGTTATGGATTTCCATTTCGTTCGGGAGAAATCAGAAGAAGGGACGGTGAAGGTTAGTCACATAGCTGGAACATCGCAACTTGTGGATCTGTTAACCAAGCTGTTACAGTCAAAGACATTTCATCAAATACGTGACAAACTGGTTAAACATTGCCCACCGGTTTGAGGGGGGATATTGTTGTAACTAACAGAGTTAGTTACTGATAGTTAGACAGTTAATGGAAGTTGTTAGTGTATTGAAGCTAATATAAATAGAATTGTAATGATACAATGAAGGTAATTCAATCAAGGGTGAAGGTAGTACCATCACTCCACGTTTTGTGATCTCGAATTCTTGCTATTCCGTCCAATACTCTTTGATGATCTAAACACCAAGAGAAATCAATCCATCTCTAGCGTTTGTGTGTCATTTTTCCTCCTCTTGGCATCGTAGATCGAAACTCCCAAAATCAAACAAACATCATGTAGTTTGATATTCATTAGGTCATCTCTTCGCATGTTGAACGCCGACGATATTCTTGTAAATCCACAATTTTCCAAACCACCGCACAACATAGCGACATATATATGTTAATTGTTGATTAGGTGCTATGTTTGTCGCATGAAAGTCATGTATCATTTCCCTTGCATAAGGTTCTATTCTTATGTTAACTGTTACAAATCTCTTCTTCGATGGAGATTACTATCCATCCATTTTCTATCTTTTTGAATGTAATGAAAGCCGTATTGTTATCTGGGTCCTTTAGTAGCCTTAGAGGTTCTTTCTTTAGAACATACATATGTCTTGCTTATTAACTCATTTAATAATCTTTTGGTTGACGACTTTCTAACTGAGAAGTCTAGTAAACCTGCATGTTTGTAGTATACTGACTCACCTTTCTCTATTGTTCCAAAAAACTTTCCTCTTTCAAACAAATTTTCAATTTCGTCATCGTGATTCAATTGTCTTGATATTAAAATTTTAGAATAATTATAATCACTTTCCGGTCATTTATTGTTTCATTAGTTGAAGTTTGAGAAACCATTTTTTTTCTAGATGTTAAGAAAATCGATCATTATATCAGATTTGGTATTGACCACAACCTATTAAACTAGCTCAAAACTTAATTGAAGTCCAAAATGAAAATGTAATTTCATTAATCCCCAAATGTAAGTTTAACAAGAGTATTTAAAAGGAAATTCCTAACTAAGGCAAGAACAATTAACAAGAGTAATTAACAACATTACAAACTAACTAAATCATTACTAAGTATTATATCAATTGCTCTTAGTGAGCTCAATTCCTAATTAGTGTAGAGTGATTAATCTCATGACCCCCCTCTCAAATTAGCAATTAAGTGAACTGTAATTAATAGTATGTGAAATAAAATATGACAGGATTTCTGTAGAATATATAAACTTAGAAAATCAGTCTGCGATCCTCGATGTCTCCGTCTGCGATTGTTCTCAGTGAGATCTGCCGTGATCTACCGCGATCTGTGAGAGCGACCTCTGACTGCGAGCGTCCTCTGAGATTTGCCGTGATCTGCTGCGATCTGCCGAGAGCTGCCGCGCGTCCTCCTCCCTCTTCCGATTTGGATTTAATTCCAGAACTGATAAATACATAGCCACTGAGCTCCAGACATGACTGCGACACGTGAGCTGCAGATTAGCTTGCGATTCTCGAGAGCACTGCCGCTCCATTCGTGAGTCTGCTGTGAGTCAGCGATCCATCCAATCTCTCCACCGTTACGTACGATTAGGGTTGATCCCGCAAGGGAATCCCAAATTGGAATCGACGAGTGTGAGAAGATTGTCGATTGTTGGAATCGGCGAGTGTGAGAAACGTGGAATTGGCGAGAGGTAACCGAAGAGGGTGTGCAATCGGTGAGTGTTGTGAGCAATCGGTGAGTGAGATAGTGGAATCGGCGATTCAAAAAAAAAAAAATAATAATATTTGGCTTGTGATTGCTTGGTGATATTTGGCTTGTGATTTATTTATTATTAACGCAATCTGGGAGAGTTTATTTCTGCGATTGATTTGTGAACGGATTCTGGTGATCCTCACTGCCTCTGATTGGAGCTATCCGATAAATATTAGGGAGATAAGCGTTTTGCGATCTCTGATGCTTATCTCTATCTAACCTTTACCACTCGTCAGTTCTGGGGGTGTCCCGCGTCCTGCGTGGGGTGCTTGGGTAACGGGGTGATAATAGGAAGGATAGAGTGGAGTGACTGATCAAGGTATAAGACGTTGCCCCTAAAAACTAGGTCGACGGAGAAATGAGCGTTAGCGATCTTCAATCGGTCTTCTCTAGTTAATCGCCGCCATTCGTCAGTTCTGCAGGTGCTTCTCTTTAAGGAGTGCTTGAGTAACGGGGTGTCGGTAGAGAGGCTAGGGAGGGAGCAATACATCGGAAACGTGATCTTACTATCGTTGGAATTAATATACCTTTTCTAGTTACGATATGAACGCAAGGGATCAAGCTTATACATGGGTTTCAATCGCTAATCACAGACCAATAAAAAACTTAAGCTTCCTCCAACCTACACTCATCAACAACCAACCTCATGCGAGAATTGAAGAATCACAACTGGAGGAGGTTACGAAGAAGTTTACAATTTTACTGAGGGTGGTAGAAATAAATCCTTCGCTTGCCAAACTGAAGGATTTTATAACAAAGAAGTGGGGACAGAAAGAGACTAGAGATTACAAAGTGTTGATATTGGAAGGGATCGGGTTTAAAGTTACGGTTCAGAATGAAAGGGATTTTGAGAAAGTTCTTAGGGAGGAGTGGCTCTGGATGGAATCGGAGATTATGTTGGCTCAAGAATGGAAACCATCACTGGATTTTAGGACTGAGGCTTTATCGACGATCCCGATTTGGGCTACTCTACCTGCGCTGAATGAAAAATTCTGGAATACGGGAATCATCGCAAGAATTGCTAGCACCCTAGGAACACCTCTAAATGGCAGATTTGCGATCAAAGATGATCAGACGATTGTCCAGCTAGTGGTGGTAGTGGATATTGCCTTTAAATTTCCCGGAAGTATGAAAATAATAATAGATGGGCAGAACGGTCAAGTGACGGAGGAAATCATCCGTTCCCCCTTCATGCAAACGGTGTGAGGGATACGGACATACAACTGAAGCTTGTCTCCGAACATCCTTTACAGTGGATGCTATCCTTAATCAAGAACCCGATTTCTCTAACCCACCACCAAGTATCTCAACAGCAGGCGTTAACACTCGTAGAAGGAGAATTACCTTTAGAGAATCCCCTACAGTCCCTGAACAGGAAGGAAATTCAGAATCAGAAACACAGAGGGCTACAAGGACACAAAAGTGAAGGGCTGCTCGAATAAGAAGAAGGCAGAGGCAGAAGCAGCAGAGAGAGGAGAGAAGGATGAAATCAACTGAGAAGGTCGCAGCGCATACAGTGGAAGTCAGTGTCCCGATCATGAATACCCTGGATGAAGAAGAGGTTGGCTCAGATAGCTCAGTGGATTCAGCACTAAGATTAAATCAACTTGTGAATCAAACTAGGGATATAGATTTGAATGCCAGTCCACAGGGCTTAAGCCCACAAGACATGCATCAACAGGACTTCCCACCTTTATCACTAGCTTTCAATGTGGATGAGATCCCAATTCCCTCGATTATGACGATTGATAACCCAAATCCAAATCCAGGGCTAGTATGGAAACATCAAATCACCCAATTCTTAATTTTGCAGGCAGCGCAATAGGCTCCTCGAGCCGGCGCTGCTGGTCATTAAATCCTCTTGATCTCCACCAGGGCCGTCTAAGAACCGAGATGGCGCTTTTCTTGTGGAATGTGAGAGGGTTCCATGGTAAGAAAAAGAAAAGGGAGGTTTTGTCGCTAATGGCTAGGAAAAGATTGGAAATTGTCGTTGGAATCCTGGAGACACGAGTCAGGAGAAGTAATCAAGGGAAAGCAGCTGAATATTTCAATGATACATGGGCACACTTATCAAACTCTAATGCATGGGAAGCAAATAAAGGTGATTCGATATGGATTTTCTGGAATCCAATGATCTGGTTAGGAAGCCCATTAGTTGTAACTAAACAACTAATGCATTTCAAGTTTACCAATAACGCTGGATTATCTTTATACATCTCGTTTGTCTACAGTCGAAATACGCCTGCGGAAAGAAGATCTCTTTGGGAGGATCTACTTAAAATTTACCCGACAGTTCACAATGAAAAATGGATAATATTAGGTGATTTTAATGAGGTTACTTGTGCCACCGAAAGGAGAGGTCAAGGAGATTATTCCGACGTGGGGCCGGCTGAATTCCGATCGATGATAGATAGTACATACACTACTGAAATACCTATAAAAGAAGGATTTTTTACTTGGAGCAATGGTGCAGTTGGAAGTAATAGATGCGAGAGCCGGATTGATAGAGCCCTAATTAATGAGAACTGGAGAACCCTCTGGCCCAACTTAATCTGTAATCTCTACACTGCGAGGTCCAGCGATCATCATGGATTGGAGGTTACCTTTCATCAAATGTCTAAAGTCAAGAGGCCCTTTCGTTTCGTCAACTCATGGATGGGACAGGAAGGATATCTGAAGCTAATCAAAAAATGTTGGGACTCAAATATGCAGGGTACCGCTATGTTCACCTTCAACTCTAAATTGTGTTTAGTAAAATCTTCTACCAAGCTATGGCTACAGGGACAGACTTCATTGAAAAATCAAATTGAATCTATCAAGAAATCAATAGGGGTGAGTGTGTTGAATTTAACGGAAGATCCAGATAGTCACGAGTTACAACAAAAGCTGGTTGAAGAGAAATTAATACTTCGGGATCTGATTGAAAGAGAGGAACTAGAGCATAGGCAATGTTCAAGAGTGAACTGGCTGATGTTGGTGACTCTAACACTCGATTTTTTAGCCAAAAAACCAAGGACCGGAGCCTAAGAAATTCTATGTTGTGCAACTTAGATGATCAAGGGAATCCACTAGTAACAAGGGACCAATTGGAGAAGGAAGGAGTCGCTTATTTTAAAGAACTGTTTCGTGAAAGATGTCCTTTGAACAGTAGCAATGACAACCTTTTGAGATGGTTCCCGAAATTAGTGACAGAAGAGATGAATCATTGGATGGCGCGGAGGCCAGTGGCGAAGGAAGTGTAGGAAGTGATTGCTAGCTTGTGTCCGGAAAAAGCCCCAGGACCTGATGGGTTTACGGTGAGATTTTTCAAACGATACTGGGGGCTCATTAAGAGAGATGTGATGGCGCTTATAAAGGATTTCTTCGATGGACGAGGTTCTTTAAAGCACATCAATAATACATTCATCACTATTATCTCTAAATTTCCAGAGGCTTCACATATTTGAGATTATAAACCCATCTCTGGGGTAAACACAATTTATAAGATCATATCTAAGTTACTGGCTAATAGGATTGGGCTTGTAACCCCAGAGCTACTCTCAGGCAATCAGGCGACTTTCACAAAGGGTAGAATCATTTCTGATAATGTCCTTCTATCGGAGGAATTACTACGAGGTTTCAATCAGAAGGCAACTGCTAGACGGGTCTGTATAAGTTTTGACATTACTAAAGCATTTGATTCAATTAGCTGGGAAGCGATTCGTATTACTATGGTCAGTATGGGATTCTCAGGGGCACTGGTCAGACTCATCACTCAGTGTATCTCGACCGCGACATTTTCTATCATCATAGAGGGAGAGCCTTCGGCTCAATTTGACAGTGGAAGAGGACTTCGACAAGGGGATCCACTTTCACTGATCCTCTTCAATTTAGTTATGGAGAATCATTCGCAGTCAATGATTCTTGTCGAAAAATGTGGAGAATTGGATACCTTCGTTATGGGGGAGCAATCTCTCCAACACACCTCATTTTCGCCGACGATGTACTATGCTTTGCAAAGGCTAATCCTAAATCTCTGAGAGCAATTAAGGCAGTTCTGGATGACTTTACAAGAAATTCAGGACTGGAAATTAACTGTTCCAAGAGTTCAATGATATTCTCCACTTCATGTGAACAGATCAAGGATGACCTACTGCAGTTGATGGGGTTCCAGGAAAGTCTTTTACCGCTTAAATACCTAGGAGTGCCTCTAGTTGGGAGGGATATTAAAGGAGCGGACTGTGCTCCGTTAATTGATCAATTAAATTCTTATCTTCAAAAGTGGAAAAACAGAGCAATGTCATATAGAGGAAAAGTCCAACTTGCGAATTGGGTTTTAGTGGGGAAGCTACAGTATTGCTTCCAATGTCTCAAAATTACCATGACGGTTATCAAAAAAGCACGATAAATCATTTATCGGTTTATATGGGGAGATTCTAAAGGTATGGCATGGAACAAAATGGTTATGGCTAAAGAGGACGGGGGCCTGTAGGCTTGGCGGATCCGGTGCTACTTGCAAGAGTTGCTAGGGTCAAATGGGCGCATAGAATCTGGAATGGGAGTTCTCCGTGGGCGGTTTGGATGCAGGCACGCTATTCCAAAGGGAAAGAGTTGACGGATATCCAAACCCACCCCAAAGATTCCCCGATCTGGTCTAGCATTCTAAGAGCCAAAGAAGATATCAAATTATGCTATTTTGCAGGGCTGGATCACTCAGTCAGCGGAAGTATAAAATCGAGTCTTATAAGAGCAAAATTATCACCAACAGCCGTGTCTGATCCTCTGGCCGTAGGAGTGTGGACATGCCGTACCTCAAAAATGGCCTTCTGCTTATGGAGATTGAGATGAGGAAAGCTAAGAACATTCGATAAATTGAGAAATTGGGGGATAGTGGTACCAGCAAAGTGTGTCCTTTGTGATACAACTGAGAAAACGACAGCCCACCTATTTTTCAATTGCGTTTTCAGCTGGACTCTTTGGAATGAATTTACAAGTTTGACAGATTATGCTCTATGGAAGATTATGGGTATCACAGCGATAAATCAAGGAGATATAAGGGTGGGTGATATCATGGAAGGGATATCCAAATTCAGAAAGTCAGCACCATGCTGGGGACTACATTGGAATGCACTTGCAATATTTATATGGCATCTTTGGAGGGAGAGGAACCTACGACATAAGGAGGGCCTCTCTCGGCCGGTTAAAGTCGTCGCAAGGGATTTCATACGAGATTTGGCTATCATCTATGACTACCGCCTATGTAAAAAACGCACAGGTTAAGTTTGAAAGATACAGCTATCAGAAGGTGGGAGGAAGCCTCGCTCTTGGTTACTGACCTACAAGCCGAGGTTTAACAAGCTATATTTATTCCACACATCCTATCGTAGTTTTAGTTGTTTATTTAATTGTCTTTCTTTTTTATTGTAGTTTGTAATCTCTTTATTCTATTTTTTAATCTAAATCGCCTTTAAATAAAAAATAAACTTAGAAAATGAAATAAATACAATCATTATTATAGATTACTAATATATTACATACCAGTGATTAGTATATTAATTATTATTTCCCGCATCATCATTATCAAAGTTAAGTTGAAATGAACATAATATTTATGTATACTTAATGCATCGCGAAGACTCGTCTCTTATGAAACTACTTGATGAATTCCATGACACTGATGTAACCAATTGTTAGAGGAATCATGAAACAAGAAAATCCTGCTTTCTTTGCCAAGGAGCTAAACTCCATCTTAGTCCTCTCCTTACCGCCCTCACAATACAGTAGCATAGCTATATCACATTCAAATATTGGATTGCTAACATCTGGTGCAATTGGTACAATGCCTTCAATAACAATGACTTTCCCTTTCGTCCCTATTTTTTGAAAACAGTTTTTAAGCAACAAAATACACTGCTCGTCACTCCAATCATGGAGGATCCACTACAAAAATAAGAAAGATCGAGTACATTAATTCAAATCATTCAACATGATATTTGTATGTATAAAGACAATACTGATCCAAAAAGAATTATACCTTCAACAAAATGGCATCTCCACTTGGAATATTTTCGAACATGTTGCCAACTACATGATTCACTCCTATGGAATAATAGAAAATAAAATTTGTTTGACAGTTAAATGGATGGTTGATGAAATGTAAAATAATAATAAATGAAAATTAGAAAATTAAAGATAAGGTATACCTTGAATGATTGGAGCATTTGCAATAACATGAGGAAGGTCAAAGTTGATTCCTTTGATGGTGGGATACTTTGATATTATAGTTTTTAAGGTTCCACCGACACCACCTCCAACGTCAACTAGAGTTTTCAGACCATCAAATCCAGTGTATGAATTAAGTATCTTTTTTAGAGTTATCATAGAGTGGTTGTACATAAAATTATTTAAATCTTGGTTGAACATCAAATTCTTGCTAGCATATTCAAAAAGCTCAATCCCATGAGTCTTCTTGAATGATGTACCTCCATTTTTCACTGTGTCCTCCAAGTAGTTCCTATAAGACATATATATACCACATATCAGGGTGACATTAATATATTTATTCAGATATATTGAAAGAATCTTTTGGCTCTATACAAAGCATACCAACATTCCGTCCACACGGGTTTTTGCGTATTTAGGATATTTTGAGTAAGACATACACCATCCTCATTCTTCATAAAGTAGAAACACACAGGGGAAGCACTATATAATCTGCTAATCGTGTTTCCATCATCACTCTTTTGCAACTTGTATGTAAAGATTCCATGGCTTGCAAGACATCTAAGAATGCGATCAAATAATTCTGGGGCATCAGGGTTGCCAATGATCAGTTTATCTGCAATCTCTTTTGTTGATAGGAATTTTCCAAAACCAGCATTGACGAGAACATCAACTATACCTACTTCAATGGAGAACTTAATCAACTTAGAAAGAACTGAACAGTGTACCAATTTCATGGCATTAACATATGCCTCATTTTCTTCCATCTTCACTATGTTATCTACATCGGTTATGATTATTCCCTTGATTAAATCTTGTGAACGGAAGTGTTCGGCCCATTTGAATAAAAGTGGTGTTTTCTTGATATTCAATAACTTTATGTCTGTTAATTTATTCTCAGCTGACAATATGAAACCCAACATTGAGCCGAAACAGATATCAATGTAATTCATATTTTTTCCACCAAAAAAGTTCTTCCCCTGACTGCATCTTTGAAACGCACATTCAAGGATTTCCATTGTCTTGTCAAATTCTTGAACATCCATCGATTTAGTTAAGATCTCTTTCATGGCTAATTCAATCTACAAAGTACATGTAAAATTATATTTAATGAATGTAAAAAGTTAATATAATTGATCAACGAGAAAAAAAAATATTTATGATATTGATACATGGTATTCTATAATGGACCATGTCGTCAAAGTAACAAACAAGTTGGGTTTCACAATCTGAAAGTAGGTTATTTGAAATTAAAATATTTATTTGAGAAAGATTGGAATTATATTGTAAGTTCGGTTTCAAACTTAACTTCATTCAATAAGAAGAGTAATAAAAAGCGAAACAATATATTTGCATGACATACCTTATTGTCGATAAATTTAACCCAGAATGTTTGAACAATAGAATCGTACATGTCCGTGGGCAAGATGGATGGTGTATCTACAGTCTTCCATGTTTCATCGATATACTGGACTATCTCGTAAGGCTCAGTTATTTCGTTACCAGCGTGGATAAAGACAACGTCAGATGAAATCCCTCCCTGATTTCCAATGATGTCCTCATCCACAAACTCATAAAGAATACCTTTTATATTCAGGGCTATTTTGATCCGTATGACAAATGGACTCGATTGTCTCCCAATGACCTTCACACCTAATTCTGTGACCTTCATCATCGTTGAGATTTTCAATCAAGTATATGTACCCTGTGAAAACAATAGATCTTAAGTTTATAACAATCAGAACTAATTTTATGAAATCGAAAAGAAGTCAATGACAGATCTTGATTAGAATTTAGGAATTTTTCATGATTGGATTTAGAAACAATTTCTTATGAAACCCAAACAAGGTTATTGACAGATCTTGATTTGATTTTTTTGGAGAAATATATACAATAACTAAATCTATAAAATGCCTTGAAGACTGGAAATGAAGAAAAGAAACAATTTTCACTGACCAAAATAATGTTATATGTTATATGTTATTTATAGTGAAAGAGAAATAAAATAAAATGAAGAGAAATGTTATTTATAGTGAAATGAAGAGAAAGATGGAAAAATAAAATATTGTCGAAGAAATGAATGATCATAAGAAATACCACGTTAATATTTATATTTCAAAGTCATAAAATGAAAAAAATGAATTTATAGTGAAAGAGAAATAAAATAAAATGAAGAGAAATGTTATTTATAGTGAAATGAAGAGAAAGATGGAAAAATAAAATAATGTTATATGTTATTTATAGTTGCCAACCAAAAAGTTTGAAAAATAAAAGTTTACAAGTTTTCAATATTAATTCCATATGCATAAATTCGATTTGAATTATGTTGACCTGAATATATATATATATATATATATATATTATTTTAACATATTATTTTAACATGTGCATAAATTCTGTCATAATTATGTTTTGTTGTTATCTGGTTAGAGAGATGTAAACGAAATTTGCTACTAAATATTATCTCCCTTTCATTAATTGGTAGTGTTATGTTCCATCTCAAACCCCAAATCCTTCATTGCTGATTACGTGATTAACGTTTTCTCCTTCCTGTATATGCTTTTGGTAATTAATGATACAATGAAAAAATAAAAGATTATATTGATCAATATATTTTGATAAATGTTATTTAAAATTCAGGGTTAGTTTCGTATATACTCTATAATCACAAAAGAAGACAAATAATGAAATTATTGAAGCAATTGTTTGAATTATAAGAATAAATAATCAATTTTAAATTCATTTATAAGAATAGAAGAAGAAAAAAAAGATTATATTGATCAATCTATCTTGATTATTGAACTTCGTGCAATTCGACACATGGATCTTTCTTTATTGTGCCTCCCTTATAAATATAGTTGCCAACCAAAAAGGCAGAAAAATAAAAGTTTACAAATTTTCAATATTAATTAATCCATATGCATAAATTCGATTTGAATTATCTTGACCCGATTTATGCATAAATTTCCAACTAACCCAAATGATTTGTTTCTATTTCTCTACGATAAGAGATAAGATAAGATATTTTTGAAGAAATGAATGATCATAAGAAATACCGTGATCACAATGATGAGCATTAACTGATAAGTTAAATTAGCATGAATTTTTTACACTTTCAAATCAAGCACGTTAATTTAAGACATGTGGATGAAATATAGCAATGTTTATTTTTTGTGGTCGATCAATTCGATTGATTATTAATAGGAATGTGGTCCAAACATAGATAGATATATTAAGACCAGTTTAAGCTCGGATTTTTTTTAATCAATCTCATTTCTAGCCACCAACTTTACTTCATGTGCCTAAAATATACCCCCTACTATTTTTTAGCCAAAAACCCAAGGACCGGAGCCTAATGAATTCTATGTTGTGCAACTTAATTAGATGATCAGGGGAATCCACTAGTAACAAGAGACCAATTGGAGGAGGAAGGAGTCGCTTATTTTAAAGAATTGTTTCGTGAAAGACAACCTTTGAACAGTAGCACTGACAAACCTTTGAGATGGTTTCCGAAATTAGTGGAAGAGGAGATGCATGAATCATTGGATGACGCAGTGGCTAGTGGAGAAGGAGGTGTGGGAAGTAATCTTTAGTTTTGTGTCAAGAAAAAGCCCCAGGACCCGATGGGTTTACGGCGGGATTTTTCAAACGATATTGGGGAATCATTAAGAGAGATGTGATGGGGCTTATAGAGGACTTCTTCGACGGACGAGGTTCCTTAAAGCACATCATTAATACATTCATTACTATTATTCCTAAATTTTCAGAGGTTTCGCATATTCGAGATTATAGACCCATCTGTTAGGTAAACACAATTTATAAGATCATATCTAAGTTACTGGCTAATAGGATTGGGCTTGTGACCCCAGAGTTACTCTCAGACAATCAGGAAGCTTTCACAAAGGGTAGAATTATTTCTGATAATGTTCTCCTAGCGGACGAACTACTACGAGGTTTCAATCAGAAGGCAACGGCTAGACGGGTCTGTATAAGTCTTGATATTACTACAACATTTAAGTCAATTTGCTGGGAAGCTATTCGTATTACTCTGGTCAGTATGCGATTCTCAGGGGCATTGGTCATACTCATCATTCAGTGTATCTCGACCGTAACTTTTTCAATCCTCATAAAAGGGGAGCCTTCGGCGCAATTTGGCAATGGGAGAGGACTTCGACAAGGTGATCCACTTTCACCGATCCTCTTCGACAAGGTGATACCTTCTTTACGGGGGGGGCGACCTCTCCAACATACCTCATTTTCGCCGACGACGTGCTATGCTTTGCAAAGACAAATCCTAAATCTCTGAGGACAATCAAGGCAGTTCTGGATGATTTTACAAAAAATTCAGGACTGGAAATTAACTGTTCTAAGAGTTCGATGATATTCTCCATTTCATGTGAACAGATTAAAGATGACCTACTGCAGTTGGTGGGGTTCTAGGAAAGTCTTTTACCGCTCAAATACCTAGGTGTTCCTCTAGTAGGAAGGGATATTAAAGGAGCAGATTGTGCCTCGCTAGTTGATCAATTAAATTTTTATCTTCAAAATTTGAAAAACAGAGCTGTCATATAGAGGAAAAGTCCAACTTGCAAATTGGATTTTAATGGGGAAGCTGCAGTATTGGTTCCAATGTCTCAAAATTCCCATGACGGTTATCCAAAAAGCAAGGCAAATCATTTAGTGGTTTATTTGGGGAGATTTTAAAGGTATGGCATGGAGCGGAATGGTTATGGCTAAGGAGGACGGGGTCCTAGGCTTGGCGGACCCGGTGCTACTCGCAAGAGTTGCTAGGGTCAAATGGGCACATATAATCTGGAATAGGAGTTCTCCTTGGGCGGTTTGGATGCGGGCACGTTATTCCAAAGGGAGAGAGTTGACTGATATCCAAACCCACCCCAAAGATTCTCCGATCTGGTCTAGCATTCTGAGAGCCAAAGAGGATATCGAATTATGCTATTCTGGATCGCTCAGTCAGCGGAAGTATAAAATCGAGCCTTATAAGAGCAAAATTATCACCGACAACCATCTCTGATCCTCTGACCGTTGGAGTGTGGACATGCCGTACCTCAAAGATGGCCTTCTTCTTATGGAGATTGAGATGGGGAAAGCTAAGAACATTCGATAAATTGAGAAATTGGGGCATAGTGGTACCAGCAAAGTGTGTCCTATGTGATGCAACTGAGAAAACGACAACCCACCTATTTTTCAATTGCGATTTCAGCTAGACTCTTTGAATCGAATTTACACGTTTGACAGACTATGCTCTATGGAAGATTATGGGTATCACAGCGATAAATCAAGGAGATATAAGGGTGGGTGATATCATGGAAGGGATATCCAAATTCAGAAAGTCAGCACCATGCTGGGGACTACATTGGAATGCACTTGCAATATTTATATGGCATCTTTGGAGGGAGAGGAACTTACGACATAAGGAGGGGCTCTCTCGGCCGGTTAGAGTCATTGCAAGGGATTTCATACGAGATTTGACTATCATCTATGACTACCGCCTATTTAAAAAATCGCATAGGTTAAGTTTGGAAGATACAGTTATCAGAAGGTGGGAGAAAGCCTCGCTATTAATTACTGACCTACAAGCCGATCGAGGATTAACAAGCTATACTTATTCCACACATCCTATCGTACTTTTAGTTGTTTAATTAATTGTCTTTTTTTCTTTTTTATTGTAGTTTCGTAATTTCTTTATTTTATTTTTAATATAAATCGCCTTTAAAAACAAATTAATAGGAATGTGGTCCTAACATAGATAGATATATTGATACCAGTTTAAGAAGAGAGTTCAACTTAATACTTAATAACTAATCCATGGTGTTATTTATACACATACTTAGGGTGGTGTATTTACATTGTAGTCTAAATTTTACATACAATAGTGATTCAACCCTTATGGGTGATTTTGCATTTCCTTCCTTGTCTTTTGTATTCTTTACATATATATACATGCCTTTATGGGTGACACTGCTCTTATGTCCTTGTATTCTTAGTCTTTACAAAAAATATAAATATAATTGAATGAGGAAACGATAGTTCCTTAACAAAACCATTTACGAAACACTTGTTTGGCACCGCTTTTTCATAACAATCTGTAAGTAAATCCGGATAAGATAATATATTATATGATAGAAAATGGAAAAACGAAAAACGAAAAATTTTCCATGAATTATTAACATATAAGATAAGATAACCTTGAAAAAATGTATGATCAATAATAAATATTGTGATTACAATGATGATTATTAACATATAAGTTAAATTAGCATGAATTTTTTAGTCTTTCAAATCAAGCATGTTACTTTAAATTTTTAGTCTATAACCCCAAATGTCAAATCCCTAAATCTATTTCTCTTCCAAATCCCTAAACCCTAAATTATTACTCCCTTACTAAATCAATTTTCCCTCTATTTCTATTTCTTTCATCGGTTGACTATTTACATTTAGATTATAATGTTAGACTTTTGATTTTTTTAATTTAGTAATTTAATTACATTATTGTTTAAGAATTTCGGATTCGGATATCTGAATATCCATCCGGATAAATATATAATAAATTAAAATTATTATATTTATATATTATATATTTATATTATAAATCATTAAACTTAAAGTCTTAAGTTAAGACTCTTGACTTTTAAACTAATTAGTAATTACCTAACTAGCTTATTAACTTATTAAATCTAAAAGTTAAAACATTAATAAACTTAACTCTTAAACTCACTAACTCAGTAATATTAACTCCCGTCTCCCACTTAAAATATTTTAGAGTTAGGGTTCTTCTCCCCTCTGACTTCGATCTTCACCTCCTCTGGTGCCCAAATATTGAAGATTCTTTTCTCGTCCTTCCTATCTTGCCTCAAGAAGAAGAGGATTTCTCACCCGTCGAGTCTCTTTCTTCACACTGCTATGCGACTGTTAATTTCTCAGGTATACAAAGTGATAAGGGTGGAACCCGATCAGTGCTAGCGCGACGCTTCGAATAAGCGTATGGCCACGAACTCCGCCAGAAATCGCTCGGACACTCTAGTCACTCAGGCTTTCTCTGGCAGAGGTTCTTTCTCACTCCAAATATCCTAACCTCTAATGAGTGATGGTGGTCCCTATTTATAGGGTCCTTATGGGGGTAATCTGGTCATTATGGCTCTAACCGCCTAACTGCCAGATCTGGCCCGGGTCGACTTTGTGGGGTCGACTCCCTTGGGGTCGACTTTTGGCCCTCGACGTCCTTAGAGGTCGGCTCGGCTAAAGTCGTCCAAGGGAGTTGACTTCTCCATAAAGTCGATTGGAGCTCCCCATTGCCTATATGGGCGCTTCCACTCATTCTAGGTTATCGTAAGCTGATGTTGTGGTCTGGTACGGGATACTGCACCACCACAAAGGTATACATTTGCGTTTATTTCCATTCTAGTTTTTTTTTACCTGGTGTATGATCTAAACTGCTGTTCTAGAGTTTTCTTTTCGAGATTTCTTCACGTTTTATAGGGTTTTAGGGTCGCGTTGTATGATCTTCGAAATTATCAGCTATTTTTTGAACTATAGGCTATAGCCTCACTGCATATAGTGTTAGAAATATGATAAATTTTTATCATTTCACTGCAGATTTGTAGCTATTTGTAGCTATTTGTAGCTATTTCTAACAGAACAATAGCCTCACTAAAGATTTGATAAATTTTGTTGAATTTTTATTATTTTACTGAGTATAGGGCTTCTGATTGGTGATTGCTCTAGCTTGTTGACTTCTATCTGTTTTTAAGGATTACTTATTCAATGCACCTCACTACCTTCCTTGTTGGATACTTGCATCTTTGGTTTTCTCTTTGCCCCCTTTAACTCTAGCTAGTTTATTCTAAATTGTCAAATATCAATATATCATACTCTAGCTAGTTTTTTTTTCTTGTATTTTTTTTCTTTATTTAAATGTTTGTATTATTTTTCTTCATTTAAATAATTAAATATTTGTATTATTTTTCTTCAATAGGTTCCGATGGAAAACTTCGGGTCGAAGAGGGAAACTATCGAGACCGAGTCTTGATCGAATAGAATCTGAAAGCTTAATGCAAGAATGCAAGATGCTAGATGCTAGGATTGAACACTTGAATTTCATTTAATTTTCTGTTTTAATTTGCTTTTAATTGTTGTTGTTAGAGTATTTAATTTTCTGTTTGAATGATTGTTTATTTATTGAATTGTTGCTTGTTGATTACAGAAATTTTTTTAAACAATACTAGGATTTTTTTGCAATTTTTTTTTTAAAATATTATATTTTTAAATTACAGGGGGTTGTCAATAAAAAGTTATCCGGATTCGGATTATCAGAAAATCCGAATAATTTATTTGGATTCGGATTATCCAGATATCCGGATAATTGATCCGGATTCAGATTTTCAAATTCGAATTTTATTCGATCGGATTCAGATATTTGAATAATTATTCGGATACCTGCATATCGGATACCTGCATATCGGATCCGAATCCGACCGATATACATGCAAAATATAATTGTACGAGGAAACAATAGTTCCATAGGAAAACCATTTCCGAGACACTTTTTTTGGCACTGCTTCTTCATAACAATCCGTAAGTAAATAACCATGATAATAAAATACCTCAGTGTGATGGATTGATCATGAAGAACACATAGAAGATTAATAGAGGATGAGAATAGACCACGCAAACCATAGATTGTCAAATCATTATTTAATACCTTTGTAATTCCTAAATTATTATTTTAAGTTTTAGGGATGTAGATAGTTGAAATATTATTATAAAAGTAATTGTCTCTCAAATATACAAGAGTTATATACTATATCGCAGAATAAAATGTAATGAAAATGTATAATCAATACCCTTCAAATATATGTCTGTATAATGGAAGGTCTATATATATGTCAAGATATAAGATAAGATATCCTTGAAATAAATTTAAATCAAGTTAAATTAGTTAACATATAATTTATGATTACTGATGGTGTGTGGGCTCGCGCTAAGGGTTCATACAAATAACTCTCTGGTATCTCTTTCAACAATATTCAACCTCCTCCCCTGTTGGACCAGGGGAGGTATTTATAAAAGTCCTCCAAAGGTCTCCTTGGGCCTTCGTCGGTCCAGGCATGCCGCTCGAACGAGAGGCCTGAGGCCTGTTCGGCCCATTGTCCGTCTAGACGGGCCTCGGTACCAACAATTACAATGATCGATGATTAGATATAAGTTAAATTAGCATGAATTTTTTAGTCTTTCAAATCAAGCACGTTACTTTTATGGCATGTGGATGAAATATAACAATGTTCATTAGTCAATTCTCTGATTAATTATTAATAGGATTGTGGTCCAATCCTAACATAGATATATTGAGTCAAGTTTGACCTTGAATTTTTTTAAAATCAATCTCATTTATAGCGACCTACTTTTAGGGGTGAGATTCCCCTTATTCATACTGAGAAGTTGTTGAAGGTACTTTCTTTGCTTCTTAATAACATTTTGCAACTAACCACTGTACCGATAAGATAAGATAAGATAAGATAAGATAAGATAAGATAAGATAAGATAAGGTAAGATAAGATAAGATAAGATATTGTATATTAAGATTATTATATAAAATTAAAATACCAACTAATCTTATGTTACCATAAGACCCTTGAACCCTCAAATTCCCCAATTAATACAAATATAGCCGTTACGAATATAATTAATGCCTAAACCTATCTATCAATTAAAATTAAGAATACTCACCAATTTACTCTCTTCTATTCAAACATTCATCAATTGGATTGGTGATCAAAGTACTCTTACAAAAGCTTGAGTCTTGGATGATGGACTCTGAGCTTCTTTCCACTCAATATTTCAAAAAAGTCAGCTGAAGAATTATCACACAACAGAGCTCAAGAGAGTCTACTTGGCAAATGGATCTCCACTTGAAGTGCTTGGTAGAGGTGATGTTCATATCAGGACTAAGCTTGGCTTGTGGGTATTGAAAGATGACAGATACATTCCAGGATTGACAAGACAACTAATCTCAGTTAGCCAGTTGGGCCAGGAAGGGTATCAAACGAAATTTCCCAATAACTCAGGGAGAATCTCAAAGAGTGTGAGAGTGGTGGCCAAAGGATCAAAAATAGGTACTCTCTATCTTATACCTTCAGAAGAAAACACTAACAATGATTTGATTGCTTCAGCAACTAAGGAAGAAGACTCCACTCTATATGGCATATGAGAAGGGGTCATATAAGCGAGAAGGGCCTGATTATGTTACAATCTACTCGGAAATTTCCAAAGTTTAAGACTGTCAACTTGACAGTATGTGAAGAGTGTATTTTTGGGAAGCAAAAGTGATAGTACGAGGTCCGACACATAGACCACGGCACTAAAAGAAGTATCCCAAATTATCTGACACGTAGAAGAGGGGGGAGTACTGGTGATACAGTATCCCAAACTTGGTCATAACGCACCAGCAACTAGAGGTCCGGATAGCCCGAGATGAGCTAAGACACCTATTCCAGGTTCGGGGAGGTCCCAAGTCAACTCCTGGTGGTGATACAGTATCCCGGACTGGACCACGACACCAGTTTGAGATAATCCAGAATGGGTGAAAGTACCCATATAGGCATTGGGAGACCCCAGTCGACTTTATGGGGAAGTCGACCCCACCGGGAGACTTTTGCCAAGTCAACCTCTAAGGAGGTCGAGGGCCAAAAGTCGACCTCACAAAGTCGACCAAGGCCAGATCTGGGCAGTTAGGTGGTTAGAGCCCTAATGACCAGATTACCCTATGAGGACCTTATAAATAGGGGTCACCACCACTCATTAAGGGTTAGGTTATTTAGAATGAGAGAGAACCCCTGCCAGAAAGAGCATGAGTGACTAGAGTGTCCGAGTGATTTCCGGCGGAGTTCGTGGCCCTACGCTTTTTCGAAGCATCGTCCGAGCACTGATCGGCTGATCGGGTTCCACCCTTATTAGTTGGCGCCGTCTATGAATTCAAGATACTCACAAAACAGAAAGCTGGTCGACTTTTCCGAAAAGTCGCGGCCAAATCAGCTCCAAACAACTCAGATTTCATCGTTCAACTCGACTTTCTCGGGAGGTTCGACTCCCAGGGTCGACTTTTGGACTGGCCCGGCTCAATCACCTTAGGAGGATCGACCCCAGGCTCGACTTCCACAAGCTCAACTTACCCCAGGTCGACTTTCAGGGAAAGCTTCTCTTCGGGAGGATCGACCCTTAGGCTCGACTTGTGATCCATGCATGTCAACTTCCGTGAGAGGATCGAATTTACAACACTCGACTTTCCTAAGTCGACCTCTACACAAGTCGACCACTTCGACTCGATTTTCTCCAGACTGATAACAGAATAGTCAACACAAGGAAGACCTCGTATATGGGAGAGAAAACACCAGGAACAACCCAACAGGAGGGAAGTTTCTGCTATAGATCGAATAGCAGAGAGATTAAAAGCAGGCGAGACCACACGCAAAACCCGTACAATCCAGCATACAAGGGGTCAGACTTCGGCACATCCCTCCGGCCAAGGTTCAGAAAGGCAAAGGGCAAATAGCCACACAGCACAGTCCAGATCCATCCAACGAAAAAGTCAAGGGAAAGAAGTTAAAACCCATACTAAAACCCATATTCCACACATAGAGGAAACTGGGGATTCAGAGGATACAATACGAAGGCATCCAGTCTTGTTCGAGGGCATGGAGGCTTTAGACAGTTCACTAATAATAAACTATACATCGATAGGGTTCAAACTACCAAAGTTACCAGAGTATGATGGAAAACAGGACCCCATAGATCATGTCAATATGTTCAGGGGAGCAATGCAGTGGGTGACAGAAAGGGATGACATATTGTGCAGGGCCTTTCCAGGAACCTTAAAGGGTACCACATATAGATGGTTCGCAGATTTTCCAGCCAAAAGTATTAAAAGCTCCTCGGACCTAAGAGAGAAGTTTCTGGCTCAACACTGTGGTAATGTAAGGGTAAAAAAGGGGACAGATTCGTTGTTTCTGATAAAGTAGAACAATGATACCCTCAGAAATTACACAAACAAATTCACTAAGGCAATGCAGATGGTTTCCAACCTCAATACAACCATCACAATTTATGCATACTCAAGCGGTTTAGACATGAATAGTCCACTAGCAATTAAGCTGAATGTAAAACCCGTGAATAGCATAGAAAAAATGATGGCTAAGGCACAAAAGTACATGAACTCTGAGGAAAAAGAAAAAGAGAAAGTGGCCGCCGCCACAAGAGCATTTCAGCCACAGAAAGAAAAATTCAAAAAGTTTGAAAAAGAAGAGTCATCATGGAAACCCAGGCACGATAGCAGAGTCTATCAAACACTAGAAGAACCTAGGAGATCCAGGTTCCATAATTCCAATAATCCCTTCAATACGTTCCATCAAGAAATATATGGCAGGGAGAAGGGAAAAATGAAATTTCCAGAGCCCATTCCTCTAGATCCCACCACCAAAGAAGCCCGCGAGAAGAACAGAAGATACTACGAGTTCCACAGGGATTACGGGCATGGAACCAATACCTGTAGGGAATTGGGTACCTTCTTAGAGGCTCAAGCAAAGGCAGGAAAGCTAAAAGGATATGTGGCTTAGATTCATGAAAAAACAAGTTGTAAACCCCCAAGAAGCAGAGGAAAGCGAGAACGTTCGAGAAGTCCAGATGACAAACCCGATGACCAAAAGAGAAAGGTCGTCAGTGTTATTTTCAAAGGGGGGTCAGTTGGACAAAGCAGAATCTATACAAGAAAATTCCTACACACTACCACGCAACCAGTAAGGAATCCAAAGAAAAGAGCATACTCACAGGAGGATGTTAGCTTTTCGGAAGAGGATCTGGATAACATAGCAAACCCGCATGAGGACCCATTGGTAATCCAGATAGACATAGGAGCAGACATAACTCTGACCAAAGTAATGGTAGACAACGAACGCTCAGTAGATATCCTATATCTGGTAGCCTTTGAGAAAATGGGCTTCAAAAAAGAGCAGTTGACACCGGCCAAAGAGGCAATCTACGGTTTCACAAATACTAAAGCTCCAGTAGCGGGAACAATCGATTTAGAAATATCCTTGGGCGAGAGAAGAGGAAGAGTGTCTAGAACAACACATTTTATTGTGGCAGATATTATCTCTCCATTCAACGGAATCCTAGAAAGACCAAGCATACACGGCTTCAAGGCAGTACCCTCATCCTACCATCAGACCTTCAGATATTTGGGAAATGATGGAAAAATGGCAGCTGTGCAAGGAGCGCAAAGGGATTCGAGGGATTCGTACAGAAAAGCAACCAAGATGGCCAAGCCCACAACTCTGTTCATTCGAGAGAGGGAGGACAAGGAGGAAATGGCAACACAAGGCCAATTCGAAGAAGTTGCATTAACTGGAGGAGGAAAAATTCTAATAGGTACGTCCGTTACCCTAGAATTAAAAGCCTCCTTGATAGAATTATTAAATACTCATGGGGCATCGTTTGTATGGGAGAGAGAGGCACCCTCACAAGTACAACGGACGATAGCATGCCATAAGCTAAACATTGACCCGGACTTCACTCTAGTACGGAAGAAGCGAAGGATCCTCGCAGCTGAAAGGAAAGAAGCAGTACGGGCCGAGATAGAAAAATTAATCAGTGCAGGACACATACGCGAGGTCAAATACCCACAATGGCTAGCCAACATGGTAATGGTTAAGAAGTCCAACGGGAAGTGGTGAATGTGCATAGACTTTACAGACCTCAACAAAGCCTGCCCAAGAGATAGTTATCCACTCCCCTCAATTGACAAACTAGTAGATGATGCCTCCAGAAATGAACTACTATCAATGATGGATGCGCACTCAGGCTACAACCAGATACTCATGAAAGAAGAAGATGAGGAAGCCACGTCATTCATCACAGAATGTGGAACTTTCTGTTACAGAGTTATGCCATTTTGATGAAGCACTGAATCTGCTACCAGGGCTCGCGGTGGTGCGAGGTGATGCCGGAGGCTTTGGAGTCCACGACGCACGCTCTACGTCAAATACCTGCAAGTGGAAACTAGGCGATTCTAATGAGACTCCCCGAGTTTCGTAGTGATGCTCTGGTGTGAGAGAGGAACTTGAATCGTGCCTTTGAGTGTCCCCTTGAGACCCTTTTTATAGGATCTCGGAGGGCGCAATCAAAGGCGGACATCGCGCCTATGGTCATATATGGTAACATTTATGATGTTGGCTGACGGCGAGTAACGGTCGTAAGTCGCCGATTCAGGTATGGAAGTCGCCTAGTTAGGGCTAACTCGGCGAGTTTCTAGGGCCAAGATGTGCAGTCTACCATACTGCCGATCTTGCCTTAACTCGGCGAGTTATCCTGTATGTCGGCGACTTGGTAGTCCAATCGGGCGACTTACGGGCTAACTCGGCGATCTGGACGATGAACGTGTTCCGCACCGTGGGAGCTCTCCGGGGGTCCTGCCATAGCGACGGAGCCCTAGTCCTTGTTGAAAGGCGTTGCTGGGAGTGACTGACG
>LFYR01001399.1:74166-86211 GCA_001185155.1 Zostera marina
CTTTACTTTAATCAATCCTCGGTGAATCTGGCCGAAGCGACAGACTGACCATGCTCATGTTTGACGACTTCTGGCCAGAGCGACAGAAGTGTCGGGAGAGCTTGTGATACTCCCCCCTGAGTTTTGACAATTTTCGGCCGGAGCGACAGAAAAGTCGGGAGAGCTTGTGATACCCCCCCCTGAGATATGACGATTTCTGGCCGAAGCGACAGAAAAGTCGAGAGAGTTTGTGATACTCCCCCCTGAGATATGACGATTTTCGGCCGGAGCGACAGAAAAGTCGGGAGAGTTTGCGATACTCCCCCTGAGATATGACGATTTCTGGCCGAAGCGACAGAAAAGTCGAGAGAGTTTGCGATACTCCCCCCTGAGATATGACGATTTCTGGCCGAAGCGACAGAAAAGTCGAGAGAGTTTGCGATACTCCCCCCTGAGATATGACGATTTCTGGCCGAAGCGACAGAAAAGTCGAGAGAGTTTGTGATACTCCCCCCTGAGGTTTGACAATTTCCGGCCGGAGCGACAGAAAAGTTGAGAGAGTTTGTGATACTCCCCCCTGAGATTTGACGATCTCTAGCCGAAGCGATAGAAATGTCGGGAGAGCTTGTGATACTCCCTCTCGATGTTTGACGATCTCTAGCCGAAGCGATAGAAATGTCGGGAGAGCTTGTGATACTACCCCTTGATGTTGTGGAGGGGGGCTTGTGATTTTCCCCTAAGATACTATATGATATCCTAAGTCGGAGACTTAAGGTGTTAACTCGCCGACTTAGCATTGGGGTTGTTTTTTGAGAAACCTGGAGGTTCGCTGACCTGGATCGGCGATTTTCTTATAAACTCGGAGAGTCTTAGTATGAGCTGGCGGATCTCTTCGAGAATCCTCAGGATCTTGGGAAATATTTGCAAATTTTCCAAGTATGGAAATTTCCTCTTCGTATCCCGTGATTTTTGCCCAAACTCGGCGAGTTTGCGAGAAACTTGCCGAGTCTTGTGGATTTGGAGATCAATTAGCGATTTTTCTTCGCGTAATTTCTAGATTCTCCAGGGAGTTTTTGCAATTTGCCCAGGGTCTATAAATAGTGAGTTGATTATTTTAATCCGCACATCACTTTCCCCGATTTGCTTAAACCCTAATCCCTTTCGAAGTCGCCAAGTTTCTTCCTAAGTCGCCGACTCTCATCACAATCACCAGAACTTTTTTCCAAGTCGCCGAGTCTAATTCTAAATCGCCGACTTATGGCAGACGAACCGTCTCTCCCTAGATTGACAATGTCGGAGACCGAGGCTCTGGTCGTCGACATATTGAACGATGATATTGATGAAGGCTTGACGGGGGTGCTCGACACCGTCGAGTCTCCGATTCCCTCGCCTTCGCGCGGTGAGTCGGAGACTCCGGCTGTCGATGCGCCTCAGAACGTCAAGTTCTTGGCCACTGCCCGTGAGTTGCTCGGGATGACTCCTGAAAACTCGCCGAGTTCTCACAAGAAATCAGCGAGTTTGACGGATGACTCCCTGGCTCTGGTCGTGGCAGAGCCTTTTGTTGAACCGGGCGAGATCCCCCCGACTTTTGCAGCTAAGTCGGCGAGTCCCCTTGGGAAGTCGCCAGCCAAAGGCAAGGGGGGTGTCCCCATGTTTAAGAGACCTCGCCGAGTAATTCAACTCGGATCGGCGAGTTCAGTACCATCATTGGCGAGTTCAGCACCTAAATCGCCGACATTGCCCCCAAACTCGGGGGATGTTTCTGAAGAACCTGAACCCATCCAAGCGGTGGAATCTGAAGGGCCGATAGACGAATCTGAGAGGCCGAAGAAAAGAAAGAGGAAGCACCCTAAACATGCAAGGGATTCCTCTGAGAAGCCTGACGAGAGTAATGCCCCCATTCCTCATATTTATGGGATGGGTGGTAGAGGAAAGACGCACTTCCCCTCTGCGGAGGATGTACGGGTACCTGAGCCCTTTGACTATACTCAGGAATTGCCAGTTGACCGCGGCCAGAGCCGTTGCCGCAATGATCCTTCTGACGGATCGCAAACTCCTCCTCCTCCTATGGAAATGGACAAGGATGGAGATCACGTGAACCTCCCGTTCTACGAGGGAGTGGAGAACCACACCGGCTATGCACACTGCGAGACCTTGCCAGGTGGTGAGATTAGACTGCTGCCCCTTAGCGACACGGACGAGGGGTCCTTTGAGGAGGTTTCTGTCAATGCACCTCTCGTGCCTCAGAACGAGACCGTGCATCCCTTTTCCATAACCTCTGCGCTTGAATCCCGTTAAATACTGCACGGGATTCGCATATCTGGGCATCTGCGATTTTGGGGATCGCGATATCAGCCCGCGAATCTGCCTCCAGCCGGGTTCCAAGCCATCCCCCGCCTCTACTTCATACACTTCTCGATGCTGCCCATTCCAACGCTGATGAGAGAAGTGCTGCTTCAAGGGGGGGTCTCGCTGTCGCAGATGCAGGCAGCGTTTTTTGTGTACTTGAGAGGATTCTCCAACATCTGTTGGAGCCTGAACATCCCTGCAACCGCCGCCTTGTTTTTCTGGTTCTTCAAATTTGTCAAGGCGCCCGCTTCCGAATCTGGTCGGTTGGGGTTGGCAAAGCGGTTCAGCGGACGAGAGCTGATCGTAGAACTCCCCACTAACTATGGGCCTCAGTGGAAGAGCGAGTTCTTTTTTATTGATTCTACATTTGTACGCGGGAGCCGCGAGAGGTGGGCCAATGCTCGCCGCGTACACCTAGATGTTCCTTGAGCCCTGAGCAAGGCTAAACTGAAGCGGGTTAAGAAAATCTCTTCTGCTCTCGCTTCTTTTGATTGCGGTCAAGGAGTTCCTTTCGCTTTGTGTCAGCGAGAGGACTTTACATTTTCTGATGTGACACACTACATGCGGTCGGAGGACCCTTCTGGAAATCCTATCAAGAAGAAGAAGGGTACTCATCTCTTCCGCGAGGCGGTGCTTCCACATTTGGCCGTGAGACTTCGCGGCGCAAAGCTGATTAGAGAAAGGAAGGCCCAAGAGACTGGCCCCCGCAGGACCTTCGAGACTGGGTCGAGCTCGAGGTCTGTTCCTGATTTCGCCCCCTTCCGCACCACTTTTGACTATCCGGGCTTGTTCGCCGATGAAGGGGTGCGAGCGAAGGCTGCCCAGCTGCTTCTGACCAAGCTTGGGATTGGATACGCGAAGAGCTTAGTAAAGCTAAATCTGCTGTAAGTGATTCGCAATCGCTTTTTATATATATGTGTTTCATTTTATTTTACTAATTGATTGTTTTGTTTTGTAGGTCGCGTATCTATCAAATGCATCGATTGGGATGCAATCTGCTAACGACACACTCCGTTTTCAACAGGAGTACAACAAGCTTGATGACAAGTATCAAGCTGTCTGCAAAGAAGTGTGGTCGTTGAGAAAGACCCTCCAACGGAATAAGAAGTTGGAGGAACAAGCTGCTGAGCACGAGAAAGCGATAGCGGCGAAGAACAAAGAGTGTGCTGCACACCGACTTGAAATTGCTAATCTTCGCCAAAGTTGTGACTCTTTGAGAGAATCTGAGTCGCGTCTCGCTAGGTGCAGACGCAGCTAGGTGCGGAAGTGGGAAATGCGATGATTTCTGAAACACAAATTCAGAAATTGCAAGTGGAACTTTCTGAATCCACTTCCGCTCTGAAAGATTTGGAAGGTCGCTTCTCTCGATCCACGGAGAAGTCGAAGAAGATGAAGGAAGCTCTGGACGCTTCTTCCGAAAAAGTCAAGGACTTGGAGTTCGAAGTTGATGGTCAATCTGATCAACTCCAGGACTTGAACTTTTTCGGTCCTCATGTTTTTACAAGAGTGCCCGCCAATTACATTTCTGACATTATGGCGTGGCTAGAAGAACATCCTGAAGTGCAGCTGGAGCACAAGGAAGCCTTAGATAAGATCAAAAGCGATGTTCACGAAGCGAAGAAAGAAGACTAAACTATTATTGTAATGGATTTCCTTCTATTTTTGTAGTGGATTTTGTAACTTATTTTTTGTGTTAATGAAACTACTTTTTTTTGCTAATGTGTTTAGACTTAAACTAGATTCATAAATCGTAACTTAGTCGCTCTGGACGTAAGTTAGATACTTAGGACATAGGTTTGGTCGTACGAATCGTAGTTGAACTTAAACACAAATCGTAACTTAGTCGCTCTGGACGTAAGTTAGATTCTTTTAACTCTACTTAGCTACCTAGGCTACAGATCTATGATGGGAAGATGGACCCAGTGGACCATATAAATATGTTCGTGGGGGCAATACAGTGGGCCACATCAAGGGATGACATCTTATGTAGAGCATTCCCAGGAACATTGAAAGGACCTACATACAGATGGTTCGTCGAACTGCAGCCAGGGAGCATAACAAGTTTCGAGGACTTGAAAAAGAAATTCGTTGCCCAACATTGTGGAAACACAAGAGTCAGAAAGGGCACAGAATCACTGTTCGCAATCAAACAGAATGGAGATACGCTCCGGAATTACACAACCAAATTCACGGAAGCCATGCAAAAAATCTCCGACCTAAACACAACAATCGCAATATGCGCATACTCAAAGGGGCTAGACATGAACACACCGTTAGCAATAAAACTAAATGTTAGTAATGTAAAATGCATGGAAGATCTGCTAACAAAGGCCCAGAAATATATAAATTCTGAAGAGTATGAGAAAGAAAAAGAAAGAGGTGTCATAAGCAATAAAAAAGCATATGAAGCACCAAAAAAGAAATTCCAAAAATTTGAGAAAGGAGAATCATCCTGGAGACCAAAACACGATGGAAAGGTCTACCAGACATCTGAGGAGTTTAGGAAACCAAGGTATCCGAAGTATAAAGACTTAGGATTCACGGTTTTCAGCACTCCAAAAGAGGAAATCTACAATAGAGAAAAAGGAAAAATAAGGTTTCCTCAACCAGAAGAGTTAGACCTTGCAACAAAAGAAGCTCGAACAAGGAGGAACAGGTATTGCAAGTTTCACAAGGATTACGGGCACAACACAGAAAACTGCAGGGAGCTAAGCACCTTCCTGGATACACAAGTAAAGGAAGGAAAGCTAAAACAATACATAAACAAAATAGAAAGGGGGGACAAGGCTGCAAGGACCCAAAGAACAAGGGTAAGCGCCAACGCTCAAGAAGTCCCGATTCAGACACTGACCACAAAACAAGGGTGATAAATTTAATCTTCGGTGGAGGATCAGTAGGAGAAAGCAGAAGTTACTCGCGCAAGGTAATGCAGACTACCACGGTACCAAAATCTAAGAAAAGATCGTACCCAAGCGAGGAGATAAGCTTCTCTGAGGAAGATCTGGACAATGTGGTCAGCCCACATGAGGATCCGCTAGTAATACAAGTGGATATCGGGGATGATTTAAGTCTGAATAAAGTAATGGTGGACAATGGCAGCTCAGTAGACATACTATACCTAGCTGCATTCGAAAAAATGGGCTACAAGGTGGATCAGCTAACCCCGGCCAAGGAAGCCATTTATGGGTTCACAAACACAAAAGCCCCAGTAGCAGGAGCCATCGATCTACAGATATCCCTGGGAAAGAGAAACGGAAGAGTATCACGCACGGCACACTTCATCATGGTCAATATAGACTCTCCATTCAATGGGATCTTGGGCAGACCAAGCATTCACGGTTTCAAGGCAATACCGTCATCTTACCACCAATGCTTCAGGTACCCAGGAAAAGATGGCAAAATGGCAACAGTTTTTGGAGCACAGAAAGACTCCAGAAACTCGTACAGGAAGGCAACTAAAATAGCCAAACCTATAACCCTGTACATCCAAGAAAGAGAGGAGGAAGAAGACACAACCTCAGCTAATCAAGTTGAGGAGGTCAAACTCTCAAAAGGAGGAGTCCTGATAGGCACATCCTTATCCTCCGAGTTGAAAAAATCACTACTGCAACTGTTAGAAACTCATGTGCACACATTTGTATGGGAAGGGGAAGCACCCTCACAGGTACAGCGTACTATAACATGCCATGAACTCAACATAGACAGTAGCTTTACTTCTGTACGACAGAAGCGAAGAATACTCGCAGCTGAAAGGAAGGAGGCAGCACAGGCTGAAATTGAAAAATTAATCAAAGCTGGGCACATCCGGGAAGTTAAATATCCAAAGTGGTTAGCAAACCTAGTCATGGTTAAAAAATCTAATGGGAAGTGGAGGATGTGTGTAGACTTCACAGATCTCAACAAAGCATGTCCAAAAGACAGCTACCCACTCCCATCCATCGACAGATTAGTAGATGCAGCATCAGGAAATGAGTTGCTATCTATGATGGATGCACATTCAGGGTACAACCAGATCCTAATGAAAGAAGATGATGAAGAGGCCACGTCATTCATCACAGAATGGGGGACATATTGCTACAAAGTCATGCCTTTCGGCTTACGAAATGCAGGAGCAACCTTCCAAAGGCTGATGGACAAGGTTTTCAAAAAGCAGGAAGGAAGAAATGTCCTGGCATATGTAAATGACATTCTGGTGAAATCCAAGAAAGCAGATGAACACCCAAATGATCTAAAAGAGACCCTGGAAACTCTGCAGAATTACGGGATGAGGTTAAACCCTGCCAAATGCAGTTTCGGAGTACAAGAAGCAAAATTTCTTGGATTCTATGTAGGGCAGAAAGGGATAAAACCAAATCCAGATACTAGAAACAGTACCACCTCGAACAATAAAGGAGGTACAGAAGCTAAATGGAAAAATCAATGCCTTAAGTCGGTTCGTTTCTAAAACAGCAAACAAGTGCAAACCCTTTTTCCAGCTGTTAAAAACTAGTCAAAAAGGGCAATAACATGGACCTCAGAGTGTGATGAGTCATTTCAACAACTCAAAACACATCTGGCTTCTCTACCACACCTAACTTCACCAAAGATAGGGGAGGAATTGTACGTCTATGTAGCAGCTTCAGAGGAGGCTATCAGTGCAGTTCTAATATGTCAAAGGGACAGTGAACAAATCCCGATATATTATCACTCAAAAAGGCTACAGGGAGAAGAAACAAGATATCCTCCAGTGGAAAAAATAGTCCTAGCAGTAGTACATGCAGCACGCAGATTCAGAGCATACTTTCTGGCTCATACAATTAAAGTCTTAACAGAGCATCCACTCCGAAGAATCCTCCACAGGCCAGATACTTCCGGAAGATTGACGAAGTGGGCACTGGAGTTAAGCGAGTTCGATGTAGATTTTGTTCCTTCCACAGCCATCAAGGGACAAGCAGTAGCAGACTTTATTGTAGACATGACCCAAGAAAGCAAAGAAAAACCTTGGATAGTAGAGGTTGATGGCTCAAGCTGCAGCACAGGTGCAGGAGTGGGAATAAAGATAATCACTCCAGACCAAAGGATATATGAACATTCTATCAGATTACAGTTCTCAGCTACAAATAATATAGCAGAATACGAAGGTGTAATCCAAGGCATGAGAATCCTCAGAAGGTTGGGAGCCTGTTCAGTAATCATTAGAACAGATTCTCAACTAGTGGCTCGACAATTCACAGGAAAGTTTACAGTTAAAGAACCTCTGATCGTACAGTACGCAGCCACACTAGAAAAAGTCAAAAAACAATTCACCAAGGTAGGGTAGAGCAGATTCCAAGGAGTCAAAATAACTCAGCTAATGCCCTGGCAAAGTTAGCATCTGCTTTCGAGAGGGGCAGAGAGAGATACTAGTTGACTCAGCATCTACACCTTCATGTAACTTGGTCACAATACAGGTAGAAGACTGGAGGAAACCCTTGATAGAATACTTCGAGGGGCAGAAACTTCCTGAAAACAAGAATGAAAGGCGTAAGTTACAAACACGCATTTCAAGATTCTGCCTGATCGGTGACATTCTGTATAAGAAATCCTACGATGAACCTCTAATGAAATGTGTCTCAACAGAAGAAGGACAATTCATTGTAGAGGAGATTCATCAAGGGGTATGCGGAATACACCAGGGGGGAAGATCTCTAGCCCAAAGAATAATAAGGCAGGGATACTTCTGGCCCACACTGAAAAAAGATGTCGTCCTATTCGCAAGAAAATAGGCCTGCCAAATACACAAAAACATACAGAGAAATCCCGCAACTCAGCTAATAGGGGTAGAAAGCCCCATCCCCTTCGCAATGTGGGGGTTAGACATTGTGGGACATTTCCAGTATCGACAGGTCAGGCTAAATTCATATTTGTGGCTGTCGATTACTTCACCAAATGGGTCAAGACACTAGCTGTACCTAAAATAACTCAAGGAGCAGCAACAAAGTTTGTCTTCAAGTGCATAATGTGCAGATTCGGTGTTCCAATGCATATAGTGACAGATAATGGGACACAGTTTACCGGTGGGGAGTTTAC
The DNA here is from genome assembly GCA_001185155.1 of Zostera marina. Taxonomy (NCBI): domain Eukaryota; kingdom Viridiplantae; phylum Streptophyta; class Magnoliopsida; order Alismatales; family Zosteraceae; genus Zostera; species Zostera marina. The sequence continues at coordinate 82,543 of LFYR01001399.1, forward strand.
GAGATTGTGCGAGAACATGGGCACTAGAATCCATTTTTCATCGGTATACAGACCACAGGGTAATGGGCAAGTAGAGGTCACAAACAGAGCCATTGTTCAGGGACTGAAGAAAAAGGTCGAATAGGCCAAAGGTTCGTGGGCAGATCTACTACCAGAGATCCTGTGGGCGTATAGAACCACTGAAAAGACACCCACCGGAGAAACCCCGTTCTCACTAACATATGGAATGGAAGCACTAATCCCAACAGAGCTAAGCATTCCGACAGTCAGAGTGTTATCCTATGACATGGAAGAAAACATGAAATCATGTGCGATAACTCTAGACTTGATGGATGAGCTAAGGGATAATGCACAGGCAAAGAATGCAGCTTACAAGCAAAGTATCGCTAGATATCACGACAAGAATGTCAAGGATAAAGCGATAAGAAAAGGAAACCTAGTATGGAGAAGAGCAAGTGTCGGCAGAAAGGACTGCTCTAAAGGCAAACTAGGCGCAAATTGGGAAGGACCATATGTGGTGGAGGAGGAACTCCGACCAGGCACGTACAAGTTAAAACGGGAAGATGGAACAGGCATTCCCAACACTTGGCACGCAGATAACCTACAGTTATATTTTTAACGATTAAGTAGGACTATGTGTTACTCGTTGTAATAGTTTAAACTACTTAACTAATATGTTGTTTAGTTAGCTATTTTACTAATAAACATCACTCAAAAAAGTACATTCCATAGAAAGTTCAGATCGACATTCCCAGAAGGGGGATAGACGTCGACATTTAACAAGGAATTCGATGCCTTCAAAAGAGAAGGTCAGGATTGACATTCCACAGAAAATTCAGTTCGACATTCCCAGAAGGGGGATAGACGTCGACATTTACCAAGGAATTCGATGCCTTCAAAAGAGAAGGACAGGATCGACATTCCACAGAAAATTCAGTTCGACATTCCCAGAAGGGGGATAGACGTCGACATTAACCAAGGAATTCGAAACCTTCAAAATAAAAGGGCAGGATCGACATTCCACAGAAAATTCAGTTCAACATTCCCAGAAGGGGGATAGACGTCGACATTTACCAAGGAATTCGAAACCTTCAAAATAGAAGGGCAGAATCGACATTCCACAGAAAATTCAGTTCGACATTCCCAGAAGGGGGATAGACGTCGACATTTACCAAGGAATTCGAAGCCTTCAAAAAAGAAGGACAGGATCGACATCCCAGAACTATTCTGATCGACATCCTTAGAAAAAGATGAGATCGACTTTTGAACAACATCGACATTTCCAGGGAGAAATGAGATCGACTTGTTGTACAAACTTCGACATCTTCAGAAAAGGATAGAATCAACAGTCACGAGACTTCGACATCCTCAGAAAAAGATGAGATCGACTTTTGAACAACATCGACATTTCCAGGGAGAAATGAGATTGACTTGTTGTACAAACTTCGACATCTTCAGAAAAGGATAGAATCGGCAGCCACACGACATCGACATCCTCAGAAAAAGATGAGATCGACTTTTAACAAACGTCGACATCTCCAGGGAGAGATGAGATCGACTTTTTGTATAAACCTCGACATCTTCAGAAAAGTATGGTACTGACCAGAAGAAAGCATCGACTACACTAACATACTTCAGAGTAAAGGTGTAAGTCGAGTAAAGGAAAAGGTAAAAAGTATCTTTATTCAAAATTACGAAAAATGATGAATGAAAAATATATTACAGATTTCTAATTAAAATTGATGCGGCGACGCAAGCGGCGAGGAACCTGGTCCAGCGGGGAAGCACCGCGGCGAGGACGCCTCCGACGTCGACCACAAGGAGGGATAACAGAAGAAGAGGCAGGCGGAAGATCGCCACCAGACCATTCTTCAAAAATTGATTCCCTAGCAGCAACAACAACACTCTGCCGCTCAACAATAAGTTGGCGCAAAAAAGGAAGATCCAAGGCCGAGGACCGAGGATCCAAAATATTCAAAATTCGATCCAACTCCTCAATCTCCCCCTGAATAAAATCAGCAAAGAGACTCACAAGAAGAGCCATGGATGAAGGAGAAGAAGGACCTAAGGGCTCTATTTATAGACCCAAGGACAGCACAAAAGGACAAAAAAGGTGAAACCGACTTTTTGACACAAGGACTCGACTTTTGGGCCAAAGCATCATGAATCGACTTTTTCACAAAGGAAGCGATGCAAGGACCCAGGGAATCGACTTTTTGACAAAAGTCGACGAGGGGATCGACTTTTTCTTCCCACACAGAAGGGGTGCAGAAAAAAGAACCCTGACAACTTGGAGTTGCGAAAAGTACGCCAAGATAGGAGGGAATCAACTTTTTCTTCCCACACAGGAAGGGTGTAGAAAAAAGGACCCTGACAAGTTAAAGCGGCGGAAGCACACCAAGACAGGAGGGTGTAACACGAAATACTCCTGAGGAATCGTGGAAGTCCACAACTCGGGCGGCGATACGACAGCAAAATGAACTGAGCCATACTAAGATATTTGAACTCCTACCATTACTGGACGCAGTAACAAAGTAGGACGTCAAATTAACTCTACCTACGGAAGAACGTGGGCAGAGAAAGTCTTAATGGTAACAGAGTCAGGATGCGTATCCCATCCAAGAACAAGAGTAAACCTCACCTATGGAAACGTAGGTTAGACGAGGTATGTACTCAAAAGTGAACCCCACCTACGGAAGAACGTAGGTTAGACGGGGGACACATCAGCTAAAGAGTGAACCTCACCTACGGAAGAACGTAGGTTAGACGAGGGATGTACTCAAGAGTGAACCTCACCTACGGAAACGTAGGTTAGACGAGGGATGTACTCAAAAGTGAACCCCACCTACGGAAGAACGTAGGTTCGACAGGGGACACATCGGCTAAAGAGTGAACCTCACCTACGGAAGAACGTAGGTTAGACGAGGGATGTACTCAAGAGTGAACCTCACCTACGGAAACGTAGGTTAGACGATGGATGTACTCAAAAGTGAACCCAACCTACGGAAGAACGTAGGTTAGACGGGGGATACATCGGCTAAAGAATGAACCTCACCTACGGAAGAACGTAGGTTAGACGAGGGAAATACTCAAGAGTGAACCTCACCTACGGAAGAACGTAGGTTAGATGAGGGATGTACTCAAAAACGAACCCCACCTACGGAAGAACGTAGGTTAGACGGGGGACGCATCGGCTAAACACACACCCCGTTCTACAAAAAACGTAGACAGAGGGGCAAGTGTTCAAGAGTGAATCTCACCTACAGAAGAACGTAGGTTAGACGAGGGACGTACTCAAGAGCAAACCTCACCTACGGAAGAACGTAGGTTAGACGAGGAATAAGCTCAAAGGGTGAACCTCACCTACGGATAAACGAAGGTAGACGAGGAATCACACTCAGCCTCAGTCGCAGAAAGGAGAGCAAAAGGAGGGGGCAAGTATTCAAATAATAATCCTCACCTACGGATGAACGTAGGCAGACAAGGAACCACGCTCAACCCCTATCGCATAAAGGCGAGCAAAAAGATGGGGCAAGTATTCAAAAAATAATCCTCACCTACGGATGAACGTAGGTAGACGAGGAATCACACTCAGCCTCAGTCGCAGAAAGGCGAGCAAAAGGAGGGGCAAGTATTCAAATAATAATCCTCACCTACGGATGAACGTAG
>LFYR01001401.1:53067-74777 GCA_001185155.1 Zostera marina
GATATCAAACCACTTTCACCTATCGAGTTTAACTACGATTCATACGACCAAACTTTCGTCCTAAGTGACTAAGAATCTAACTTACGTCCAAAAGCGACTAAGTTACGATTTGGAAACCTAGTTAAGTCGAGTTTTTCCAAACTCATGTCCTAAGTGACTAAAAATCTAACTTACGTCCAAAAGCGACTAAGTTACGATTTGTGAATCTAGTTTAAGTTCAACTAAACCTACGTCCTAAGTGGCTAAGTAAAGTTGAAAGAATCTAACTTACGCCCAAAAGCGACTAAGTTACGATTTATGATTCATACGACTAAACCTATGTCCTAAAAATCTAACTTACGTCCAAAAGCGACTAAGTTACGATTCGTGAATCTAGTTTAAGTTCAACTAAACCTACGTCCTAAGTGGCTAAGTAAAGTTGAAAGAATCTAACTTACGCCCAAAAGCGACTAAGTTACGATTTTTGATTCATACGACTAAACCTATGTCCTAAGAATCTAACTTACGTACAGAGCGACTAAGTTAGGATTTATGAATCTAGTTTAACTCTAAAACACATTAGCAAAAAAGTAATTTCATTGACAAAAAATAAATTACATAATCCACTACAAAATGTTAAAAGGAAAGCTATTACACAATTTCTAATCTTCTTCTTTCCTCGCGTTACGAACATCGCTCTTGATCTTATCCAAGGCTTCCTTGTGCTCCAGCTGCACTTCAGGATGTTCTTCCAGCCACGCCATAATATCTGAAATGTAGTTGGCAGGCAGACTTGTAAAGACGTGAGGTCCGAAAAAGTTCACGTCTTGGAGTTGATCGGATTGACCATCAATTTCGAACTCCAAGTCCTTCACCTTTTCGGAAGAAGCGTCCAGAGCTTCCTTCATCTTCTTCGACTCCTCCGTGGATCGAGAGAAGCGATCTTATAAATCCTTTAGGGCGGAAGTGGATTCAGAAACTTCAACTTGCAATTTCTGAATTTGTGTTTCAGAAATCATCGCATTTCCCACTTCCACATCCAGCTGCGTCTTCAGCATATCAATCCGTTTTCGGGCAGCAGCGAGAAGCAACTCATTTTCTTTCAGAGAGTCACAGCTTCGGCGAAGATCAGCAATTTCAAGTCGGTGCGCAATGCACTCTTTGTTCTTCGCCGCTATCGCTTTCTCGTGCTCAGCAGCTTGTTCCTCCAACTTCTTGTTCCGTTGGAGGGTCTTTCTCAACGACCACACTTCTTTGCAGACAACTTGATACTTGTCATCAAGCTTGTTGTACTCCTGTTGAGAACGGAGTGTGTCGTTGGCAGATTGCATCCCAATCGATGCATTTGATAGATACGCGACCTACAAAACAAAACAATCAATTAGTAAAATAAAATAAAACAAATATAAATGAAAAGCGATTGCAAATCACTTACAACTGATATAGCTTTTCCAAGCTCTTCGCGTATCCAGTCCCCAGGCTTAGTCAGAAGCAGCTGGGCAGCCTTTGTTCGCACCCCTTCATCGGCAAACAATCCCGGATAATCAAATGTGGTGCGGAAGGGGGCGAACTCAGGAACAGACCTCGAGCTCGACCCAGTCTCGAAGGTTCTGCGGGGGCCAGTCTCTTGGCCTTCCGTTCTCTAATCAGCTTAGCGCCGTGAAGTCTCACGGCCAAGTGTGGAAGGACCGCCTCGCGGTATAGATGTGCACCCTTCTTCTTCTTGATTGGATTGCCAGAAGGGTCCTCTGACCGCAGGTAGTGTGCCACGTCAGAAAAAGTGAAATCCTCTCGCTGGCACAAAGCGAAAGGAACTCCTTGCCCGCATTTGAAAGAAGCAAGAGCAGAAGAAATCTTCTTCACCCGCTTCAGCTCAGCCTTGCTTAGGGCGTAAGGAACATCTAGATGTACGCGACGAGCATTGGCCCACCTCTCGCGGCTCCCGCGTACAAATGTTGAATCAACGAAAAAGAACTCGCTCTTCCACTGGGGCCCATAATTAGTGGGGAGTTCTATGATCAGCTCACGTCCGCTGAACCGCTTTGCCAACCCCAACCGACCAGATTCGGAAGCGGGCGCCTTGACAAACTTAAAGAACCAAAAGAACAAGGCGGCGGTTGCAGGGATATTCAGGCTCCAACAGATGTTGGAGAATCCTCTCAAGTAAACAAAGAATGCTGCCTGCATCTGCGACAACGACACCCCCCCTTGAAGCAGCACTTCACTCATCAGTTCAGGAATTGGCAGCATTGAGAAGTGTCTGAAGTAGAGGCGGGGGATGGCTTGGAATCCGGCTGGAGGCAGATTCGCGGGTTGATATTGCGATCCCCAGAATCGCAGATGCCCAGAAATACGAATCCCGCGCAGAATCTCACGGGCTTCAAACGCTGAGAGTATTGAGAAAGGATGCACAGTCTCGTTCTGAGGCACGAGAGGTGCATTGACAGAAACTTCTTCAAAGGACCCCTCGTCCGTATCACTGAGGGGTAACAATCTGATTTCACCACCCGGCAGAGTTTCGCAGTGAGCATAGCCGGTGTGGTTCTCAACTCCCTCGTAGAATGGGAGGTTTACATGATCTCCGTCCTTGTCCACTTCTATAGGAGAAGGAGGAGTGTTCGATCTGTCATCGCGGCTTCGGCTCTGGCCGCGGTCAGCTGGAATCTCCTGAGTATAGTTAAAGAGCTCAGGTACCCTTACATCTTCCGCAGAGGGGAAGTGGATCTTTCCTCTACCACCCATCCCATAAATATGAGGAATGGGGGCATTAGTATTGTCAGGCTTCTCGGAGGAATCCCTTGCATGTTTAGGGTGCTTCCTCTTTCTTTTCTTCGGCCTCTCAGATTCATCAATCGACCTATCTTCAATTTCAATCCCCGAGTTTGGGGGCAATGTCGGCGATTTAGGTGCTGAACTCGCCGATGTTGGTACTGAACTCGCTGATCCGAGTTGAATTACTCGGCGAGGTCTCTTGAATACGGGGACACCCCCCTTGCCTTTAGTCGGCGACTTCCCAAGGGGACTCGCCGATTTAATTGCAAGACTCAGGGGAATCTCGCCCAATTCCATAGGAGGCTCTACCATGACCAGAGCCATCGAGTTATCCGTCAAACTCGCCGAGTTCTTTTGGGAACTCGGCGAGCTTTCAGAAGTCAGCCCGAGCAACTCGCGGGCAGTAGCCAAGAACCTGACATTCTGTGGGGCGTCGACAGCCGGAATCTCCGACCCACCGCGCGAAGGCGAGGGAATCGGAGACTCGACGGTGTCGAGCACCCCCGTCAGGCCTTCGTCAATATCATCATTCAAAATGTCGGCGACCAGAGCTTCGGTCTCCGACATGGTCAATCTAAGGGGAGACAGTTCGTCTGCCATAAGTCGGCGATTTAGAGGTAGACTCGGCGACTTAGTTAAAAGTTCTGGTGGTTGTGATGAGAGTCGGCGAGTTAGGAAGAAACTCGGCGACTTAGAAAAGGATTAGGGTTTAAGCAAAATCGGGGAAAGTGATGTGCGGATTAAAATAATCAACTCACTATTTATAGACCCTAGACAAATTGCAAAACCCCCCCGGAGAATCTACAAATTACGCGAAGAAAAATCGCTAATTGATTTCCAAATCCGCAAACTCGGCGAGTCTCTCAAACTCGCCGAGTTTGGGAAAAAATCACGGGATACAAGGAGGAAATTTCCATACTTGGAAAATTTGCAAATATTTCCCAAGATCCTAAGGGTTCTCGAAGAGATCCTCCATCTCATACTAAGACTCGCCGAGTTTATAGGAAAATCGCCGATCCAGGTCAGCGAACCTCCAGGTTTCTCAAAAAATACCTCCAATGCTAAGTCGGCAAGTTAACACCTTAAGTCGCCGACTTAGGACATTATATAGTATCTTAGGGGGAAAATGACAAGCCCCTTTCCACAACTTCAGGGGGGAGTATCGCAAGCTCTCCCGACATTTCTATCGCTTTGGCTAGAGATCGTCAAAACTTCAGGGGGGAGTATTACAAGCTCTCCTGACATTTCTAACGCTTTGGCTAGAGATCATCAAAAATTCGGGGGGGAGTATCACAAGCTCTCCCGACATTTCTATCGCTTTGGCTAGAGATCGTCAAAAACTTCAGGGGGGAGTATCACAAGCTCTCCCGACATTTCTATCGCTTTAGCTAGAGATCGTCAAAAATTCGGGGGGGAGTATCACAAGCTCTCCCGATATTTCTATCGCTTTGGCTAGAGATCGTCAAAAATTCGGGGGGGAGTATCACAAGCTCTCCCGACATTTCTTTTGCTTTGGCTAGAGATCGTCAAAAACTTCATTGTATAGTTCCGGAACGTATCTTCATTTTGTTTTATTGCAAATAGTGATTCAGTGCCCTTTCTGACTCTTGTGTTTCCACAGTGTTGGGCAATGAATTTTTTCTTCAGATCAGCGAAACTTATTATGCTTTCTGGTTGTAATTCGACGAACCATCTGTATGTGTGCCATTTTAATGTTCCTGGGAATGCCCGACATAGGATGTCATCTCTTGTTGCGACCAATTGCATTGCTCCTTTGAACATGTTTATGTGATCTACTGGATCTATTTTTCCATCGTAGAGTAGCCTAGGTAGCCTGAACTTTGGAGGTGCAGGCTTCATCATTAGTGATTTGTCCAAGGCTTCCATGCCTTCTAACCAGTTTGGGAATTCGTGCCTCTCTTCTTCTGTATCTCCCGTTCCTTCTTCCTGTGCGGATTTTTTAGATAGTACCTGAGTTTTTTGTTCTTCTGGTTTTTTAGGTCCACGTGGTGGTAACGCGCTTGAGTGAGCAACATGCAAGCTTGAAACCTCACGTTGTGTTTTAGGCTATTTTGAAGTTTGAGCCTTTGACTGAAACTTTGATACTTTTGATTTCTCAATTGCTTTCAATCTCTCGCCTATTCTGGCTATTATCTCCTTCATTTTTACTAATTCTTCCAGTGGAATTTGTACAAATTCGCGGAGGCTTTCTGATGTTGCCGCTGAGGCTCTTGGTTCCTGATTATTCAGGGGTTTTGTTTGATCAGGAATATTTTGTTCCTACTGAGACTGCTCTTTTACTGCGAGGACTCGCATGGCTTCTGCTATTGCCTGTAGTGTGATATTCTGATTTTCTGCACATGTTGATACTTGATGAGCTGATTCAGGTTCAACTTCAGTTTCATTCTATGCATTATTAGGTACTTTGCTCTTATTAGCCTTGGGTGGTCGCCCTATAGGTCTCTTGGGCCTTGGGCTTCTTGGTGGGTGTTCTGGTACTTTCTGAAAATTCTCCTCTCTCTGAGAAGTACTCCTTGTGGTTACATTCCTGGAAAAGTCGACTTGTTAAAAAAGTCGATCCTGGTGAGCTTGGAGACTTGAAAGAAGTCGCAGTCTGGATTGAAGAAGCAACTTCCTTGAGAAGTCGACTTTTCCCTAAGAACAAAAGTCGATTCTTTTTTTTCAGAAAAGTCGATCCTCGCCGAGATGATTTCCTTGCAAGACTCCCTAGCTGGCGACCTGGAAAAAAGTCGAACCCTTGTTTCACAAAAATCGAGGAGCTTTTGTCGTGAGTTTTATGAATCACAGACGACGCCAACTGATAAGGGTGGAACCCGACCAGTACTCCAAGACGCTTCGAACAAGCACCAGACGGGGAACTTCGCGGGGAAATCAGGCCGGAACTCAAGTGCGTAGAGCTTCTCTTCACTCCAAAATAACCTGCCTTAATGAGTGAGAGATGCCTCATATTTATAAGACTTTTTATGGGGGCAATCTGTTCATTTGGGCAGTAACCGCCTAACTGATCAGATATGGTCCAAGATCGACTTTTCAGAGATCGACTTCCTTGGGGTCCGACTTTCCTAGGACTCGACTTTGTTCAGAAGTGGAGTCCCGGGAAAGTCAACTCTAGGTAAAGTCGATCTTCCCAGGAGTTGACTTGGGACCTCCTCATACCTACAATAGATATCTCAGCTCATCTCGGGCTATCCGGACTTCTAGTTGTTGGTATGTTGTGACCGAGTTCGGGATACTGTATCACCAGTACTCCCTCCCTCCTCTGCGTATTAGATATCTTGGAATACGTCTTTTAGTATTATGGTATGTGTGTCGAACCTTGTACTATCAGTTAGATTATCAAGACTTTAATAATTGTATTTTAATAAATGATTTGTCAATTTATTATTTATTATTTAACTCTAAATAATTTGTGAGAATAAATTAAGAAATTAAACAAGGTTTCCTGTGATGAATTTTACAATAAAATGAGACAATAAAGTTAATATCTTATGACATTTAAAAAAAAAGTCAATAATGTTTTCTTTTGTGATAGTTTTCACAATAAGTATGAGATTATAAAGTTAAACTTTTCTCTTATGATGGTTTTCATATAAAGATGAGAAAATAATAAAGTTGGTATACATTTTTTTTGTGATGGATTTCACAATAAAGAAGAAAAATAATACATAAATTTATTTATGGTTCATGAGAGTCATAAATGATGTCTAGTGTATGGGCTCACCATGAGGATTAAATTACGGAAGACTGACAAAAGAATGATACATATATGAAGTATCATTCAGTTTGTTGCACTACAACATGAAGCTCCTATTAATAAAGACGAAAATAATGTGATACACAGAAGTTTCTATGTTGTATATTTAGACATAACGACGTTGTGATTCATTATTGTAGTCTTTATGAGACCGAGTGTAGACTTGAAAAGAAAAATAAACAAAGCATGCATTAAAAATTGTTTATATGGTTGAATAAAGGTTAATATGTGTAGTAGATCAAGTGGGAGAATGTTAGCAATTCTTTTTGTTATCTTATCAAGTAATTAATGATCTACACATATTAATAATGACAAGTCTTAAGTTATTTAAGTGATGATAGATTCATGTGAATACATTAGTGTAGGTTATGATAAGGCAAGTCTTAAGTTATTTACGTGATAATAGATTCATGTGGATACATTAGTGTAGGTCAAAATAATACATAAATTGATTTATGGTTCATGAGAGTCATAACTGATGTCTAGTGTATGGGCTCACCATGAGGATTAAATTACGGAGGACTGACAAAAGAATGATATGATTCAACACGCATTAAGGATTGTTTATATGGTTGAATAAAGATTAATATGTGTAGTAGATCAAGTAGCAGAATGTTAGCAATTCCTTTTGTTATCAAGTAATTAATGATCTACACATATTAATAATGACAAGTCTTAAGTTATTTAAGTGATGATAGATTCATGTGGATACATTAGTGTAGGTCATGATAAGGCAAGATGATTTATGATGATAGTGATCTCTTGACCTAAGTAATAAAGTGTAAAAAAGACTAAGTCCCTATTGGAGCCTAAATAGAACCTTCTCATATTAAAGTATCGATACATGGATCAATGTATAAATAACTTATTGTTTTGATATAAATAAGTTATATATGAAGGTTAAAAAAACATCACCTATTCTATTATTCCAAAAGAAGGCATCCAATAGAGACGAGTCTCAGGAATCTCAATAAACAGAGGAAATCTCAGAAAAAGGCAAAGAAATATCCAGAGATCAAGTCAGTAACTTCCGCTGTAATGGATTCAGCACAAGGTACGTTTGAATCTGTAATTATATTACATTCTTGATTTAGAAGTCTTATATCATAAAATATGATAATTTCTATCAATTTATGTGTTAATTTTTATTTGAGGGTGATGAGGGTGGAACCCGATAAGTGCTCGACGACGTTTCGAACAAGCGGCAGGCGAGGAACTCCCCTGGGAAAACAGACCGAACTCCTCGGTTACTCAGAGCTCTGCTTCGTTGAAACTTCTCCACTCCGAATAACTTGCCCAAATGAATGAGTGGTGCTCCCTATTTATAGAAATTAATTTTTATGAGGGTAATCTGGTCATTTGGACCGTAACCGCCTAACTACCCAGATCTGGTCTCAAGTCGTCTTTCTGGGATCGACTTTCTCAGAAGTCGAGCTCTAGGAAAGTCGAACTCTAGGAAAGTCGAACTTCCCAAGAGTTAACTTGGAACCTCTCCAAACCTATATGGGTATCTCGATTCATCTTGGGCTACCTGAATCTTTAGTTGCTGGTGTGTTGTGACCAAGTTCGGGGCACTGTATCACCAGAGGGATATATGAAAATATATTTTATAATTATATAATGTAAAATTTATAAGTTAACCCTCCTAAAATATTAATATAGTGTAAAAATTATATTTAACCCCTTATATAATTAAAAATTATATATAGATCCTTATGAAATTCAGAAATTACACCCCTGATTGCAATCGTGGGTTACACTTACCATGATAGTTTTTGAAAATCACTGATAGAAATAAATAGACCTTTTATCTAAATTTTCATATAAAAAATGTAATATACATAAAGAATCAAACACATTATAACATTATAATTTGTGTTAAAGATTATTACAATATACATAAAGATTCTAATTTGTGTTAAATCCATTATAACACAAGATTCAAACATAATCTTGAGATTTTGTGTTTCTTCTATGACTTTCATTCTTTATAAATTATATATATACCCTCCCTTGCCCTATGTTACACACTCTCCCTGCCTATGGTTAAGATGAACTATCTCTATTAGGTCATTAATATTAATTTATTTTAAAATAATAAAAACCAGCATATTAATTTTATTATCCTTCTATAATTTATTATTGAGCACAAGTTTTATTCATTTTTCCATATTATTGATAAAAAAACAAGTTGAATTAGATAATTCAATCCAATCTCCTGAGTAAGTATTGTACTTCCACCTCCTTGGTCAATGGTATGATCCATTTACCATAAAGTTTTGCAATTACTTTAGGATCAATTTTAAAGTCTGACTTGCTGCTTCCTCCCACATTCAGATCCAGTCCAAAAATCTTTGCTTTGATCCGAACTCTTTCTTTTACCGACTCTTCCACAGATTCATTCGTCAACAGATTCCACAGCTTTTTCTTGTCCTGTGCTTTTATCGCCGGTTCATATATTTCAGGAGATGCTTTGTACTTTGCCTCGTCAACAAATTTCCCAGAATGAATTCTTTTCGACTGAGACTGCAAGCAAATTGTATCGCAGACGGCAGTCGAACCATAATTTCCATCGTCTTCTTTGTCTTTATTCCATAAATCTGGAAGAAGTTTATCCAAGTAATTTCCCCATTTTTCGTTGTTTATATTGATGGAATCCGCCACTGGATGCAGATCCTGTTTGTTGTTCATCCTTCTTTACAGACTTATTGTACATGAACTAAAATTCATTATTTGTTCTGTTTAGTGTTTACCGGATAATCCATCGGGGTCATGATAGGTTTGGGGAGATGACCTGGGAAAAATGGGTATTCGTCAGGACTCTTATATCTTCCCATCTGCGTATATATAATTATATTATGCAAACCTTCAATCATAATTACTAATTTAATTAATTGTTCTATCTATTTCTGATTTCCAAATATATATTAAGCAAAATTACCAACATGATTCCAGATTAATTATGCAATCAATTTCATTTTTTATTTCCAAACCTTAGCATGAAGGGCTTCTGTTTCTTGGACCATGTACTTAACCAATGAACCATGAAATTCGCCGATCTCAAAAAAATCATTAACGTAGGTATTACTGTTGTGACAGAAGATAGATCTCTCCAGAAGTGCGAATATTATGCTGTCTTCCTGTCTGATCAGAGATTGGCGGATATCATGCAGATTCAGACTCTCTTCGCTACTATCGTCAAAGATGTTTGAATGGTCAGTGACCGCCGAGATTCTGTTGTGTTTGGAGCTAAATCTTGGAAGTGGCTTGGTGAAGTGGGTTGATAAGGCAAGTTATTGTTTGTTGGGTAGTTTACGGTTAGATAGGTTTGATAAGGATGAAAATTTTGCAGAATACATATTTACTGCCATTGTAGATTGTTTTTGGTATGATGATGTCGGGGGATTCTCAAACTTAAAATCAAAGATAGGTGCAAATGAAATTATAAAGCCAAAGAAAATGTGTTCAACGTGCCTACGTGCGTCTATTAAAGAATTGGAAGAAACTTATGTGCGTCTAACCTTATTTTACTTTAATTGCAATTTGCAATAGTGGGTTACCATGATAATTTTTGAAAATCACTGAGAAATAAGTAGACTTTCTGTCTAAGTTTTCATATAAAAAAAATGTATTAAACACAGCGGCGAATCCATGAATTTTTTCCCCGGGGGCTAATTTTATATCATTTAACTAAATTCAAATTTTTTTTTTCAATCCAATTGTTTTCGACGAGGTGTCATATTTTTGTACCGATACATAATATAATCATTACTAATATTAGAAAATAAATCTCTTTCAATATATGTTTCTAAAATATCATCCAATCAAACATCATCCATACGATTGCGACAACTTGATTTTACAAGATTCAATATTGCTGAAAAAGATCTTTCCACTGAAACAGTCGCAACTGGTAACGTGAGTGTTAATTTTAACAAACGAAACACCAAAGGAAATACGATATCTTTTCTCTTCTCAATCAATTTTACGGTCAACTCTTCAATTCCATTCAAATTCGAAAGTTTTTCGTTATTACGTACATATAAAATGTTTCCTCAGTTGCACAACGACATATTTGTTTCTGAATGTTGAGCTAGAAAGTGTATTATTTTTAAGAGCATTGTTCCACAATTTTTTAAAATCGGCATGAATCTCTCCCAAAACCTTCCAAAAACCCAAATAATTGCCTCGATTTAATGAACTTTCTGACTCATTATGACTATGAAATGCTTCACAATGAATTAAGAGATATTTAACAATAACAATTGAAGTTTGTAACCTCTGTTTGTATTCTGCCCGAGCCACTGAAGAGTGTCGATCGGAATGAGTTTCAATGTGTTGATTTTGATTCATCAAAAATTCACATTTACTCTTTGCAATGATTTTATTCATCAAAAACAACATCCAATGATTAAAAAAATCAATTAAGTTATAAAGAAATTAATAAACAAATTTTACTTACAAGTAAAAGCATATTCATTTGTTTCCGGGAATCAATAACATAAACAGAAAACTACGTCTTTTGAAATGATATATTCAATCTACGATTCATATTTGTCAAACCACAATACACAAAATCTTTTAGATTAATTTTTAATCCTCTTCAATGGAAATTCATGTTGACATGGTTGGCAATGTTTCTTTTACAAATAATATCTTCTTATTTGGTATCGGTCATTTGGATGGTAGTCATTTATCTTCTTTCGCAATCCCAGATTGGAAGGAAATTTACTTACATCGAGTGGCTCTCAAGATGGTTGTGGATTGGATGATAGAGTTGAAATAGGTTGATTTATTCTAGGTCTTTTGATCACAAATTTATCCATTGATAATCCCATATTTCCATAATCCTTAATTATCATAATTAATTACACCCCACCAACATAGCTGTTGGGTGTTTTAGTTATTTAAACCCATCTAAACTAGGCCTGGCAATTCATGTTGATACGACACGACACGAACACGACTGACATGACTAATTTTTTTCGTCGACACGAACACGACCCGTGTCAAAAAAATTTAACACGAACACGACTGAATTCGTGTCGACGCGACATGACTGACACGATACGAACACAACACGACTAGGGTGTCAAACGAGCCGAGCCGAGCTTCTGCTTACAGAGTCGGCTCGGGCTCGGCTCGTTAAGTTATCATCTGGGCTAAGGCTCGGCTCGGCTTGTTAAAGACTCTCTAGGCTCGGGCTCAAGCTCGAGCCCACGAGCCTGGGCTCGAACTTAACCCTGCAGGTTAAAATAATTAATTTGAAAACATGAGAGATCAAACCCATGACCTCTTGCATTCTGAGGAAATATTTTACCATTTGTGCTACATTTATATTCTCTCTAAATATAATATTTTTTTATAATTAATAATCGTTTGATATTGAATATTACTATGTTTAATATTACTATATTTGATATTACTATATTAAGATATTTTTATAATATTATATTATATTTAATTAATAATAGTTTCGTGTTATCGTGTCATATAATCGTGTCATGTCGTGTTTTTAGAGACAAACACTATTATTAATCGTGTCATAACTTTCGACACTAACCCAACCTATTATAAATGTGTCGGTGTTAAAATCGTGTCGTGTTTTTTTACGAATCAAATTTATTATTGCCACCCCTAATCTAAACCTTCATTAGAATTAAGTCTTAATTTACACTCCACAATTCATACACACAATCTCATTGCCCAACTCTCTCGATATCACTAAATCTCTCATCGCTTCCGCAAGCATTTCAACTGAATTAATTATTCACTGCAACGATCTGCTTCAAACATCTTCAGAAGCTTTTGGATCATCGTTTCATCACACCTGATTAATCTATCATCCAATAATATCATTTTAGTATTCATCATCAGCATTATCCATTCCTATTTATATCATTGCATATTCATTCAAGGATATTTTAGATTATATATATATATCAAAATATATATCTATCAAAATATATATCTATCAAAACATAATCTGAAGATTTTTTTTGTTTTTCGTAATTTGTGAAAATCTATTAAAGAATTGGAAGAAACTTATGTGCGTTTAACCTTATTTTGCTTTAATTGCAATGTGGGATTCCATGATACTTTTTTAAAATCACTGAGAAATAAATAGACTTTATGTCTATGTTTTCATATAAAAAAATGTAATATACATATAGATTCAAACATAATTTGAGTTAAATCCATTATAACAGAAGATTCAATCATAATCTGAAGATTTTTTTTCATTTTTCTTTTATAACTTTCATTCTTTATACTTAAAAAAAATCTCTATTTGATGTTTTCTTCATGGACAGATAAAATAGATGATATTTCTATGAATTAACACATTGAAATATTTATTGATAGTTTATTGTTATCCTGGTTTCTTTTACATAGTTATAACAATTCTCTGACCCATTTTACTCTATTTACTTCTTTTACCGCAGACATGTCATCTCTTCAAACCTCATTTAAGAATGTTTCCCATGACACCTTCCATCTACAAATGTTTCCCATGACACCTTCATCAGTCGTCTCCTTTGGTACTGATGTCTCCCAACACCAATTTTATGTATGTTACCCCACCTGCCTACCGTTCTCATCCCGTAATTCTTCTGGGGGAATACTGCTGACACATGACTGTACAACAATCACACTCGTCAACACGGACTAGGGTTCTGTTATCTATATGTCAAACCCATGGAAGGCTCCCACGAGAGCGGAACTAAAGTGTTCGTCGTTGACCCGAGTCAACTCTCTAGATCGCCGATTTGGTCTGCCAAATCGCCGAGTTATGGCTAAGATCGCCAGAGTCTGGTAGACTGCCGATCTTCCCCTTTGAACTCGTCGAGTTTGTCACTAAATCGCCGATTCATCCCCAAATCGTCGATTTCGGACGGTTACTCACGTTCAGCTCGAGTCATAATGCGCGCTGGTGAGACATGTCTGATTACATCAGTCACTCCCAACAACGCCCTTCAACAAGGACTAGTGTTCCGTCGCTTTATGCCGGACCCCCAGAGAGCTCCACGGTTGCGGAACAAAGGTTTTCGTCAAGTCCTCAAGTCAACAACTTGGAGTTGCCGACTGAGACTACCTAGTCGTCGAGTCCAGTGGTGAATCGGCCGAGTTGAGACCGAGTTAGTCAGTATTGGTAGGCTGACGACCTCGTTTCTTGGACTCGCCGACTCCACCACTGAATTAGCGACTCCCATACCTGAGTCACTGACTCCCATGCGTTACTTGTGGGGGCCCACGCCATTACAACACCATTAACTTGATGCCATAATGGCGTGTGCCCCACTCTTCCCTTGGTAACATCTCTAAAGGGCCCTATAAAGGTGCCCTAAGGGGACCTTCCAAGAAAACATACATTCCCTACTCAACCAGAGTAATCTAGGAGCCGAGTCACCGACTCCCACACCTGAGTCGCCCACTTCTCTCCACTACAGGATTTGACGTAGAGCGCGCTTCGTGGACTCCAAAGCCTCTTGTCCTTTCTCGCACCTCCGCGAGCCCCTAATAGCAGATTATGTGCTTCATCAGCTGGCGCCGTTTGTGGGAATATCGAACCTCGATATCCCGTCATAATTGTGAAATTTTCTTCGTAAAATCCGGTTTGATCTCCCTTGAGAGATCGCTGACTTTGTTATAAGGAATCGCCGATTCAATTCAGGAATCACCTACTCCCATTCGGATTCGACGATTCAGGGATATATCTGCTAACTAAGAGTGTTGTCCATGACTCTGAAAGTAATCTAAGTCTACTCGCCGACTCCACCTAGGGAGTCGTAGATTCCACTTGGTCTTCTTTCAAGCGAGTTCGGTCAGATCCTTGCGCTTTGGTTTAAACCCGCTTTTGCTTCCAATGGCTCAAGAAAAGCAAAAGCGCGACTACCCTTTAAGAAGTAAGGGTAAAGGCCATTGATGCCTGAAGAGGAACAGACTGAGCCTCCTCAGCCAAAGAGGTTCGAGGAAGCTCAGCCTAACCTACCCTCTCAGGCACACTCAGCTCCGACATAGATCGGAGAGGAAATGGTCTGAAATACACCTCCCACTCTGGAAGAGAAGTTGATCAACTTTATGGATAACATGGAAAAAAGAGTTAACAACCTCGAGAAAGCGAGGAATCATAAGACCACCATCCGCGAAGGAACGGGTGAATCTAGGTCTTACTATTCTTCATCTTTGGAGAAATAGAAAAAAGGTCCCCTCCCTAAGTTAAGGGCTGGACCTAGTAAGAGTCGCACTGAAAAGACTCTTAATTACCACACGGTTCTTGGAAGATCTTCGTCGAAACTGGCCGACGACCCAATTTTCGGCAGCCCGAATGAGTTCTTAAGGATCAAAAGTGCTCATTTTCACGAGGACCTCTTGAAAGGATCCTTTCCACTAGCCTGGCGGGTACCCTGGATTGAGTCGTATGATGGTTCGAGTGATCCAAAAGATCACATCAACCTCTACCTCAATATCTTAGAACCGCAGACCACCGATAACGGGTTGTTGTGTCGGGCATTTCCCGACACTCTCAAGGGCAGCGCTTATCGGTAGTTCTCTAGTCTGCCAGCTGGCTTAGTCTCCAGCTTTGCAGACCTCTCTTCAAAGTTCATCGCCCAACATGTGGGGATGATCAGAATAAAGCACAAAGCCAATGCACTACTGGCACTGCGGCAGAAGGATATGTCTCTTCGGGATTACACGATTAAGTTTAATTCGATGATGATAGAAGTAAACGACTTAATCCCAAATCTAGCCATAGCGGGGTACATCAGAGGGTTGATACCCTTCTCCCCATTGGCTCAAAATCTGAAGCTTCATAAAGTGGAGACTTTACCTGACCTCTTCCATAGAGCTCAATTATACATTGAGGTGGAAGAGGAGGATGACAATAAGCTAGCGGAGCTAGAGGATGACAACAAGATGGCGTGTCACTGTCACAGATGCAGACAGCTTTCTTTATATACCTGAGAGGATTCTCCAACATCTGTTGGAGTTTGAATATCCCTGCAACCGCTGCCTTGTTTTTCTGGTTCTACAAACTTGTCAAGGCTCCCGCTTCCGAATCTGGTCAGTTGGGGTTAGCTAAGCGGTTTCATAGACGTGAACTGATCATCGAACTCCCCACCAACTACGGACCGTAGTGGAAGAGCGAGTTTTTTTTTGTTGACTCGATGTTCGTACGTGGGAGTCGAGAGGGTTGGGCCAACACTTGGCGCGTACACTTGGATGTTCCTTGCGAACTGAGCAAGGCGGAACTTAAGCATGTGAAGAAGATCTCTTCAGCCCTTGCTACTTAAAAATGTGGTCAAGGGATTCCTTTCGCTTTGTGTCAGTGTGAGGATTTTACTTTCTCTGATGTGACACACTATCTGCGGTCGGAAGATCCTTCTAGCAAACCTATTAAGAAGAAGAAGGGGGCACATCTCTACCGCGAAGCAATGCTCCCTCACTTGGCTGCGAGGTTGCGTAGTGCCAAGTTAATTCATATCAGGAAGACTAAGGAATCTGGTCCTCGTGGCATGTTTGAAACTGGATCGTGCTCGAGGTCGGTACCAGAGTTTGCTCCCTTCCGAACCACCTTTGACTATCCGAGCCTGTTTGCGAATGCGGAGGTGCGATCGAGGGCTACCCAGATATTATTGACGAAGCCTGGAGATTGGATACGAAAGAAGCTCACTAAAGCTCTATCTGCTGTAAGTGACGTAAACTCGCATCTTATTTGACTTATGTATTTTTGTGCTAATCTAATTATTTTTTTTGTAGGCTGCGTATCTATCGAATGCTGCTGTTGGGATGCAGTCATGTAACGACACGCTTTGATCCCAACAAAAATATGATAAGATTGATGACAAGTATCAAGCTGTCTGTAAAGAAGTGTGGTTGATGAGAAAAGTCTTCCAAAACAACAAGAAATTGGAAGAAAAAGTTGCTGAGCATGAGAAAGCGACGATGGCGAAAAATAAAGAGTGCGTCATACATAGACTTGAGATTTCTACTCTTCGCCAAGAACGTGACTCTTTGGTGGAATCTGAATCGCGTCTCACTGATGCTCTTAAACAGATTGAAGAACTGAAGATGCAGCTGAGTGCGGAGGTTGGCAATGCGATGGCTTCTGAATCATAAATTCAGAAGCTTCAAGTAGAACTTTTTGAGTCCACTTCTGAGCGAAAGGATCTGAATGACCACTTCTCTCAATCCACGGAGGAGTTGAGAAAGATGAGGGAAGAACTAGATGCTTCTTCCGAGAAAGTGAAGGACTTGGAATTTGAGGTTAATGGTCAATCTGACCAACTCCAGGACTTAACCTTTTTTGGTCCTCATGTGTTTCCATGTTTGCCCGCCAACTTTATGACTGATATAATGCCGTAGTTAGAAGAACATCCTGAAGTACAGATGAAGCACAAAGAAGCTCTTGATATGATAAAGAGCGATGTTCGGGAAGCGAGGAAAGAAGAAGACTAGACTTAATTTGGTAGTGGATTTTTTGTAATATCAATCAATGAACTATTTTGCTTTTCTTTGTCAATTTTTTGTATAAATATTTTGAAGTTGTAACCTAAGCTTGAAACTAGATTCACAAATTATAACTTAGCCGCTCTGGACGTAAGTTAGATTCTGCTAACCCTACTTAGCCGCTCCGGGCGTAAACTAGATTCACAAATCGTAGTTCAGTCGCTAGTTACACTCGAAAATGATTTATACTTCTAAATTAACGTTTAGGGTTGAAAATAGTTTGAGTGATAAATTGATGTAAAACCCACTAATTCCTGATTTACACGTGCGAATTAGGGTTGTAATCGCAATTCTAGGCTTGTATGCCTAAATTGGACTTGTTCGTACTAACCCTGGATTTGAACCCTGAGAGTGTAGTCTGACTCCTGTCATAGTGATGGAGTGACTTGTTGATCCGCATCAAGGCCGAAGCGACAAGATGGGATAGGATCATTGGGGCCGTAGCGATGGAATGATCCTTGATCTACTGGGGCCATAGCGATGGAATGATCCTTGATCTACTGAGGCCGAAGCGACAAAATAGATTTTTTAGGGTATCCTTGCGGGTTGTAACATGAAGAAAGAATTCTACGATTGACTAATGGTGAGACATGCCTGATTGCGTCAGTCACTCCCAACAACGTCTTTCAACAAGGACTAGGGCTCCGTCGCTATGGCAGGACCCCCGGAGAGCTCCCACGGTGCGGAAAACGTTCATCGTCCAGATCGTCGAGTTAGCCGGTAAGTCGCCCGATTGGACTACCAAGTCGCCGACATACAGGATAACTCGCCGAGTTAAAGCAAGATCGGCAGTATGGTAGATTGTACATCTTGGCCCTAGAAACTCGCCGAGTTAGCCCTAACTAGGCGACTTCCATACCTGAATCGGCGACTTACGACCGTTACTCGCCGCCAGCCAACGTCATAAATGTTACCATATATGATCATAGGCGCGATGTCCGCCTTTGATTGCGCCCTCCGAGATCCTATAAAAAGGGTCTCAAGGAGACACTCAAAGGCACGATTCAAGTTCCTCTCTCACACCAGAGCATCACTACGAAACTCGTCGATTCTCACTAGAATCGCCTAGTTTCCACTTGCAGGTATTTGACGTAGAGCGTGCGTCGTGGACTCCAAAGCCTCCGGCATCACCTCGCACCACCGCGAGCCCTGGTAGCAGATTCAGTGCTTCGTCAACTAACATACATACTAGGAAAATTAAAGAAAATAAACGTAATGCGATGAGTACTATGCGTAGTACTGTTGCATGTTGTCCGCGTGCCAGGTGTTTGGAACCATTGTTCCATACTGTCGCCGTAGGCGATAAGTTCCTGGCCTTATCTCCTCTTCGACGATGTAGGAACCTTAGAAGTTGGATGACAGTTTATTTCTTGGTCTATTCCTTTGTGTTATGCTAGCTTTCTACGTGACGAGAGTTCCTGACAGGAAGACTTTTTTGTGTACTTGGCGATTGTGGTAGCTTGATATGCTTGCCTTGTATGATTCGTTCCGCAGGTCTGCCTCGTCACGGGTTTCATCCCTCGATTCTAGCTCTATAGCTAGGTTTTGGTCATTTGTTTGTTCGTCGTATTTCGAGACTCAATATGTTGGTATACTCATCTCGATCGGTACAATTGCTTCCACTCCATAGGTCATAGCGAAAGGGGTGTTGCCCTTGGGGTTTTTACTCGTTGTGCGATATGCCCATAGGATTTCGTACAACTTGTCTGCCCAAGTCCCTTTAGCTGATTCGATTTTCTTTTTTAATCCTTGTCTGATGGCCTTGTTGGTGACCTCCACTTGCCCGTTTGCCTGAGGTCGGTAAATGGAGCAAAGTGAAGTTTTATGTTTAGGTCCTCGCACATTCTTGAAAATTCCCCCCTGGTGAATTCTGTGCCATTTTCCGTGACAATGTGTTGGGGAATTCAGGTTTGTGAAGTAGACGACGCAAAGGACACGATGTTAGTACAACAATCGTGTGCGCTAAGAAGTAGGCTCGAAAACGACGACAAGCATGGATTACTGCAAATACGATCTTCTCGATGGGAGAATATCGTAGTTCAGCACCTTGTAGTCGCCTCGAGTGGTAGTATATAGGGACCTGATCCTTGTCCCTCTGTGCGATGAGGACTGCACTCACGGCCTCTTCTGAGGCCGCTATGTATAAGTACAGGTCCTCTGCCTCTTTGGGTGATGTCAGCATTGGGAGTGAGGACATGTGTGCTTTTAACTTCGCAAATGCCTCCTCGCACTCTGGTGTCCAAGTGATATTACCCTTAGCCGCAGTTTTCAGTAATTGGAAGAACGGTTTGCACTTGTCAGCCGTTTGTGATATAAAACGACTGAGCGCATTGATTCGACCGTTCAGCCTTTGTACTTCTCTGATTGTGCGGGGGGCTTCCATATCAAGGATAGCTTGGATTTTGTCGGGATTAGGTTTGATCCCGTGCTGACCTACATAGAAACCAAGGAAATTGCCTTCCTTGATTCCAAACGCGCATTTGGCTGGGTTGAGCTTCATTCCATATTGCTTTAATGTATCAAGGGTTTCTCTCAGATCGTCAGAGTGCTTTTCCATGCTTGACGACTTGACTAGGATGTCATCGACGTAAGCGGAAACGTTGCGCCCAATCTGGTTTGCGAAAACCTTGTCCATCAAGTGTTGAAATGTAGCTCCAACATTCCTTAAGCCGAATGGCATTACTCTATAACAGAAAGTCCCTGATTCCATGATGAAGGATGTTTTTTCCTCATCAAGCTCATGCATCAGGATTTGGTTGTATCCTGAGTGGGCATCCATCATAGAGAGGAGTTTGTTACCGGATGCTCCATCGACTAGTTCGTCGATGGATGGCAACGGGTAACTGTCCTTGGGGCATGCTTTATTGAGATCAGTGAAATCAATACACATGCGCCATTTGCCATTGGGCTTCTTGACCAGGACGGGGTTGGCCAACCAAGTCGGGTATCGAACCTCCCGAATGTGCCCTGCATTCAAGAGTTTCGATATTTCCTCATTGGCTGCCTCCCGCCTGTCAGAAGTGAGTACTCGACGCTTCTGGCGTCGAGCTGGAATGGATGAGTCGACGTTCAGTTTGTGCGTCACGATCTGACGCGCAATCTGTGTCGGTGCCTCACCCTCCCAAACGAACCTGTCCTGGTGCTCCTCCAGGACAGTCACAAGCTTAGCTTTTCAGGCAGGGGGTAACCCCTTCCCTAGTGCCACTTGTCCCCCCTCCAGCTGGTATACCTCGGTCTCGTCCACAGGTTGTAATTTTTCCCTCTCCTCGATGTTAGGCGGGGCGTGGACGAGCATGTTGTCGAGTTTTGTTAGCTGGGTTGCCTTCTTATACCCTTGTCTAGAATCTTTTTTTGATCCTTTGACAGTTGCAACGAACCCGTTTACTGGGTATCGAATGCATTGGTGATAAGAAGACGGGACTTCTTGGATTTCGTGGATGAAGGGGCATCCGAATATGCCATGGAAGGTGGATTCTACCTCCACTACTATGAAACGACATGTTCGGCTAACCCTCCCTCGCTTGGAACCGATGGATACTTTGAGATCAATAATACCGACCACTGGGGCGGCGATGTTAGTGAAACCGTAGATGGCTTCCTTACAGGGAGATAGTTCCTCTCTTTTAAGGCCCATCTTGGTAAAAGTATCCATGTAGAGGATATCCGCAGAGCTGCCGCTGTCGACAATCATCCTCTCGACTCGGGAATTAGGCCCGATGTCTGCTTGGATCACGAGTGGGTCCTCGTGAGGTTGCAAGACATCGTCCAGGTCCTCTTCAAAGAAGTATATTGACTTCTCCTCGCGGACCCGCTTTCCGTTGTCTCGAGGTGTTGATTGTGACATCAGCACCTTTCGGGCATATCCCCTATTCTGGCCAACGGATCCACCACCAAATATCATATTGATGGTCTTCCGCTGGCGGTTCTCGTTGTTGTCGCTATCTGGCGAAGGAGAGCGTGGATACTTCCCCTTTGGGTCAGATTTGTAGTTGTCCCGTCCTCGGGATTTCTTGACAAAGTTGCCAAGTTCACCCTTAGAGATCAGCTGCTCGACGAAAGTCGAGAACTCCCTACAGTGGTCTGTTAAGTGGCCGCAATCGTTGTGAAATTTACAGAATTTCCCAGATTGCGTGCGGCCCTCTTTGCCTGCAGGGTCTAAAGAGCGAGGGACAGGTAGGTCCGCTCGACCCTTTAGTTTCTCAAACAGCTCGCCCTTGCTTATTATAAGCGGGGTGTTCTTCTTCCATAGTGGAATTGCACCCTTAGGCGGTTTGCTGGTTGAGGTCTGGTATACCATGTTATCATGCCTAGGCTTCCATTCTTTTTTGGAAGGCTCGGCCTTGTTACTGGTATGCCTATTAGAGGTGTCGTGGAAATTGTTGTTTCCGCTATACCCCTTCCTCTCATACTTAGGCTTTTTGTAGCTAGGAGTACCAAGTTCAGCTAGTTTGTTCTCATCCTCCTCTTCCACCTCAATGTACAATTGAGCGCGTTGGAAGAGGTCGGGCAGAGAACTCACCTTGTAGAGAGTCAGATTTTGGGCCAGAGGGGAGTAGGGGACTAATCCTCTAATATATCCCGCTATGGCCACACTCGGGATTAGGTCGTTCACCTCTGTCATCATAGTGGTGAACTTGACCGTGTAATCCCTCAGAGACAGTTTGTCCTGTCTCAG
>LFYR01001401.1:75869-89687 GCA_001185155.1 Zostera marina
TGTAGAGAGTCAGATTGTGGGCCAGAGGGGAGTAGGGGACTAATCCTCTAATATATCCCGCTATGGCCACACTCGGGATTAGGTCGTTCACCTCTGTCATCATAGTGGTGAACTTGACCGTGTAATCCCTCAGAGACAGTTTGTCCTGTCTCAGTGCCAGGAGTGCGTTGGCACTATGTTTTATCCTTATCATCCCCACGTGTTGGGCGATGAATTTGGATGAAAGGTCTGCAAAGCTGGTGACTGAGCCAGCTGGCAGACCAGAGAACCATCGATAAGCACTGCCCTTGAGAGTGTCGGGGAATGCCCGACACAGCAGCCCATCATCGATGGTTTGCGGTTCCAGGACATTGAGGTAGATATTCACGTGATCTTATGAATCACTTGAACCGTCATATGCCTCAATCCTGGGTACCCGCCAGTTTGGTGGGAAAGATCCCTTTAAAAGGTCCTCGCAAAGAGGAGCACTTTTAACCCTTAGAATCTCGTGCGGGTTGTCGACAGCTGGGTCGGTGGCCAACTTCCGCCGAAGATCCTCTACGAACCGAGTAGTAAGAGTCCTTTCGGAGCGACTCTTACTGGGTCCCGTCTTGAGACGGGAACTCTGTTTGGTTTTCTCCGCAGATGGAGAATAGATGGACCCAGATTCATCCGCTCTTTCACAGATGGTGGTGGTCCTATGACTCCTCGCTTGCTCGAGGTTAGTCATCCTTTTTTCAATGTTGTCCATGAAGCTGAACAACCTTTCCTCCAAGGTGGGTGGGGCCTTGGGCACTATGTGTTCCTCGACGTGAGGAGGAACCGAGTTTGTTTCAACAGGTTGAGCATTGTTAGGTCCCTTTGGTCGGGATTGCTCGCCCTGTTCCAGCTCAGTTGCTGGCATTTTTCCCTTACTTCTTGTGGGGTAAGGGTGCTTTTGTTTTTCGATGATTGCCATGAAAACAAAAGCGAAGAAGTACCAAAGCGGAGAGGTACCTGACTGAGCCTGTCGGAAAAACAAAAGACAAGTCGGCGAGTTAGGGGTTAACTCGGCGACTTTGAGATTTTGTGGTTTTCCAGAATAAGGTCGTGGACAGCACTCTTAGCTAGCAAACGATATTCCGGATCGGGCGATTCTCAAGGATAAGTCGGCGATTTAAGGCTAAATCGGACCTGAACCGAGAATCGGACGATCTAACTCGGCGATTTTTTGACAAACTCGGCGAACCCTCTAGGAGAGCTCGAGCCGGATTTTTAAAAAATCGTGATTACGACGGGATACCGGTGGTTTGGTAGTCCCACAGACAGCGCCAGCTGATGAAGCACTGAATCTGCTACCAGGGCTCGCGGTGGTGCGAGGTGATGCCGGAGGCTTTGGAGTCCACGACGTACGCTCTACGTCAAATGCCTGCAAGTGGAAACTAGGCGATTCTAGTGAGAATCGGCGAGTTTCGTAGTGATGCTCTGGTGTGAGAGAGGAACTTGAATCGTGCCTTTGAGTGTCCCCTTGAGACCCTTTTTATAGGATCTCGGAGGGCGCAATCAAAGGCGGACATCGCGCCTATGGTCATATATGGTAACATTTATGACGTTGGCTGGTGGTGAGACATGCCTGATCACGTCAGTCACTCCCAGCAACGCCCTTCGACAAGGACTAGGGTTCCGTCGCTTTATGCCGGACCCCCGAGAGTTCCACGAATTAGGAAGGTGTGTCTACGTCAAGTACTCATGGCAGCACCTGGGAGTCGCCGACTGGGACTACCAAGTCGCCGACTCCAGGGGTGAATCGATGACTCTAGGCCTCGTGGACAGTTCTGGTAGACTGCCACTAGGCTCATGGGGAGTCTGTGATTGAGCCTCTGGATCGGCGATTCCCACACCTGAGTCGCCGACTCCCAACCGTTACTTGGGTGGGCCCACGTCATCAAGGCACCCCTTAATAGGATACCTTAATGGGGTGGGTCCCACGCTAATGAATGAGGAAACGTAAGGGGTCCTTGGGGGACCTCTACCCTCAAGTCATTCCCACTTGACACACACCAACCAGAGCAACACTTGGAGCCCGAATCGCCTACTCCCAAGAGAGTCGCCGATTCCCCTCCCCTTCTGCAGGTACATTGACGTAGAGCGTGTGTCGTGGACTCCAAAGCCTCTGGCCCTCCTCGCGACCCCGCGGCCTACTGGTAGCAGATTTCGTGCTTCATCAGCTGGCGGAGAGTAACGGTCGTAAGTCGCCGATTCAGGTATGGAAGTCGCCTAGTTAGGGCTAACTCGCCGAGTTTCCAGGGGCAAGATGTGCAGTCTACCATACTGCCGATCTTGCCTTAACTCGGCGAATTATCCTTCATGTCGGCGACTTGGTAGTCCAATCGGGCGACTTACGGGCTAACTCGGCGATCTGGACGATGAACGTGTTCCGCACCGTGGGAGCTCTCCGGGGGTCCTGCCATAGCGACGGAGCCCTAGTCCTTGTTGAAAGGCGTTGTTGGGAGTGACTGCCGTAATCAGGCATGTCTCACTAGGAGCCCAGCCGGAGGAGTCGGAGGGACGGAAGAGCCGAACTGACAAGAGGAAGACCCCTCCACCAAGAACTGACCCCTCTCCTCCGAAGAAAGCGAGGAGGCATTCCCCTCGGCGACGAATTCCTCCTCGACGGAGGTATCATGTTGGGGAGTCCTCTCGGGGTCGATACTCGTATACCTCTACCTGGGCGACTTAGATGCCGGGGTACCGAGGTTCCCATCCTCATAACTATGGGACCAAGTTTTTGCCCACTGCTGATACGGACGCCACTCGAGCTACGCTGCGGATGATTTCTAACTACTCGATGGATCGACTTGTCGAGGAAGTCAGGCAGAATTTGAGAAATGTAAGTGCTCTTGTTTTTATTTTTATAATGAGCCTGTTCTTACTTACTTTTTTTCTTTTACAGCTCGTCCATCTGTTTCAAGGTCGCTTCTCCTCTGTCTCGTCTCCGTGATTATGAATCTCTGGATGATGAGCTGAAGAGAGTGAAGCATAGGTGCAAAGACTTGGAAGCTGAAGTTGAGCAGAAAGTTTCAGACGCCTCTGCCCTTTCTACCACTAACAAGAAATTAGCTGAGGATTGGTCTGCTCAGCATAAACATATAAATGAAGAGAGACAAGAACTCTTCAAGGTCCTTGGGGAGTTGGGGGCCATGCAGATTGAGCGAGATACCGAGCAGGCCAAGGTTGTGATAAAGGATGCTATAAATCAGGGAGTCACTAAGAAACTTGAAGCAACTGAAGATACCCTTCGTTCTATCATGGATCAAAATACCATTTTTCTTAGACGACTGGATGAAGGGGAAAAGGAAAAGCGTGACCGTGCTAAGATCAAGCAATTAAACGAGCTTGGCTGAACAGACTGAGGAAAACCGGAAGCAGACTGAGGAGCTTCAAAACATGAACGAGCATATGGGCCAGATCCGAACTGAGTTTCTCGCCAACGTGCGAGATTATAATGATCTGGTGGATTTGGGTCCTCATGTGTGTCCCGGTTTCGAGGCCGAAGATGTCCACCGCTGGGCCCGCAAGTACCCGAAAGAAGCTACTGAGATCTGGGATCGGGCGCTTGCGGAAGATGATGAAGATGAAGGGGAGGTTTAGGGAGAAAATACTGCCATCATTGATAAGGACTTTTCTATTGAAGATCAAGACGACAATGATGCAGCGTGTCCTAAAGATTCATCCCTTCCCCCTAGTGATAAGCCCTCTTCTCCTCCCCCTACTTTGTAATCTCTACCTTTTATATTCCTTTGTGATTTTTATTGAATATCAATATATGGAATATTTTGGTTATGATTATTAATTGTGATAACTAAACAACATATTAGTTAAGTAGTTCAAACAATTATAACGAGTGATATATAACTTTACTCAATTGTTAAAAATACAACTGTAAGTTATCTGCGTGCCAAGTGTTGGGAATGTATGTCCCATCTTCCTTTTTAACTTGTACGTGCCTGGTCGGAGTTCCTCCTCCACCACATATGGTCCTTCCGAGTTTGCGCCTAGTTTACATTTAGAGCAGTCCTTTCTGCCGACGCTTGCTCTTCTTAATACTAGGCTTCCTTTTCTAATCGCTTTATCCTTGACATTTTTGTCGTGATATCTAGCGATACTTTTTTTATAAGCTGCATTTTTTGCCTGTGCATTATCCCTTAGCTCATCCACTAAGTCCAGAGTTGTCGCGCATGATCTCATGTTTTCTTCCATGTCATAGGATAAAACTCTGACTGTTGGTATGCTTAGCTCTGTCGGGATTAGTGCTTCCATTCCGTATGCTAGTGAGAACGGAGTTTCCCCGGTGGGTGTCTTTTCAGTAGTTCTATACGCCCACAGGATCTCTGGTAATAGATCTGCCCATGAACCTTTGGCCTGTTCGACCTTTTTCTTCAGTCCATGAACAATAGCTCTATTCGTGACTTCTACTTGCCCATTACCCTGTGGTCGGTATACTGATGAAAAGTGGATTCTAGTGCCCATGTTCTCGCACAATCTCGTAAACTCCCCACTGGTAAACTGTGTCCCATTATCTGTCACTATGCGCATTGGAACACCGAATCTGCACCTTATGCACTTGAAGACAAACTTCGTTGCTGCTCCTTGAGTTATTTTGTGAAGTAGTCGATAGTCATAAATATGAATTTAGCCTGGCCTGTAGATACTGGAAATGGCCCCGCAATGTCTAGTCCTCACATTGCGAATGGGATGGGGCTTTCTACCCCTGTTAGTTGAGTTGCGGGATTTCTTTGTATGCTTTTGTGAATCTAGCAGGCCTTGCACTTTCTTGCAAGTAGGACTGTCTCTTTCTTCAGTGTGGGCCAGTAGTACCTCTTCTGCATACCCCCTGATGTATCTTTTCTACAATGAATTACCCTTTATTTGTTGAGACATATTTCATTAGAGGTCCATCGTAGGGTTTCTTATACAGAATGTCACTGATTAGGCAGAATCTTGGAATGCGTGTTTGTAATTTACGCCTTTTATTCCTGTTCTTTGGGAGTTTCTGCCCTTTAATGTATTCTATTAAGGGTTTTCTCCAGTCTTCTGCCTGTATCGTGATCGGATTGCACAAAGGTGTAGACGTTGAGTCAACTAGTGTCTCTCTCTGCCCCCCTTTGAGGGCATTAGCTGAGTTATTTTGACTCCTTGGAATCTGTTCTACCTCCCATGCGAACGCCGCAAAGGTGAACACGGTTAGTTGTTCCACCTTGTAGCCTATTTGTTCGAATGTAACTGGGTATAGTATGTTATTGTCTATTATTACTTTATTTAGACTTAAGTTATCCCTGATGTCCACCTTATGAATAGTGGATCTTCGTGTGGGCTGGATCTTCCTCAGAGAAGCTTATTCCCTCCCTCGCTCGTGTATTACCTTTTGCGAGTACTTTCTGCTTTCTCCTACCGATCCCCCGCCGAAGATTCAATTTACTACCCTCCTCTTATGGTCAGTATCTGAGTCGGGACTTTTTGAGAGCTGTCGCTTACCCTTGTTATTTGGGTCCTTGCAACCTTGTCGCCCCCTTTCTACTTTGTTTATGTATTGCTTAAGCTTTCCTTCCTTTGCCTATGTGTCTAGGAAAGTGCTTAGCTCCCTGTAATTTTCTGTGTTGTGCCCGTAGTCCTTGTGGAACTCGCAATATTTGTTCCCCCTTGTTCGGGCCTCTTTTGTTGCAGGTTTAATTCTTCTGGTTGAGAAAACCTTATTCTTCCCTTTTCTTATGGGGGTAATCTGGTCATTTGGGCAGTAACCGCCTAACTGCCTAACTGATCAGATCGGGGTCCAAGTTCGACTTTCCAGAGATCGACTTTCTGGGGATCGACTTTCCTGGTGATCGACTTTATTCAGAAGTCGATCCCAGGGAAGTCGATCCTCAGGAAAGTCGATCTTCTTAGGATTCTACTTGGGACCTCCCCAACCCTGCAATAGGTACCTCAACTCATCTTAGGCTATCCGGACTTTAGTTGCTGGTAAGTTGTGACCGGGTTCGGGATACTGTATCACCAGTGATTAAAAACAAACCCCACCTACGGAAGAGCGTAGGTAGACGGGGAACACGGCACATGCCCACCTACAAATAACTTAGGCTAAAAGGGAAGTGTCCAAGAGTAGACCTCACCTACGGAAGAAAGTAGGTAGACGGGGGACGTGCTCAAATAGTGAACCGCACTTACGGAAAGATGTGGGTAGACGAGGAACACACCGGCAAAACATTCTCCTCTTCTACAAAAAACGTAGACAGGGGGAGATTTACACAAAAGTGAGCCTCACTTATGGAAGAATGTAAGTAGTGATGGAACACACCGGCCAAAAGAACTTAACCTAATCTAGGGAAGAACGTAGATAGTGGGGTAAGTATTCAAACAAACCTCACCTATGGAAGAACATAGGCAGACGAGGGGCCACACTCAACCTCAGCCGCAGAAGCAGCGAGCAAAAGGAGGGGGCAAGTGTTCAAAGAATGGACCTCACCTATGGAAGACACATAGGTAAACGAGGTGCCACACTCAACCTCAGCCGCGGAAACAGCGAGCAAAAGGAGAGGGCAAGTGTTCAAAAAATGGACCTCACCTATAGAAGAACACATGTAGACGAGGAGCCACACTTAACAGAAACAACGGGCAGAAGGAGGGGGCAAGATTTCAAAAGTGAACTTCACCTATAAAATAAAATCGGTAGAAGGGAAAACTCTCAACCCCAGCCACAGGGAAGGGGAGAGGCACTTGAACATTGCTCGGAGACAGCTCAGCAAGGCGTCAAGGTGGGCAAGCAGGGTTCCGCTCAGAAACCGGGCTAGGCAAGCTGCGCAAAGAGTATGCTTCGGCTAGGACAAACTGGACAATAGTTAGCAAAAGCATGTGACAACCTCCGTGGAAGCATAGGTATAACCTCGCGGTCGTAGAAGGGGGGAGAACTGGTGAGAGAGGATCTCGCATCCCAGGACATCACCAATAGCCCACACCCCAGCACGCAGAGAGGGGGGAATACTGATAGTACATGGTCCAACACACAGACCATAGTACAAAAGACGTATCCCAAGATATCTAATACGCAGAGGAGGGGGGAGTACTAGCGATACAGTATCCCGAACCCGGTCACAACTTACCAGCAATTAGAAGTCCAGATAGCCTAAGATGAGTTGAGGTACCTATTCTAGGGATGGGGAGGTCCTAAGTTGAATCCTATGAAGATCGACTTTCCCAAGGATCGACTTCCCTGGGATCGACTTCTGACCAAAGTCGATCCCCAGGAAAGTCGGATCACAAGAAAATCGACCACTGGAAAGTCGACCTTGGGCCCCGAACTGATCAGTGAAGCTATTAGGCGGTTACTGCCCAAATGACCAGATTACCTCCATAAGAATCCCTATAAATAGGAGGCATCCTCCACTCATTAAAGGTAGGTCATTTGGAGTGGAGAAGTCCTAGCGAAGCAGAGCTCTGCGCAATTGAGTTCTAGTTTGGTTTCTCGCGGAGTTCCCTGCTTGGCGCTTGCTGGTGCGTCTTGGAGTACTGATCGGGTTTCACCCTCATCAGGTACGAAACTAATTTTTAATTCTAAATATTATTTATGAAGATAGATTGATAAATATGATCTTTTATTTATACCTCTTATCATTATAAATGGATTTAAAATTGATTATTCAATCAATTTCATCAATATCTATAGTTAATTCACAACAAATTCATTATTTGCCTTTTTTCTTTATTATAGAGTATTAAATATTGTACGAAACCAGCCTTTCATTCTAAATATTATTTATCAAGATAGATTGATCAATATGATATTTTCTTTCGTCTTTCATCATTATAAATGGATTTAAAATTGATTATTTAATCATTTTGATCAATGTCTATATTTCATTTAAACCATTACTTCAATAAATTCATTATTTGCCTTCTTTCTTAATTATAGAGTATTAAATGTGGTTTGAAACCAACCTTTAATTCTAAATATCATTTATCAAAATAGATTGATCAATATGATCATTTCTTTCTTCTTTTATCATTATAAATGGATTTAAAATTGATTATTTAATAAATTTGATCAATATCTATAGTTTATTCGAGCAATTACTTCAATAAATTCATTGTTTGCCTTTTTTCTTTATTATAGAGTATTAAATGTTGTAAGAAACCAGCCTTTCATTCTAAATATCATTTATCAAGATAGATTAATCAATATGATATTTTCTTTCTTCTTTCATCATTATAACTGGATTTAAAATTGATTATTCAATCAATATCATCAGTATCTACAGTTAATTCAAACAATTACTTCAATAAATTTATTATTTGCCATCTTCTTTATTATAGAGTATTAAATGTGATACAAAACAAGCCTTTCATTCTAAATATCATTTATCAACATAGATTGTTCAATATGATCTTTTCTTTCTTCTTTCATCATTATAACTGGATTTAAAATTAAATTATTCTATCAATTTCATCATATCTAATGTTAATTCAAACAATTACTTCAATAAATTCATTACTTTTCTTCATTTTTAATTCTAGAGTATTAAATGTGAAATGAAACCAGTCTTTAATTCAAAATATCATTTATCAAGATAGATTGACAAATATTATCTTTTATTTATACTTCTTGTCATTATAAATGGATTTAAAATTGATTATTCTATCAATTTCATCAATATCTATAGTTAATTCAAACAATTACTTCAATATATTTATTATTTGCCTTATTTTTTGATTATAAAGTATTAAATGTAGTATGAAAGCAGGCCTTTAATTTTAAATATCACTTATGAAGATAGAATGATAAATATGATCTTTTATTTATACCTCTTATCATTGTAAGTGGATTTAAAATTGATTATTTAATCATTTTGATCAATATCTATAGTTAATTCAATCGATTTCTTCAATAAATTAATTATTTGCCTTTTTTTTTTAATTCTAAAGTATTAAATGTGAAATGAAACCAGCCTTTAATTCTAAATATCATTTGTCAAGATAGATTGTTAAATATGATCTTTTATTTACACGTCTTTTCATTATAAATGGATTTAAAATTGATTATTCAATCAATTTCGTCAATATTTATAGTTAATTCAAACAATTACTTCAATAAATTTATTCTTTGCCTTATTTTATGATTATAGAGTATTAAATGTGGTATGAAAGCATGCCTTTAATTTTAAATATCACTTATGAAGATAGATTGTTAAATATGATCTTTTATTTATACTTCTTATCATTGTAAGTGGATTTAAAATGGATTATTTAATCATTTTGATCAATATCTATAGTTAATTCAATCAATTACTTCAATAAATTCATTATTTGTCATCTTTTTTGATTATAGAGTATTAAATGTGGTACAAAACCTGTCTTTCATTATAAATATCATTTATCAAGATGGATTGATCAATATGATCTTTTCTTTCTTCTTTCATCTTTATAAATGGATTTAAAATTGATTATTCAATCAATTTCATCGATATCTATAGTTAATTTAAATAATTACTTCAATAAATTCATTATTTGTTAACTTTTTTAATTATAGAGTATTAAATGATGTACGAAACCAACTTTTAATTCTAAAAATCATTTATCAAGATAGATTGATAAATATGATCTTTTATTTATACTTCTTATCATTATAAATGGATTTAAAATAGATTATTTTATCTATTTATTCAATATCTATAGTTAATTCAATCAATTACTTCAACAATTTCATTATTTGCCTTCTTTTTTAATTATAGAGTATTAAATGAGGTACAAAACCAACCTTTCATTCTAAATATCATTTATCAAGATTGATTGATCAATATGATCTTTTCTTTCTTCTTTCATCATTATAAATGGATTTAAAATTGATTATTCGATCAATTTCATCGATATCTATAGTTAATTCAAACATTTACTTCAATAAATTCATTATTTTTCAACTTTTTTATTTATAGACTATTAAATGAGGTACGAATCCAACTTTTAATTCTAAAAATCATTTATTAAGATAGATTGATAAATATGATCTTCTTTTTATGCTTCTTATCATTATAAATGGATTTAAAATTGATTATTTTATCAATTTATTCAATATCTATAGTTAATTCAAACAATTACTTCAATAAATTTATTATTTGCCTTCTTTTCTGATTATTGAGTATTAAATGTGGTATGAAAGCAGGCCTTTAATTTTAAATATCACTTATGAAGATAGATTGTTAAATATGATATGTTATTTATACCTCTTATCATTATAAATGGATTTAAAATTGATTATTTAATCATTCTCATCAATATCTATAGTTAATTCAATCAATTACTTCTATAAATTCATTATTTGTCTTCTTTGTTAATTCTAAAGTATTAAATATGAAATGAAATCTGTCTTTAATTCTAAATATCATTTATCAAGATATATTGATCAATATGATCTTTTCTTTCTTCTTTTATCATTATAAATGGATTTAAAATTGATTATTCAATCAATTTCATCGATATCTATATTTAATTCAAACAATTACTTCAACAAATTCATTATTTGTCAACTTTTTTAATTATAGAGTATTAAATGAGGTATGAAACCAACTTTTAATTCTAAAAATCATTTATCAAGATAGATTGATAAATATGATCTTTTATTTATGCTTCTTATCATTATAAATGGATTTAAAATTAATTATTTTATCAATTTATTCAATATCTATAGTTAATTCAAACAATTACTTCAATAAATTTATTATTAGCCTTCTTTTTTGATTATAGAGTATTAAATGTGGTATGAAAGCAGGCCTTTAATTTTAAATATCACTTATGAAAATAGATTGTGAAATATGATCTTTTATTTATACCTCTTATCATTGTAAATGGAGTTAAAATTGATTATTTAATCATTCTCATCAATATGTATAGTTAATTCAATCAATTACTTTTATAAATTCATTATTTGTCTTCTTTGTTAATTCTAAAGTATTAAATGTGAAATGAAACCTGTCTTTAATTCTAAATATCATTTATCAAGATATATTGATCAATATGATCTTTTCTTTCTTCTTTCATCATTATAAATGGATTTAAAATTGATTATTCAATCAATTTCATCGATATCTATATTTAATTCAAACAATTAGTTCAACAAATTCATTATTTGTCAACTTTTTTAATTATAGAGTATTAAATGAGGTACAAAACCAGCCTTTCATTCTAAATATCATTTATCAAAATAGATTGATCAATTTGATCTTTTCTTTCTTCTTTCATCATTATAAATGGATTTAAAATTGATTATTCGATCAATTTCATCGATATCTATAGTTAATTCAAACAATTACTTCAATAAATTCATTATTTGTCAACTTTTTTATTTATAGACTATTTAATGAGGTACGAAACCAACTTTTAATTCTAAAAATCATTTATTAAGATAGATTGATAAATATTATCTTCTTTTTATGCTTCTTAACATTATAAATGGATTTAAAATTGATTATTTTATCAATTTATTCAATATATATAGTTAATTCAAACAATTACTTTAATAAATTTATTATTTGCCTTCTTTTTTGATTATTGAGTATTAAATGTGGTATGAAAGCATGCCTTTAATTTTAAATATCACTTATGAAGATAGATGGTTAAATATGATATGTTATTTATACCTCTTATCATTGTAAATGGATTTAAAATTGATTATTTAATCATTCTCATCAATATCTATAGTTAATTCAATCAATTACTTCTATAAATTCATTATTTGTCTTCTTTGTTAATTCTAAAGTATTAAATGTGAAATGAAACCTGTCTTTAATTCTAAATATCATTTATCAAGATATATTGATCAATATGATCTTTTCTTTCTTCTTTCATCATTATAAATGTATTTAAAATTGATTATTCAATCAATTTCATCGATATCTATATTTAATTCAAACAATTACTTCAACAAATTCATTATTTGTCAACTTTTTTAATTATAGAGTATTAAATGAGGTACAAAACCAGCCTTTCATTCTAAATATCATTTATCAAAATAGATTGATCAATTTGATCTTTTCTTTCTTCTTTCATCATTACAAATGGATTTAAAATTGATCATTCAATCAATTTCATCGATATCTATAGTTATTTCAAACAATTACTTCAATAAATTCATTATTTGTCAACTTTTTTAATTATAGATTATTAAATGAGGTATGAAACCTGATGGGGGTGAAACCCGACCAGTACTCCAAGACGCGCAAGCAAGCGCCCAGCGGGGAACTCCGCGGGAAACCGGACCGGGACTCAAGTGCGCAGAGCTCTGCTTTGCTAGGATTTCTTTCGCTCCAAATGACCTGCCTTTAATGAGTGGGGAGGCCTCCTATTTATAGGGGTTCTTATAGGGGTAATCTGGTCATTTGGGAAGTAACCGCCTAACTGCCTAACTGATCAGATCTAGGCTCAAGATCGACTTTCCAGAGATCGACTTTCTGGGGATCGACTTTCCTGGTGATCGACTTTATTCAGAAGTCGATCCCAGGGAAGTCGATCCTCAGGAAAGTCGATCTTCCTAGGATTCGACTTGGAACCTCCCCAACCCTAGAATAGGTACCTTAACTCATCTTAGGCTATCCGGACTTCTAGTTGCTGGTAGGTTGTGACCGGGTTCGGGTTACTCTATCACCAGTACTCCCCCCTCCTCTGCGTATTAGATACTTTGGGATACGTCTTTTAGTACTATGGTCTGTATGTTGGACCTTGTACTATCAGTATTCTCCCCCTCTTTGCGTGCTGGGGTGTGGGTTTTTGGTGATGTTCCAGGATGCAAGATCCTCTTTCACCAGTTCTTCCCCCCCTTCTACGCCTGCGAGGTTGTATCTATGCTTCCACGGAGGTTGTCATGCGCTTTTGCTAACTATTGTCCGGTTCGCCTTAGACGAAGTATACTCCTTGCGCACCTGCCTAGCCCGATTTCCGTGCGGAACCCTGCTTGCCCACCTTGACGCCTTACCTGAGCTATCTCCGAGCAATGTTCGAGTCCCCTTCCCTATGGCGGGTTTTGAGAGTCATCTCTTCTACCGATTTTTTATAAGTGAAGTTCTCTCTTTTGAGGTCTCTTGCCTCCCTCAATCTGTTGTTTCTGCGGTTGAGGTTGAGTGTGCTTCCTCGTCTACCTATGTTCTTCCATAGTTGAGGATTATTTTTTGTATACTTGCCCCCTCCTTTTGCACGCCTTTCTGCGACTGAGGTTGAGCGTGATCCCTCGTCTACCTACGTTCATCCGTAGGTGAGGATTATTTTTTGAATACTTGCCCCCTCCTTTTGCTCGCTTTTCTGCGACAGAGTTGAGTATGATCCCTCGTCTACCTACGTTCATCCGTAGGTGAGGGTTACTTTTTGAATACTTGCCCCCTCCCTTTGCTCGCCTTTCTGCGACTGAGGTTGAGCGTGATCCCTCGTCTACCTACGTTCATCCGTAGGTGAGGGTTACTTTTTGAATACTTGCCCCCTCCTTTTGCTCGCCTTTCTGCGACTGAAGTTGAACGTGATCCCTCGTCTACCTACGTTTATCTGTAGGTGAGGGTTATTATACTTGCCCCCTCCTTTTGTTCGCCTTTCTGCGACTGAGGTTGAGCGTGATCCCCCGTCTACCTACGTTCATCCGTAGGTGAGGGTCACTCCTGAGTACGTCCCTCGTTTAACCTACGTTCTTCCGTAGGTGAGGTTCACTCTTGAACACTTACTCCTCTGTCTACGTTTTTTGTAGAAGAGGCGTATGTTTGGCTGATGTGTCCCCCGTCTACCTACGTTCTTTCGTAGGTGAGGTTCACCTTTTGAGCTTATCCCTCGTCTAACCTA
>LFYR01001402.1:0-77701 GCA_001185155.1 Zostera marina
CTTCCTCTTTCTTCTTCTTTTCCTCCTCTTCCTTTTTCTTTTTCGCTTCTGCCTCCTCATCTTTGACCGGCCCGAGCTCTTCTAAATGTGGAGAGCATTTATTCTTTTTTAGTTGTTTGATAATGGCAACTGGGTTTAGATCACCAGTTACCGTCAACTTACTTGATGCAATGTCTGAGACTATAGATACAATCCCTGCAACAATTGATTCATAAAATCACAAATCATTCATCATTATAACCTGAGGGGAGATTGGGTTGGCAATTAAGATATCTCTATTGGATATATATACCTGGAAGTCCAGAGACAGCCGCTACGGCCTTCTTTTGGGACGCAATATCATGAATGCTAACTTGCACGACCATTTTCTGCATGGAATTAAAATTTAACATGATCAGCAATCTAAGAAGCTTGATTTAACAAGATCATCAAGTGACCAACACACCCAAAACAATAATTGAAGAAACAAACCTTCGACATCTTGGCTGAAAGAAGAACTGAAGAAAAAAAGCTATGTGCAGTTGGTTACCGTACCTTGTGAGGAAAATAACAGATGTGTTGAGATTTTATAGAGAAATGAGAAGGGAGAAAGGAAAGAAATGATAAGGGAGGAAGGTGATCAATTGATTAATGGACTTCAATATGATGGAGAAATAATTAATAACAAGCTTAAATAAGATCAAATATTGACTTCAATATTTCTAAGTCAAATTTCTCCTCACACTATAAAATTATTGAGGTAAAAAAATTGCATTATATTTCAACTTTCACAGTTTCACTTAATCCAGTAATTAAGTGAAAGAATACACCAGTGAATAATCACAAGACCTGTTGTAGCCATCAATCATGAGGGTAATTTTTGTCAATGTCAACATTGATGGAGGCTAAAGAGGTGGCTTAAAATTGCACACTTAGAAGCCATGGTATATTCATTATGTTTGAAAGTGACTAATTATGATTTATAAATCATGACTTAATTATGGCTAATGAGTTATGACATCATATCTATCTAAAATAGTATCTTCAACATTGAGATTCAGATAATATATTAATTAGATTTTAAAAATACAAATAGATTAACTCAATTGGATTCATTAACCCTAGAAATTCACATAATGGAAGAGAGTTCAGATAAAGCTTTGACCATTTCTACTAGCTCCACAATCACTCATTAGTCATTACTTAAAAAATGATACTCACTCATTAGACTCAGACAATCTGTGTTTGCTTGACCAATAAGTTTTATTAAAATATCGACAAAATCCACAATGAAATATTAAAACAAAACATCAATAATTCATAACACCGTCATTTACAATCAACATGATATCATGTAAAAATACAAATGATATTTGGGAGATTTAGCAGACTGGAGACCCATGTACAATTATAAATGAAAATATTGGGGTATTTTAAGAAGTTAGTCACAGGGTAGGGTCAGGGTCAAGGTCGGGATCAAGGTCAAGGTGAGGAGCTCTCAATGCCCTCATTGATTTGTGACTGAAGTTTCAACACCTAACTTTATGTATCGCCTAATATAGACCATGTAGAAACTTATGTGCCATTGGACAGTGATTGAGCTAGTATTGTTATTTTCTCCTACAGGACTCAGTCAACTCCTGAGTAGTGCTTATCTACTAATAGACTTTCTAATTTTTGTACATATTGTAAATTAAAACTGAACAAGACCCCCACTTCATAGATAATGAAATTTTATCTTCATCAACAAAAATTCATGCAAGAAGACCGACCCAACATAATCTAAATAGTAAATAACAAAAACCTTAGATCTAACCCAAAAACACTTGGGCGCCATAAATGAGCACATGCTTTATCTGTAGAGAAAAGTGGCACCATAAATGATGAACATGTGTTCTATGTGTACTCTGTAAGAATAGAACCAAATAGTACACATTATTTTTTTAATGAAAATAGTACATAGTTTTCTTTCTACTCAAATTTGCACAATTAAATGCAATGATCAGTTTATAGAAAATATAAAAAAAAGAGGTTTGATTGTTTGAATATTTGATGTAAAAATTGCTGGAAAAAAACACAATTTCTCAATAAGGTTTTATACATTGATTACTCACATTCTGGATTATTACATGAGTAGAATTTCTAATATGTAAATAGATTTTCCATTTCCTTGAGTGTTGAGACCTTCACAATAAATAAATAAAAATCCAATATGATCCAGCATTTTATTTAGCTATTGATTACTAATTACTTTTATAGAAGGTTTAGAGCAAACCATTTATTCAGATCTTACCATTTAGAGCACATGGTTTAGATTGTGAGTTTAAGATTGAAGATCTAGACTGCACTATAATATAAACTCAGATCTTATCTTGAAGATATGCAGATACAAAAACAAACATTGCTCCAGTAGAAATACCTAATAAAAGACTCGCAGGAAAAGGTTTCTTAGTGGCCACCAATCGTATTCCTAATTGAAAATGAGATAAATATTAAGTTCATATGCATAATACAGTTGCATTTGTTAAAAAAAAAATTAAAATAGCATACCAAACACAGCTGAGAAGAGTAATGCACATCCAAATCCAATTGCATCACCTGCCACTTTGGTTTCCGGTGTTTGCATCAAATAGTATGTCTGGAAGACAAAATTGAATGTACAATACCCTTAGAAGTTAGGAATTAGAATCAAGTAAAAAAATCTTCTTCTTTTTAATGAATTGTCTGTGTTTTTTTAGGTTTAAGCAATGGTGAACGGAAACACATGAGTCCCAGCAGTGATTGGCTGGAAAAATAAAATTTCAAAGTAGGATTAACTATTAAGACTAACTACCGCCATGAGAGCGCCGCCGGAAGCTCCGCCAAGAGCCGATCCTTTGCTTCCAGATCTAAAATCTGCTTCCCACTCTCAAAATAAGAGAAGAAGAAAAACCCAAACAGTAGGAAATTACAGTTAATTACGTACATGCGGAAAGGCCGCCTCCAAAGAGCAATGTGCCGTAAACAGCCGAAGCGACGGGGGCGAGTTCGAAAATCGTAGACACTTCTTGAGCATCGCAACGGATGGTACGATTTGAAGGACGGGAAATCCGAATACGAAGGTTAGATGTTGAGTTATGGAGTAGACGGAGACGAGATCCAGAGCCATAAGCAGAGGAGAGGAGGAGGGATGGAGTCGCCGCCGATGAGATTAGGGTTTGCATTGTGGCAAATGTGGTTTTAGTTTGAATTTTGGTAGTGAAGATGAAGTGAAACACTTTAAATTAATGACATGTTTTACAATGTGTATCTACTATTTGTATATTTAAATTTGACAATTTATGTATTGGCCCCTATTCTTTATTGTTTCTCCTGATACCCCCTGTCGACACCGGTGAGCCGTAGGCGATTCCGGTGACGTTGAAACAGAGCGACTGACAGCGCCTTCGTGAATATGTTGGCCGATTGGTCTTCCGATCGGACGTGTTGTAATCGAATATCCCCGTATATAACAAACTCTCGAATAAAATGATAATCTATCTCGATGTGCCGTGTTTTTGCTTGGATAACGGGGTTGGATGTCATAAACATTGGGGATTTGCTGTCCGTATGTATCACCGGAGTTTTGGTCAGACGAATGCCCAGCTCTCTAAGGAGTGAGCAGAACCATTTTAGCTCGGCGGTGACGTGCGCAATTGCGCGGTATTCAGCTTCAGTACTGGAGCGAGACACGGTCGGGTTGCTTCTTCGACATCCAAGCGACAGGGTTCGGTCCTAGGAACACACATGATCCGGTCGTGGATTTCCGATCGTCCGGATCACCTGCCCAGTCAGCGTCTACCAAAATGTTTAGCTTCGTTAATGGTGAAGGAGTGAACACACAGGATCCAACACAAGATCCTTTTTGCTGCCTGCCAGTGGACTGTTGTAGATGTTTGCATAAATTTGCATACCTGATTTACGGCGTATGAAATGTCTGGCCGGGTTATGCTAAGATATTGTAGCGCCCCCACAAGGCTGCGATATTGAGTTAGATCTTCCAATGGCGTGCCGGAGGTATTTGCGAGGTGCGAGCCTGGTGTGCTGGGTGTCGAGATGGGTTTAGATTCCAGCATCTTAAACTTAGACAGAAGGTCGATGGAGTATTTCTTCTGAGTTATCTTTGTAGCTGTCGGGGTAGAATTCATCTCAAGTCCTAAAAAGTAGGATAGCTAGCCTAAGTCCTGACACCTGAATTCTCGACAAACTGTGTTGATGAACTGTCGGACTGCGATCTCACAACTCCCGGTTATAATAAAGTCATCAACGTAGATCAAGACGTATATAATTTGGCCATTGAATCTCCTGATGAAGAGTGACGAATCGGCTGTGAAATTAAAGAAGCTACATTTTCTGAGGAAGTATTTGAGTCTTTGATACCAGGCCCATGGCGCCTGTTTTAGTCAGTAGATTGCCTTCCTCAGGCGACACACGTGAGACCTGGCCGTGGTAGATTTCATGATGAACCCCGGAGGCTGTTCCATGTACACCGTCTCCATGAGATTGCCATTCAAGAAGGCGTTGCATATATCGAGGTGGTGGAGTTGCCATTGTCTGGATGTGGAGATTGCCAAAATCGTTCTTATTGTAGCCGCCTTGACAACAGGGCTGTAAGTAAGATCATAATCCTCTCCATGTTTCTGATGGAAGCCCTTCGCAACTAATCGCGCCTTGTATCTCTCCAGCGATCCATCTGAGTTTTGTTTGATTCTAAACACCCAACGTGAACCAACTACGTTCATCCACGATTCACGAGCCTCTAAGTCCCTGGTCCGATTTAACTCCAGCGCTCGCAATTCTTCCTTCATAGCCGTGGTCCATAATGAATTGAGAGAGCTTCTTTGACGGTTGTAGGCTCCTGCTCCTTGATTTTGGACAGATTGTAGCTTGATGACGATGGGTTCTGTTTATGAGTTGCAGGTTCCTGCTCTGTTCTGCCAGGTAGTGTGTTTGAATTATGCCGGATCGAATGTTGAATAGATCAGATTGGACGAAGTTTGGGGAACCCGATTGGAATCGATTTGGGTGACTCGGTTCGATGTGGTGTTGAAGAGCCGCTTTGAGATTTGGGGAGCCCGATCGGATGTGACAAGAGAGATCCGATTTGAGATTTGGGAACTCCGATATCCTGAGATTTGATGACTCCGATATCCCGGGATTTGAGTGAGGTCACAACTGATGCAGAGTTATTCTGGTACTCTGTTTCTCCTCCTGTCTTCTCATAGTCTCTCATCCATACCAGTGGTCGGCGTGCCCTGTCTGACCTTCTGTTGCAATTCTCTCGATGCTGGCTTGCGTGTTCCACCCTGGTACTTTGTACTGGCCGGCTGCACTCAGAGATACCCAAATCCTCATTGCAGTGTGTACGACTTTCGAAGATCACCCTCTCTGTTGATGCCG
The DNA here is from genome assembly GCA_001185155.1 of Zostera marina. Taxonomy (NCBI): domain Eukaryota; kingdom Viridiplantae; phylum Streptophyta; class Magnoliopsida; order Alismatales; family Zosteraceae; genus Zostera; species Zostera marina. The sequence goes on from LFYR01001402.1 coordinate 5,398, forward strand.
GACTGTGATTTGATTCGAGTGGTGTACCGATGGGTGTGTATACCGATGTAGATCGTGGTGGATCTTCTGAGCGTGTTGGGTGTACTGATGGAGCCGCTGGAGGAGATGTCAGAAGAGCCGGTGAAAGTTGCCTAAAATGAGATGACACCGGGAAGTGATTTTGGACTGTGAAGAAACGGAAAATGATTTTCATCAAAGATGACATGTCTTGATACTGTCACTCTTCCGTTCGACAGATCTTTGCACTTGTAACCCTTGTGCATTGTCGAATACCCAATGAATACACATCGCGTAGCCACCGTCTGTAATTTATTTCTTTGTGTGTTTGGAGTGACCGGAAAACATAAACATCCGAATGTACATAGAAGGCTATAGTCGGGAAGGCGTTTGAAGAGAATTTCATATGGGGATTTGTTGGAAGTATGTGAGAAGGAAGTCGATTGATGACGAAGGCGGCGCTAGCATATGCGTCAGTCCAGAGAGGAAGCGGTAATGTCGCCTGATGCAAGAAGCATCTTCCGACAGTTTTGATATGTCCGTGCTTACGCTCAGCAACTCCGTTTTGCTGAGGCGTATACGGATACGAGAACCTCTGCTGAATACCAAGACTAGAAAGGAACTGATGCAGTGTGTGGCCGACGAACTCGTCGTCGGCGTCACACTGTATAATTTTGATTTTGGAAGATAATGATCGTTCAATCGATTTACATAATGGAATAAAATTGGAAACAAAATCAGATTTAGCGTTTAACGGAATAAACCAAGAAAACCTTGAGAAGTCATCAATGATACACTCATAGTATCGGAAGCCCTCCCTAGAGGTGACCAGAGCTGGTCCCCATAGGTCCAGATGAAGAATTTCGAGAGGTTCCTTCGCTGTGTATGTTCGAAGAGAGAAGGGAAGTCGCTTGGCTTTATTCATCGCACAGACTTGACAGAAAGGGAGTGTGAACAGTCGACGATCAACAGGAAGGCGAGCTGAATTCAAAACAGAGGATAGGACCGGTTGTGTCGGATGGCCCAACCGGCGATGCCATACCACCGGAGTTACCTTTGTGCAAGCCATGCCTTGAGAACTGGAACTTGCTCTTGGGTTATTCAGATGGTACAACCCTTGCGCACTACTGCCACACATGATGGTATTCCCCGTCCCCTTGGCCTTTACATTGAACCCAATTTCATCAAAGAAACTAACACAGTTAAGATCGTACGATAGAGATTGAATAGATAGGAGATTTTTATGGAGACCGGGAACGTATAAGACATTGGGTATAAAAATCGGACCAAGTTGGAATGGAAACGGTGCCCTGTCTCAAAATCGGGAGCTGGGATCCGTTTCCGATCATTACCGTATCCTTACCTTGATATGGTTGGGAGGCGGAGAAGGAGTTCAGGGACGACGTCAAATGATTGGACGCTCCGCTATCAAGGCACCAGGAGTTCTCAGATTGAATCGATGGTGCTCCGCTGGTCAGCGATTGGGTGCAGAAGTCATCTCCAGTAGTTTGGGTATTATATGCGTAGTTTCTCCTGTTGTGACAGTTCCGCGTGGTGTGTCCCGCTCGATTGCATATTTGACAAATCTGATCCCCAATCGATGCTGAAGTAGGTAGCAGCGGAGGTGAAAAATGTTCCGGGTGTCTGTAATTAGCAGGTGGAGGATTGTACACCGATGCCCTGGGGTAGAATCGACCACGCCCGCCATAGTTTGAGCGTCCTCCTCGAAAACGACCGCGTCCTCTAAATCACCCTCGAAAGTTTTGGTGATAGTTTCCTTGTTGATTGTGATTATTTTGAGTCAGTGGGTTGCCGGACTGTGAGTTTGCCGTCGTTTGCGTAGGTGTCTGTCCCGTTTGATGTGCAGCAAATGCTATCGGATTTGTTGTAGATGCTCCCGTCCTTTTCAGTAAGCCCTCTTCTTGGAGCAAGTGGCTCATCAGTTCATCAAAGGATGTGGACGGATTGAAGTTTAGGTGCGTGAGGAAGCTCCGATATGAGTCGTCCAGGCCATCGACCACATAACCTATGATCTCCTCTTCATCTATGGTAGAGCTAGCTGCTCGGAGTGCGTCAATGGTGGTCCTGACGTCAACAAGATACTCGGACATGGTTGTGTCAGATTTCTTCTTGGTTGCTCGGAGCTTGGTCTGGAGAGCTTTGAGGTGTATGCTGCACAGTGGGGATAAAAAACGATCCAGGAGTGACCATGTTTCTTTGGCCGTGGTGCAGTGTAGAATCATTGCTTGTACTGCCGGAGAGACAGTGGATCGTATCCAAGTCAATACCAGTTGGTCCGATTTAGTCCATTTGCTGTACTCTGGATTGGGTACTCCGACGGCAATCTCAGCCTTCTGGTCGGGTTCATCGATTATATGCAGGACAGATCGTGTAGCTTGAGGACTCCAAGGAAATGGGACTTCCAACATATATAGTCCACCTTGTTCATAGGATTTCGAAATAAGGAATTGATATTGTATGCTATGAGAAGACGATGGGGATTGGAGCTGATGCCATCGTCGAGATAGAGATTTTCGTTTCTGAGTTTGGTGGTGGGTTTGGAGGATTTAGGGTTAGGGTTAGGGTTAGATACGTGACTTGTTTGTTCTGGAGAAACGTGACTTGTGTGTGGTCTGAGAGAGAGTTTAGGGAGGAGGATCGAGATAGCTCTGATACCATGTTGAGAAGCGGTAGTGGAGCAGCGGAGATTAAAAGGAACGCAAGGAAGAGAGTGGTGTTACAGAGGAAGAAGATGAAGTGAAACACTTTGAATTAATGACTTATGTTTTACACTGTGTATCTTACTATTTGTATATTTAAATTTGACAATTTATGTATTGGCCCCTGTTCTTTATTGTTTCTCCTGATAAAGACTGAAACAGTGAAACTACAGAAAGAGCTTTTATGGAATTGATTTTTGGAATCTAGATTTTTTGTGAATTCAGCTTTTCCAGATTCTACATGATCGGCCAAATATCTCAACAATCCTATATTATTTTAATATAATATATATACCCCTAAATATACACCGAAATACTATTTAAAAAAAATAGAATATAAAAATATAAATAACCCAGTATAAACTTAACCCAACCGGCAAATCCTTTTAATCCCTAATAGCCGAATTCCTACTTCCTTCTCCAACATCTAGCAGCCACCGGCCATCTCCTCTCTAAGAAGCCGCCGGCCATCTCCTCTCCAAGAAGCCGCCGGCCATCCCTAGGTGATAAAGAGAAATACTATTCTTTTCTTGTAATAATGAAGGTTCTCCCACTTTTTCTTGTAATTGGCATTCAATTTTTACTATGCTTCATTGCTTGATTCCTTCAATTCTTCTTGTAGGTTTGAAACTAGACTGTAGATTCCAATTTTTTGGGTATATCATTTTTTTTAAGCTAAAATGTTACGTATACTTCTCCGGCGAGCTTCGGCCACTATCCCTATTGTTGTTCGCGTTCATCCTCAAATCACCTTATTGTCGTCACCAATGCCTCCTCAGTTGAATATCCCACTTTCACACTTCAGCTTCCTCCTTGATCCGAAACGGTTAGCCAAAAAAGATGCCAAGGTAAAGAAGAAAGAGAAGAGAGCATTAAAACGTGGGAAACCTGGTACTAACCCTGAGGATTTGGAAGAAGAGGGTGTCAGGTCCGCCGTCTCCTCTGATGACGAGTCTATTCTTTCTGTCGATCCTATCCCTGAAACTTATAGTTCTACCATTGATGTTGGGCCAAGTGGTCTACCCCTCTTCACGAACCACAGATCGATATCTTCGTTAACAAGGAAAGATGTGAACTCCTACATTGACTTTAGGTGGGAGGATTTGATAATTTGATTGATATTTGATATAATATCAGATTTTGGTATGCTGATTTTTACTTATACGAGCGTTTTTATTTTTACAGTTTGGAAGACTTGGATGAGAAATTGCCAGAGGGATTGCCAGATGGAATGATCAAGGAGTTCAAGGAGACAAAGAGATGTGCTTTGCTGGTGAGAAAAAGCTTCTTGGATCTGAGGGATAATTTTCGACGGATAATTGATCCAACTCTTTTTTCCAGTACTAAAAGTAAGCTTGTATTTTTTTCTTTATGCTTCAAAGTTCAAACCCAATATCATAATTACCTCCACAGTCTTTTTATTCAGTTCATGCATTCATTTACATTTTTTGTTAACACCTTTTTACTTTTGCATTGATTTGATTCATTTTTATTAATGCTGGATCTTTAGCTTTGCACTTTTTGCATGTTTTTTATCATGAAATTTTATTCCTTCTGAGTGTTTCTCTCTTTTGGGTTTAATCCTAAATGCCCCAAATAAATAAAAACACCTTGTGTCTTTTAATTGGTGTTATTTGGAAAAAGTTGGGAACTAAAATATTTTGAATTGGAACAATAAGAAATAAAATATTTGATATGAAGCAATGGGATTCTGTTTAACCCTTTAGGTTAGCTTTTACTAGAATTTCTTCATCTTCTTCAGTTTCAAAAGCTCGAAGGCAAATAGTTTTGGATGGCCCTGTTAGTTGTGGAAAGAGTGTGGCACTAGCTATGCTTGTCCATTGGGCTCGTACTGAGGGATGGCTGGTCTTTTATGTTCCTAAAGCGAAGGAATGGACTCATGGAGGCTCCTTTAGTAGAAATCCAGATACCAATTTATTTGATACACCTTCGCAGGCAACTCAGATTCTTCAGGTGCATCCTCTACTTTTTTATTTCACATAAGCAAAGTATTTTTACTCTTCTTGTATTTTTTTCTGACAGTATAAAGTTTTCCGTTTCATACAGGATTTTTTGAAATACAACACTGCATGCTTGCAGAAATTACAATGTCAGATTTCTGATCCTATTCCTCTTGGATCAGAAAATACTGAATCAATTGCAAAGGGTGGTCTGATGGCTCTGCCAAAAAATGCTACATTATTTGACTTGATTAACTCTGGTGTTAATTATAGACAAGCTTCAGTAGGTGTGGTAGTTCGTTTGAGGGAGGAGTTGTCGTTGGTTAAAGATATCCCTGTGTTATTTGCTATTGACCAGGTTAACAGATAATATTTATCCATTTTTTAAATGTTAGAATATTTTCTGCATATTTCTCCACTATCTTCAAATCATCAATATTACTAAATTACTAATGATTAATTTTTTGATGCTTTACACCTTCAGTACAACAGCTGGTTCACATTTAGCGAATACAAGGAGCAAGTCACTGTTCATTCACGAAAACAAGTTCATGCAAAATACCTAGCCACTGTAAGCATTTTTTTCTCTATTTTTTTTTATGAAAAGTGTAAATCTATTTACTTTTCTTTGCTTTTATATTTAAGACTGTCTACTGTCTAGATATTTTTTAAATGTTTATAATAGGAGTCATACTCTTCATCAGTATTGTTTTAAATTTTAAAATTAAAACAATGAGGAATAAATTGCTAACTAAAGGTAAAAATATCTCATCTGGAAATAGACGAGCAACGTTATATCTGATGCTGTATGCTTGTATTATATATTTTTTTGGTTTATGCTTACAAGTCGCAATAATATATGTATGAAATTCAAATAAATTAATAATGCCAATTTCCCAACCCAACATAGAAATATGTTTCTTACAATGTTATAGTATTAAATAGTAGCAAAATTATGGTTTTTGATGTGATGCACAATGAAGATGAAGTCCTTTGGCTATTATACAACAATAAATAGTCTTATTCCTTAGAGATACATATAGACTTTAGATATGGGAATTTAGCTCGTAGTTGGCTGGATTTAGTCTGTTGATGCCAGTGACATGGGCTGAAAAACTAGACTAGTGAAATAAACAAGCTGGGCTCAAGACATCCCTGACCCATTCAAGCCTAGCTTGTTTACAACTTAAGATGTTGAATTTGGATTGTAATATTACAAATAACCATGAAATTTATGTTTTAATAATTTCTTTCAATTTTTAGGTAAATGCATACAGATCCATGTTGCATGAAAATATGATGGTGGGAGCTTTTTCACATTCAACTGCTGTTGGCAAGCTTCGTCAAGATTTGCCAGATGTTCCACTTGATTCTCGTATGCAGTTTCCTCGCTACAGTTTGGATGAAGCTGCAGTAGTCTGTCATTATTATCTCAGGTACCAATGGTAGTGTAGAGATTCCATTTTTCGATTATCTAAAGAAGAATCAAATTATGCAAAGTTTGATTGCTTCATTTCGAATGAATTCAATTACCGCTTCCATTGTATATTCTTTTTTTTTATCTTCTATATAGCTCTACTAAATAATCTATTTTATCCGACAGGCAAAAGCTTATTCGAAGTGAATCGTTTTCAGAGGCAAAGTGGAAAAGGATTTACTACGTAGCTAATGGAAATGGCTCGGAAATTCGCTGGCTAGTTCCTTTTATATAGCATCCAAATTGTCTGGATAGTTTACACATTAGTAAAACTCAAAAAGGTAGGTTTTTACATGAACTTGACATTAAATCCTCCTACTCAGTACTCACTCTGAGAGATTCTTATTCATATACTTTTTTGTTGTTCATGTTTTCTCCTGACTTCTGAATGAGCTCATCATCATGTATCAGAATTTCCTATCCTAGGTTGTGTTATCTGTAAGAGATGGCCAGATGGGTTAGTACTTAGTAGCACTAGCTTGTTTGTGTTTTTACCCATAATCAATGATAATGAAATGCAGAAGAAATTATGTAGTATGATTTCATTGATTACAACTTACAAGCTCTCAGATATGATTTCATTTGGTACTGTTATGATGTTATCTATGGTTCTGTTGTTTTCTTGCAACTAGATTGATTCATCACCTCTATTTTTATTTTTTTTGACAAGGGATGGTATTTTTTTTACAAGATGTAAAAATGTCTATCTATATGTATATTTACCAGAGTCACATAATAGTGAAAATTTAATGAAAATTAGTAATCTAGATTTAAACTCTTTTTTGATGGAATCAAACTATCAAAGTGATCTAATTATGGTGTGTTTTGAAAGAAGTTTAATATTGGAAAAATTGATAAAACTCCTTCGAATTCTTTCTAATTTCTTCTCACCAAAGTTTAAAATGGAAAAATTAAGTTTTAGTATAATTTGTTATTTATAATATAAAACCACGTGAAAATAGATAAGAAATCGAAATCCCTAAATTGAAATCGTCGACGGCAACATTCCTAATTTTCAGTCGATTGCGCCTAATTTTCGGACGATGTCATCTTCGTCTCCGACATCACTTCCTAGCTGTTCCTAGCCATCCATCCAGTCGTTCTCCTCTGTAGTCAGTGAGTGCTGTTTTGATCTCCATGTATAAAGTGTAGGGTATCGGTTTAGACTATGTGATTGTCGTTTAATTTTAAAAAGCTTGGATCTTGGTTTGTTTATCTCTGTTTTTTTAATTATCTAAAGATAGGGATATGGTTGGTGACTGTTGTGTTTTATTTATTTATTTGAAGAGAGTGATATGGGCACTTACAGTATGACATATGTTCTTCTAATCCGGTTATTTTAGCCATTCCCCTTCTTTTTTTCCGACTGTTCTAGATTTTTTTCCACATTATGGTAATTTCTAATTTTCAATTATTGAGAAAAAAATCTGTTTTTTTTGTTATTTCAGTAAGTTTGCAGGAGGATGGCGACCCTCAAAGATATCTTACCACCAGCAAAGTCATCTTTATCTTCTTTATATGATCACTCCAATGATTTGTGGTTTAAGGAGCGTTTCAGCTCCTCTTCAGACATTGGTGGGCTGTCTCCAGTGATCAAGACCAATCCTGTTCCTCCTTATGGTATAAGGTCTGGCTTCATTCCTAGGAAGGTTGAAGATTTTGGTGATGGTGGTGCCTTTCCTGAGATCCATGTGGCTCAGTATCCTTTAGGAATGGGAAGGAAGAATGAGAAACCCAGTTCCAAGATTCTTCCTATTTCTGTTGATTCTCATGGAAAGGTTACTTTCGATGCCATAGTGAAGTTGAATGAGAATAGCTCGAAGATTGTCTATTCGCAGCATAAGGATTTGGTTCCCAAGCTGGTGAGTGAAGAGAATGAGGAAGATGAAGAAATGGAGAAAGAGATTCATGAGACCACCATGAGAACAAAGACAGCTTTGGAGAAGATTATCAATACAAGATTGAGTGCTGCCCAGCCGAAGAATGTTCCCACTCAGTCATCAGATTCAAAATTTATCAAATATAAGCCATCACAGCAGTCTTCTGCATTTAATTCAGGTGCGAAAGAAAGAATTATAAGAATGGTTGAAATGCCAGTCGACCCCCTTGAGCCTCCAAAGTTCAAGCACAAACGTGTCCCTAAAGCATCTGGGTCTCCACCAGTTCCTGTGATGCATTCCCCATCTCGACCTGTGACTGTGAAAGATCAGCAAGATTGGAAAATCCCACCATGTATCTCAAACTGGAAGAATCCTAAAGGGTACACAATCCCATTGGATAAACGTCTTGCAGCAGATGGGAGAGGACTTCAGGAGGTTCAGATCAATGACAATCTTGCCAAGCTGTCTAAGGCTTTGTATGTAGCAGAACAGAAGGCAAGAGAGGCTGTTTCAATGAGGTCAAAGGTTCAGAAGGAACTGATGTTGAAAGAAAAAGATAGGAAAGAACAGGAACTCCGTGCACTGGCACAAAGAGCACGATCAGAAAGAACAGGAATTCCATCTGCCCCTCCAACAGCACCACCACCTGCTTCTGTTGATAGAATGACTATGAGGGAAGAAGATGGCACTGATTTGAGAGAAAAGAACCTTTACGAGCGTCCAATAAGGGAGTCAAGGGAGGACAGAGAAGAGAGAAACTCCGTGAAGAACGTAGGAGGGAAAGGGAAAGAGAGAGGAGGTTGGAGGCAAAAGATGTGGCAATGGGTAAGAAGAGCAAGATCACAAGAGACAGAGACCGTGACATCAGTGAGAAAGTTGCTCTTGGAATGGCTAACACAGGAGGCGGCACACGCACCGGAGAAGTCATGTATGACTCAAGGTTATTCAACCAAGAGAAAGGCATGGCATCTGGGTTTGTTACAGATGATCAGTACAATGTATATGATAAAGGTCTGTTCACAGCTCAGTCCACCATGTCTACGCTCTACAAACTAAAGAGAGGTGCTGATTCAGAGATGTATGGAGGCGAAGATGAACAGCTAGAAAAGGTTCTTAACACAAAGCGATTCAAGGCTGATAAGCAATTCTCAGGTGCGTCAGAGAGATCTTCTGGAAGCAAGAGAGATGGTTCTATGGAGTTTGTGAAACAGCAGGAAGAAAGTGACCTATTCGGTTTGGACCAGTTTTTGACAGAAGTGAAGAAAGGTAAGAAAGCCATGGATAAGATTGGAAGTGGTGGAACCATGATCAAGGAGTCGCATAGCATTCGAAAGAGGTCGATAATAATTGATAACACATCAACACCTACCATATTTTGATCTTATTGCTGGTGCCAATGTGAGAATATTAAGTGAATATTATTTGATTATCATTGTCTGCACTATCTGTCACATTGCTTTAAGATTAAGTTAATCATCGTCATATTCCAGAACCATAGGCTGAGGTCTGATCAGGTTCTTTGTCCTGGACTGGAAATTAGGGAATTCGCCCACTTACCGGTCGTCTAGGGTTCTGTAATCCTAACTCTAAATAATGAGTGTTCGACGACCATTCTAAACTAAGTAAAAAGGGTCTAAGATTGGGTCTAAAAATAGAGATGTCGCGTGCTCGACGACTCGACTGTTCTCTTGAGCTTCAACAATGGTCTGCTGATGACCGAGCATGTCTTAAGTGAGTTAAGTCTCTCTCAAAGAAGAGATTCACCACACCCTGATCAATAAACCATTTGGTTTAATCTGATTTCCCAATATGCTTATTGGGTTCGAACCTAATTACCTAACCCATCATAAGTCATCTGAAAATAAAATCAAAAGTTTGGTTTTGGTTCTTTTAATTCTCACCACCCACCTCAAATCCCATTGGATTTGAGCCAAAAGAAAACTTCATAGTTTCAAAAAAATATTTTGTCAATATTATCATATCATGTTATATTATATTATGATAATTGGATGAATAAAAGATAAGATTGAGAGATAACAAGCAAGCAATAATAAAACATGACATATGATTGAAAGAGATATGTGATTGATGATAATTGATATTTCAGAAAATGATCAAATACCCACCTAAGATGACAAAACTAACCACCTACTAATTTATGGACTATTTAACTCTTATAATTTAAGTCAATTTACGGAAATACCATTTAGAGATAACGAGCAAAAATCCATCGTCCTCTCCAACCCATCATTTTGCGTCATTACCTCCAATCCATCATCGTGCATCGTCCTCACCTCCTCACCAGTCACCCTTGAAGTCTTCTTTCCTCATTTCAGACAGACAGAAGAAGACATCTGCACCCATTTCGATATCTTATCCAAAACACTCATAACTCGCCATCTTTTGACGAGACCGATCACCTCAAGTCCCATTATAACCTGCTCCCAGCAACCAATTTCCAGATTCTTGATAATAACCCGCCGCACAACCATACAACGAGTGCTTACGACGGCAGTATTGGATTAGATGTTGGGTCTACTTCTATTTCCGGGTTCAAGTCATGGTTAAGGCAGAATGCTTATGCAGTAGTTGGGGAGAAGCAAATGGCGGAGGAAGAAGAAGAGGGAGATGGAAACAAACCAAGTATTTACAATAGTCTGTCTCTATCCGGGTAATCGGATATAGTGAGCCGGGCGGGTTATTGGGCATTGGGTAACATTTTTCCGGGTATGATATTACAGGCCATCGGGGCGGGTTGACAGGTATTCGACGACGGGTATACTTACCGATATTATCTAAATGGGAGGCAAATCAGGAAAAAATATTATCTAACACACCCTAACCACTTAAAAAATAGACTTAGTGGTTAGTTTTGAACATCAAGTCATGTAGAATTAAAAGTCACCCTTCAGAAAATAGCTTAAGATTCAAACTTTTTTTTTTTTTTTTAAGATACATAAATAAATAGAAATTAAAATGCATATATTAAAATTTGAATTCTGAATCTCAAAGAGTTACTTTAATAGTGACAGTTATAAATTATAACTAGGCTAATCGAGCGTAAACTTGTATATCGGTTGGATTCCGATCGGATATGCAGGTATCCGAATAATTATCCGGATATCCGAATCTGATCGAATAAAATCCCGAATCCGGAGAAATTATCCGGATATCTGAATTATCCGAATCCGGATAACTTTAGGGTTAAGATTAGAGTTAGGATTATGATTTAATAATTATAAGTTAATAAATTATAAAGATTTATAATTATAAAGGTAATTAGATTTAAAACATTAAATGTTTAATGATTTATAATATAAATATATAATAAATTAATATTATATATTTATCCGGATATTCGAATTCGGATATTAAAAACGAATTTTTCGAATATCCGAATCCGATCGAATAAAATCTGGATTTCAATTCAAGTATCCGAATACGGATTCCGGTATACCATTTATAATTATAAAGGGAAACTAAGTAGGGTTTAGTTAAGACAGACGATAGAGTTGGGAAGGATTTCAACAGTGATCTTTCTTATAAAATCCATTTCCCATGCGATTCATCCCCAATACCGATGACTTATGCCGAGATCCAGAATCCATCAAAAATTGAGTAATAAAACAAAACTCCAAACTTCTAGAAGAATCAATCATAAGAACCCATCAACCAATTGCTTGTTCAACACACATATGTTGGTTGATTGGTTTGAGAATCTTGATATGGATTTCCATTTGACAATGCTCATTAAACTCCAAAATTTGCAAGCACAAGTGCACAACAGGTCGTAGTCTGATCAATATGATTTGGCCTTTTAAACCAGGATTTTCTTTTTACAATCCAAGATCTTCTAGATGGATGTGTGATGTTAGTGATGATGATGGGGATTAGGAGTTAGCTGTATATTTCCATTACTAGCTAGTAATTAGGAGTATACGTGATCATTTGTCTTTCTTTATTTCAATTTATTGCAACTAAACGCATGCTCCAAATGACGAATGACATCTTGGATCAATCGCCCTTTCGGGGTGGGGCAATCTTACCCCATGCCCTGCCAAAACCGGGGCAAAATCATATATTTGTTTCCATTACAGATAATCAGTTAGTTAGTTATTCGGTAACTATTACTAAAATCTTTTAAACTGTATGATATTAAAAGAAAACATTTCAGGTGGGATAACAAAAATAAGATATCTTGTGAGATTATATCATACCTCAATTTATTTTAAATGAACGGTTTAGATTAATATCTCACAATATATCTTATTTTTTACTTTAAAAATTGACCATGCCAGAAAAACTTTTTCTGAAGTAAATTCCCACCTGTTTCCATTAAAATTAAGATGTCTTATGAGATATTTGTAATTTTTTTTTAAATCTTATTTTTTACCTTGGAAACTGACCATGCCAGAAATTTTTTTTCCGAAGTAAATTCCCACTTGTTGCCAACAGGCGCGTAAATGGAATGGGTCCATCCGTTTTCAACCCTATCAAAAATAAAATATCTTGTGAGATATTTGTAATTTATTTTAAATGAACAGTTTAGATTAATATCTGATAATATATCTCATTTTTTACCCTGAGTACTGGCCGGGCAAGAAAAACTTTTTCCGAAACAAATTTCCACATTTCCAACAGGTGCGGAATGGAGGACGGGTTCATCCGTTTTCACCTCTATCAAAAATAAGATATCTTATGAGATATTTGTAATTTATTTTAAATGAACAGTTTAGATTAATATATCTTATTTTTTACCCTGAAAATTGATCGGGCCAGAAAAACTTTTTCCAAAGCAAATTCCAACCGGCACAGAATGGGGCGGGTCCATCCGTTCCATTTGTGTAAAAACTCAAAACTACTACTTATTCTTCCACAATTGTAGACTTAATCAAATACATGGAAATAATTTTGAAATTACCTTAATGTGAATGAATTGGAAAAAAATCTTTAGAATTATTACCACAGAAAATATTCTTTAGGATGTCATTATCTAGCTTGGACTTTAGGAGCATGTGCATGTATTGGTTGTTATTAACAAAATATATCTAATTAATATCTTACCTAATCAGATCAGAAACAATAATATTTCTTGTCAAGCTCTCTCTACATAACTAGTTAATTTACTTATTGCATCAAAAAAAGAGAGAGAGAATCGGAGGAGGAATAGGTATGTTAACAGCGAAAAAAGATCTAGTAATTCCTTCTTCAACCAGCGGATTATGGTTTCCAGGGAGCAACTTCTTTGGAGGAGGGGTTGCAGGATTACCACCACCAGTCCTCTTATCTCCAAGATCGGTAGATATCAAAAAAAGGCAAGATGAACTATTCAGCCAACTCAAAGACGCTTCGGAATCCAACTATGAGCTCTCACTCACAGATCTCATCATCGAGAGTGATCATCATGGTGATGCTAAACCAGTAATAGTAGCGGACAAAGAAGAAGAAGAAGAAGTTAAACAAGCAAAAAAATTATCAAGTCGGTCGGAAAGATCAGTAAGGAGAAGCCGGAGAGCGCCGGAGAATTACTACATGACAAGGAAGAGTTCAAACACAAGGAATGATGATGGTGTGCTGCTGAATATGTTCATCCCAACCTCACTTGGTCGAAGCTTCACATGGCCGTCGCCACCGCACTACAAGTCAACTTCGACCAAGGAAACATTGAGGAAAACCTCCTCCTCGTCGGCAGCCACAAAGTCAGCCATGGACATGAGGTGAGTAATTTGTTTGAGTCAAGAATTCAATTAACACCACCCATATTTGAAAAATTCTCCAAATTCTAAGCTATATATATTATAAATTTCCTAATCGATTAAGAAATCCCAAAATTAAACCTAACATTAAATCAAATCATAAACAATAAAAAAGATGTGAAATTTGTAAAACGTAATTGGGATTTTTTTTTTTGAAGTTTTTAGAAAACTGTGTTTTATTTCTCTGCAGTGAAAAGGATGGCTCTTTCAATGGCTGCTGGCCTATTTTTTGGAATTTGAAAAAGTCAAAAAAGACTAAGACGAAGTAAGAAAATTGCGACCAAACTACCGTACTTAGAAAGTAGACAAGCAGTGTGTATTCATGTTCAAGCTTCAAGACATAGAAAATGTCATGTAAAATACATGTATAAGAATTAAGAAATGGGTAATTAAATTGCTTTTCTTGATAGATAAATAGAGGAAAAGATTCAGATGCGACTGGACTCGATGAAGCACAATGCGTCTTTCATCTTATCTATCTTGTCGAATTATCTATTTAAAATGAAAGGCTGAGATGGACACACTGGATCTCATCGAGTCCAGCCCGTCCGATATATATAAATATATAACGCTTGGTAATTAGTAACTAGTCTTTTTCTGTATTTAAAATGATAAATATTTTATATATGTAGATTTTGACTCACCAAGCCTATATAATGCAATGAATATCTGAAATTCAAATTCAATCTTATTAGAATTCAAATAATTATTTTATGATCTAAGATAAACAAATTTGAATTCTTTAATAATCCGCCAATAATTATCCAAATACAAATATCCAGTTAAATTAAGTTTATTGATTATATGCCTATATAATATGCTTTATTATTGTATTTGGATCTTGATTCTTTTGAGGCAAGAGTTTAAGAATTTAAAATATTATGAGGTTGCTCTATTAAAAAAAATTATTTATAGGGTTTTCGCTATCCGAACTCAAAAAGTCATAGCCGTATTTTGATAAGAAAGCTAAAATTCAAATGATTTTGAATCCAAATACTAAAAGTATTCAAACTGAATTTTTTCAGTTTGGCATGCTGTATCATAAAAAAGAAATGTATAAATTAGTGAAAGTTAATTTGTCAATATTTCATATAAGTTTTGATTCAGGGAATTTAGACCATCAAAGAAAGGCATAGTAAAATATGAGTACTGAGTAACGACCTCTTGGTTTGGCAATTTTCCTCGTCTTGACTTCCAAGTGCAGAGTGAAAACCATGGTTTCATTATATATAGTCAAAACCAGAATCTATCTTTATAATTCAAATAAAACAAACATGAAGAAGAACTAATTGTCATATACATAAAATCAAAACATCCTCAAAATTAAAATATTATAGCAAAAATCAGAAAATTCAAAATCCAAACGAACACACCTCAAATTCCTCAAAACTCAAGAGAAGAAGATATTTATCGTTCCCCCAAAAACATAACTTCAATTTGTGAAAAAGAAAAAACCTTAAGAGTTAAAACCATAAAAAATCTCAATCAGAGTATCGGCCTCATGAACTATAAATTCAAAGTTGAACAAATAAAATCTTCAGTGTCCAAAATGAAAAAATTCGATCATCAGCCCCATTTAAAGAAAATTTCAAAAAAAAACCAATAACAGTTAAAACCATAAAATTCTTAGAAAATAAATCCTCACTAAAACCATGAATCTAAATTAACAACTTCGTCTGTTGTTTCGTCATTCATGACAATATAAAAAGATAATTTGACCACCATATCAGACCACATACATGTATTGCAAATATGGGTTTTTTCATAGAATTTGCAAAAATAAAACAAACCATTCGTGCATGAAATAGCATAACCACTCACACACAAGAAAATAAAAGGACAATCTTTAATAGATATTTCTACAATACAAAGAACGTGGAAAAATCAATCGAGATGTTTTAAACAACGATCTCACCTAAAAGCCTAAAACATGGAAGAATAAAATTATCATGTGAGTCAATAAAAAATCATATTACATAGAACCTAAAAACCTGAATAAGTCATCATAGTTGTCAGTCAATCCACCTAGTAATTCCATCTTCGTTTCCAATGGTTGCAAGGACGTCAAAACGGACATCTAGCACTGCCTGAATTCAATTAGAGGACAATAACGAATGGGTGATTAACAGAACAAAAGGAAATACATCATAAAATGATTAAAAAGAATGTTCTCATTCATTGTTCCATAAAAAATAGAACACTTACTTTAGGTTTTTTACAATTCACTAGTCTGCAATCCTCTAGTGAAAAACCCTCAAGTATCCAGCTATCGTACACATCAAAGTCGTGTCTGGTAAATACAAATTCCATCCTTTTATTGATCTATTCATCAAGTACACAAAATACATTACTATATGCCTATTAGACTATATATAAGTGTAGATTATTTTTTATTTCACAATGAAGAAGGACGTAAAAAAAATTTAGCAAGAAAGTGTCATGAAACCAATATTCTTAACAAAGCATTTCTTAAAGAATAAAAGGATACAAAAATAATTGCATGTCTCATGTCTGCAGGTTTACACATTAACGATATAGATATGATCGCAATAACAACTTTCTAAAAATGGAAAAGAAAAGTGGCAACAACTGCTAAACAAAACAAAATACCTGCAGTAATTTTCCACCAGAAGATAGAGATCGAAGGCCCATCGTACCCTGAAAAATAAATAATAAAATAGTCACAATTCAACCTTTGGTTTACATGAAAAAAAGCAAGTGTTAACATGAAATGATAAGATTATCTTTGTCAGAGATAGACCTTGTTATTAAAAGTTACAAGAAATTGCGCTGCTGGATCCCTTTTGGTAACATTAGACATTGTATCTAAAAACCAACCACCACCACTAGGAAGTCTTTGTCTCGATACATAAAGACCAGAACCATTTCTTGCATGTAAGGCAATGATGTAACCCTCTCTTAATATATCCATTAACTTTATATCCATATTAAGAAGTGCATTGTCAGGAGTTAGTTCAATTGTTGATTCTTCTAAACACATTTGTTTATTTCTTGTATTTTCTGGAGAAGCAAAACGAGAACTAGAGCTTAAAACTTGATCCCTTGCACTCATAGCAGTATCATCATCACGCTGAGATGTAGAGTTGCTATCTCCTTCAACTTCAGAAAAGCCTTCTGATTTATGACGAGAACGACGATGTGCAGGTCTTTTCTTAGCTTTTTTCCCTGAACGACTACGTCTTCCTTCAATCAAAGAGTTAGCATTTTGGGTAATACCTGAACCCTGAGAGTAAATATGTGTTTCTGTCATTTGTAGCCCAGTTTCTTTCATGTTATATCCGGGATCTAATTGTCTGTCATCTGTCATTTGTTCAACAACACATATTTGCAATGAACTATCTTTTGCTTCCTCTTTCATGGACTGCTCATCTCCATCAACTTCGATCTTTTCTTCATCCTCATCTGAAATAGCATTATCTGGAATAATTCCATCTAATAAAAATGTATGCAATACTGTTACAGCTTTTTCTCTTATTTCCATCCATACTTCTTCGCTATAATCTGCACTCCGAGGAAGTATCAATACATTTGGCATTTCCCGTATCTGAAATAATCACAAAGACACAAACCCTTACTTCATTAAATCCAGAATAACAATTGCCTGATTGATGAATCCAAAATGAAAAGAAAAATTTATTTGCATCTTGCACAAATCAAGATGAAAAAATTCATTTACCGACTAATGTGCATTTTTGATATTTCAAGTATTGTTGAAGACTAGCATTAGTAAATGAAAAGTTACCTAGAACATATGATTCAAATCCCAACTTTTATTACCAAAAGAAAGAGAAAATGTATCGAAACAAAATGATTTAAAAAGTATAAAAAAAGAATCTTATAATGATTTGATGTTTAAGTGAAAATGGTGCAATAAGAGCCCTAAAATTAGAATTAAAGACATACCCATGCTTCCATCCACTGTGGGCCCTCAGCACCATCCAGAGCACAACCAGCAACCGTTCCATCAATCAAGAGTTGTTTCAGAGCACAATCATCAATTAGTTGAGTGCTGCCAGTATTCACAATAAAAGCCCCTGCATGAAATGATGAAATCATACATTCATAAGATAAACGTTATAGACATTATAATGAAATTTGGCAATGTAATGCAATGAGAATCGATAAGAAATAAATAGATAATGGAACCAACCAGGTTTGATATGCTGAAGACACTCGGCTTTGATTATGTGAACTGTTTCGTCTGATAAAGCACAATGAAGTGAAATAAGATCACTTGCAGCAAGCAAATCATTTAGTGTGTCCATTTTACGGGCTGCGGAAGGAAATGCAATTCGATGCATTCCTGATTTTCCGTCATTCTGTGGCAGTAAATTATTTGAAGGTTAAAAACACATACATAAGTTCCGAATCAAGTGATAAGATTTCTCATCATTAGAAAACATTTAGCACTACTTTAATGAATTCAATACTTCAATCCCCATTATGCAGCAGTGCAGCACACTATTTCATATTCCCAACTAATGTAATTAACGAATTAAGAACAGTGAGAAAATAGTGTGTATTGATTGTGTTAGTGCAAAAAAAAAAACCTTTTCATCTGATCTATCCAAATAAATATAAAAGCAGATAAACACAAACCTGTTACAGCTTGAAAACAAAATCCAACATCAATAAAAAAGCAGAAAAGTACAAACCAAACCAAACCAATTCACCCAACCATTTATAATTTAATTATATAAAAAAAATCATACTTTTGGAAGAAAGTCAACAAAAATAGAAGCTGAAAAGGACAATTGATTACCTCAATATGCACATCGAAGTAAAGAACACTCATCCTAAACGCAAGACTTCTGATAGCAAGACACTTGGCTGAAGCCGATCTCCCAATAATCCCAAGTACAAGCCCTCTACACCTCCGCATCCCTTTACAAAGAGGCTGGATCGAGCCCAACCAGCCCGACGCTGAAGCCGCAACAGCGGAAACTTGCCCGGACAACGCATGTGTCCGTCGCAACAACCCCAGGAACAGAGCCATAATAGTATCCGCAATTTCCTCCGATCTATTCGCATCGACATGGACCAACTTCAACCCTAGGTCCGCGGCGAGGGTGGAGTCAACTGCGCGGTCCGCAGAACCAAGACAGAGCACGAGTTGCCACTGCTGGATCCTTCGTTGCGCAGCGCGAGGAAGAAAGGCGAGAGAATGGAGAAGTATAACGGCTGCCGATTCGATCCGACCTGTCGTGATTTGACTCAGGTCGATGTGTTCGACGGTGGCGACGCCGGAAAGTGTGTCTTGTTCGAAACTGGGATCCTCTAGGCAGTTAAGAGTTATAACCAGTGGGAGATGAGGTTGAACGTGAGATGTCGGAGCTTGACGACGACGGTTACGGTGGTGGTGGTGCTGCTGCTGTTCGGCGACGTGTTTTTGGATCGACATTTTCAAGGTTTGGGCGGAAATTTTGGGGTTTTGCCATATTATACCACTTTAACTCTTTAAGTGATAGTTAAACTATTCTTTCTTTTTTTTTCTAAAAAAATAAAATAACTTTTATTAGTTCTATTTTTATACCAGATATTCAAAAATCAAAATCCACCTATTAATATATTATTATTGACCCTGTTTTGAGTGTTTTCCTCTTTTTTTCTTTAGCTAGTTTGAAAACACTCATAGTAAGTAACTACATTTTTTCCTTGATCTTGGTTAAATAAGAGGTATTCCTCCATTTTTATACATACATACATACATATAAATACAAAAATAAAAGAGATATTAGTATATTACTCTCTTTGAGGCTTTGACCTTAGAAAAGATTACATGCCAAAATTTCCCAATTTTTGAATTTTCAAATGTTCCAAAACTGATTCATACTGACATACATACTGATTGATTATTGTCTATGTAAGCATTTTTTTCCCGTTGAAGTAGAAGGTGCAGTGTTTTCATGTTTTCTTCACTGTTTCCATTTCAATGGTGCAGGACTGCAGAGTGCATACTGCAGAACAAAAAATAAAAAACAGATCTAGAGGATAAACTCAATTGAATCAGCAGACGAGGTTGTAGACTGTAGTTGTAGTTGTAACTTGTATATAAGCCTGTAGGTAAAGGGCTAAAATACCAATAATGTTCAACCTAAAATAGATATGGCCAAATTTATGAATACATGATTTATACAAACTTTGGGGTTTACAGAATTAAACCATATAAATAGTTTGATCATCATCTTCAGTCTTCACATTAACACTCTAATCAACACCACAAAGACATGTATAACATAAATTATTAGTTATTACTAAGATCACGTACCCTCAGGTCCTTCACAAGTCAATTTCACAAGATGGCATAAGCACCGGCAAGACAAGTCCACATTTGTCCCTGTTGTCAGTTGTCACTATATTCTTAATTAACATTCTAATCTTATTTGTTGATATCATAAAAACACATTATAGCTTGGGTACTTTGATTTGAAGAGAAGTTGTAGGTAACAGCAAACCTAAAGAAAACGCCTCCTGAGATTTCTTGCGGTAGCTTGGTAAGAGTTCATGAGAAGTCCAACACCAATTCCAACACCAAGGCACATTCCCAGTCCTATTCCAACACCTACTCTTACACCAGAATTGAACCATGTCAGCTCTCCATCTTCGTCGTAGAATTGACCATCTGCATATAAACCATGCTCAAATTTCATTTCGGAATCATAGCCATCAGAGTCCCCACCTTCAACCTGCAATCCAAATCAAGATGGGTTCGGTTCACATTCAGATATGATGAGCATTTAACACACAACTAAACTTAGGATTCATTGAAATCTAAAATGGAGTTGATTAAATTTTCAAGTAGAAGATTGAAGAATTGGTAAGAAGCAACAAAAACAACACCAAGCTTTTAATCTAGATAATATCACTTGCAAATTATCATGTAATTTAATAGAAATTAAGAATAAATCTGTTAAAATTTTAGGTAGAATCCAGAGTTTAACTAAAGAACGCCAAACAAGTTATAGGATTGAATATAGTTATATAGGGAACAAAATAAATCATATAATGAATACATACTAAGAGTAAGAAGAAATCTATTTCAACCAAATATGCCTTACTCACTCACAATCTCTGCAACTGATCTTGCAACCAAGCCAAGCCTTTACAGTTTACTTGTCAAGTGGGATAAATAAAAAATGACTGTATTATTTGATTTTGGGTATATGGGTATTTGATTAGACTGACATTTTCTACTCCGATAAATCTTTAGGTTTGGGATTAACAAATAACAAATATTCAATTAAGGGATTTTGTTAATATGGTATTCTAGATTTTGAGTCATCCATTAAACAATTTTTAAATTATAAATACATTATTACCATACATGCATGTTAGCCATTGAAATGATGGAGATGATAGATTAGTTAAATCCAGCATATATGGCCTAGATACAAATGACAAGAACAAATCAAAAGTTTGAAATAGGACTAAGACGTATGAAATTACTAAACAAATTGCAGGGCCGAAT
This sequence comes from Zostera marina, assembly GCA_001185155.1. Classification (NCBI taxonomy): domain Eukaryota; kingdom Viridiplantae; phylum Streptophyta; class Magnoliopsida; order Alismatales; family Zosteraceae; genus Zostera; species Zostera marina. The sequence goes on from LFYR01001402.1 coordinate 26,678, forward strand.
CTAGGGTAAAAAAACTAATGCAATCATACAATTCATAGGAATTAAGATCAAATATGCTTCAATTTTGAAGTATAATCTAAGGATTTTCTTTACTAAAATCAAGAACAGATATATCTCTCAACTTTCAATTAAAGTGAAGAAAATCAATGGCTTACCAAAGGGTGTACCGGCGATCTACGAACTACACACTGTCCACTATCAGTCCTTGCATCATCATCTTCATCCTCGAGTATCACATCGAGTACTCCCTGTTTGATGGCCTTTCTTGGATTAACTTGTACCATCTGCGTCAAAATCAACGGCCTACCAGAACAGCTTCCAGCAACATAAACCTCCATGAAAGGAGTTGTTATTCCCTTCTTTGGCTGAACAAATGAAGACGCAGCAACCCCAGCTGCACAATAACAATCCATACACCATCCAGTCTTGGAATCCTTATCATGTCGAACTGTGTCGTTGATCCACGACGGATCCAACCTATCAAATGCTCCGCAAAGAACCAACTCGTTGGAATCTCTAACCTCGAACTCAATTGGTCCGGTAAACCGGACGCTGTCTGTGCTGACGTAGGTAACTTCAGACGCGCTCTGGTTGAGGCGGTCGAGACGGAGGATAATAGATGTGGGGTCGGATGAGGGAAATCGTTTGCCGTTGATTTCGAGAGACACTCCTGTCTCGCGACGCGGATGGGATAATGAGACGTATGAAGGAACCATGTCGGGGGTACATGGAGAGATTCGGATGGAAAAGAGGCGAATCTCGAACCAGAAGAACGACGACGACGACGATGAAGAATTCGAGGCCCGATAAAGGGGAATTACAGTTGAAGATGGATCCATCTTCTTATCAATCATCTGAATCGATGGATGATAGAAAGCCGGTGAAGATTCGTCGACGTTTGATACCGCCGTCTCCGGTGGTTCTTCCATTGATTAGGGTTTGGGGAGATCTTCCTCGTTCTCCCCAATATGGATGTTCGTAAAAAAAGAGTCAAACTAAAAAAATTACTATTCAAAAGTCAAACTAAAAAAATTACTATTCAAAAGTCAAACTAAAAAAATTACTATTCAAAACTCAAACTAAAAAAATTACTATTCAAAACTCAAACTAAAAAAATTACAATTCAAAACTCAAACTAAAAAAATTACTATTCAAAAGTCAAACAAAAAAATTACTATTCAAAACTCAAACTAAAAAAATTACTATTCAAAACTCAAACTAAAAAAATTACAATTCAAAACTCAAACTAAAAAAATTACTATTCAAAAGTCAAACAAAAAAATTACTATTCAAAAGTCAAACTAAAAAAATTAATATTCAAAAGTCAAACATTAAATATCCAATTCTTGGGATTAAAAGAGAATCCAAATATCCAATAAGCTTCTCTCTCTCTCTCTTCTTACTTTTTTTTTTTTTTTTTTTTAATAAAATCACTTGGCAATTTCACATGAGGTTAATCCCACATCTTCCGTATTGGTCCGATCAGTTAATCTTACGATTTATTTGATTTTCGCAACCTTTGGGGACTGACAGTTAATTTATAAAACGAGTATTCTGCATTTTTTTACGTAGTGGACCTAAGACAATTGTTGGGTGAAAAAACTCTGATGTGTTTCTGACATTTTTTCTTTTCTTAAGTAAAACTCTGTCATTATCTTTCGGTCCACTACTTGTAAGTGACTTGTCATATCGTGTTTCCTACTTTCAGAAGGAGGTTTCTATGGGGATTATCAATTGTTTATACAATTAGTCATCCTATCATTCCATCAATATTTGACATAATCTTAGATAAGTCGGAGTTTTATCTTTAGTTGAATTCTGACTCATTTTGGATTTTGGATTTTCTAATGCAAATTCCTATACCTTTTAAGTTACAGATAAATTAAATTACACTATTACGGTATCATTGATGTCAGTTCCCCCGTGTTCGACTTTTGTGGGTTATGTATCTAAGTTTGTAGTAGTTTTTCTTCTTTCTGCGTTCCTTTTGTCTTGTATCTTGTGGCTTTGAAAATCTTTGTAACATTTTTTATAACTCTCCTCTCAATCTCATGTGCCCAGGTAAATCTGTCTTCGTGGATCCTCTTGTTTTTCTCCGTCCAGATATCCTAAATTGTTGCTGCTATGTATGACCATGTTATCCCCTAGCACCCTGAATTCTTATAAAATCAATTTTGTTGAAAATCGAGATCTAAGAGTAAATTAGAAAAAAATTAGACTTTTCTACTATACTCTTTATAATTTTGTTAGGGTAAAATACACAATTAACCCAATTTCATCCAAATACTGAGACCAAAATTTGGTTTTCCCTCCGAAAATCCGAAATAAAATAAATAAGAAAGGAAGAATAAAAATTTGGGTTTAATCTGAGAATCTGAGATGTCTAGGTTTTTCGCCGCTCCGTCATTCTCCCTCGGCCTCGATTTCGACCTCGGCGAAGCCCAACAAGATCCCATTCCTAATGAAATCTCCGAATCCAATCCCGTTTCCTACGAGAATATGCAAGTAGAAGATTCCGAGGATGAGGGATTTGATAATGTTGATTCGGCACGTTCTTCGTCTTTTGCTGTGCAAAAGTTCAAGCGTCTTCGCAGAGGTCCTCGTTTATCTCCCATTCATTCTACTCCAATTTGCCCTAATTCTAATTCTTCAACTGTCACGGCTGCCACTTTTGGGGAGACTGGGGATTTTCCTTTTTTGGATGATGAAATCGAAGATTTCTCATCACATGAAGATGACGACTTTACGAATATCCCTCCTAAAGGTAATAGTATTAGTACTGATAATCTTGATCTTGACTTCTAGTGCTTCTTCAAAGGTGTGATTTTTCCATCGATTCGATTATGTTCGGTCATTTTTAGTTGTTTGTTTAAGTGTTTTCGTCATTTCATATTTTGGGTTTTTATCTTACGGTTAATTTTTCCCTGCCATTCAAAGCTGCAAAGTGTAAACCTTATTAATTCAATGATTTGCAGATGTTTGTTCACTGTAAATATAAATTTTACTCACGGTTGCCTAAAATAAATTTTAGCTATCTTTTTTTGCATTGATAGAAGTCTATTATCGTCTATCTAGTATCGCCATTGGGTAAAATTTTAGATAACTTAGGTTGAGTGTATTTAGGTTTAACATGTATCATTTTTACTAATCGATATTCCCTTCTATTGCTTGCAGCTATATCTTCAACTAAACAAACTCAATCAATTTGCAACAGTTTAAAGAAGTCGCTACATGGCTCCAGGGTCTTGAGTACCAATTCATCAGCAAAGTTGAAGCGCACATGTATATTACCTTCATCTGACACAGGATCGTCAATTGTTACGGAGTTTAATGGAAACAGAGTGATGTTCCCGAAGTTAACCATTAGCCCTCTTCGAAAAATTCAATTTTCAGACTCTGATACAGATAATAGTCCCACCCAGGAAAGACAGCATAACAATCCCCAAAAAGTTGATTTTTCCAAAAACAGGAATCGGCTTGATGATAAGGACCGACCTCCATTGATACCAAATTCAAATATCTTATTGTCTAATAAAAATGTCAACAAAAGGAAGAACATTTCCCCAATTAAACATGTTAATTTTGCGACACCTGCATTTGATAATTTCTGTGAGGAGTATTATGATTCTGCTAATAAATCCAACTTTGATCAGTTCGAAAAAGGCAAAACTACAATGCTTGATCTTAGTCCACACTCTCCATGCCATTTTACAGATAGATTTGAATCCCTTTGGAATGATGGTATGGTTAAAGATGCTGAACAGCAATGGGACTTGCCAGATCCTAAGCCCCCTTCTTATCAGTATTTCTTCCATGTTGATGCACGGATAAGTAAACTAGTCAAAGCGAGGCTTTTCAATTTCGTTCCTCTAAGCACGCAATCACCTGAAGCAGGTCAACCTTTTGGAACTGAAAGCATTAATTACATGTAAGTATATGGTATTTTTAGGCTTTTAGCATTTATTACTGTTAAAATTTGTTATTAACTGTTAATTGGGTTTTTATTAATCTTTGCACTGCAAAATGTTATGTGATAGGTGTCAATTTGGTTCAAAAGAAGCTTCAACTTCAGCCCCACGAGTTTCAGTAAAGAATCGAAACGCAAGATCAAGAAAAACGAAAAAAAATACGGTTGATGTCAATGCCACAGATGGGCAATTAGATGAATCTGAGAATTGGATAAATCCTAGGAGTTGTCAAGGACAAATGGATTATGCTTCTCATCAAACATCGGGTCATTGGTACACAGAAGAAAATGGTATAAAGGTAAGTTTAATAAGCTATTGTGGCTCAACTATGTTTAAATAATTGTTTACCATTTTAGTGTAGATACTGGGTAATTCTATTAATGGACTCATTAGTTTTATTAATCACTCATATCTAAACACTAGATTGTTCATTGTCCATCTATCGCATTGTAGTATATGTTTCTATTGTACACTCTTTCTTGTTTATTTTACAAATTACAATTAAGCATAATTTACTCAGGTCTATGTTACTAAGGATGGCAAAGAACTCAAAGGCCGTAATGCATATCGACAATATAAAAAGGTATTACCTTAATTTGCCCTTTTCTTTTTTGTATATGAAAAACTGTCATAAATCTAAATCAAATAAATATTATAAACATCAAGTTCATATTATAAAGTAAAAATCTTATTAATATATGTTAAATGAAATGTTATATCCATATTGGTAAAATTTATTTCTTATAAGAGAGTTTGTGTTAAAATCTCATTGATATAATGATATCCATTATTTCACGTTTTTACATTGATATAATGATATAATGATTTAGACAATTCCCATCTGTATAGTATACTATCATCTTTTGAAAACAAATCTCATTTAGTTGCCATCAAACGGATACATTATTTAGAATGAAACCAAACAGCTGTAAATTTCTCACTGTACACAAACTACCATTGCATTTTTATTTTTTACTCTTTAACAAATTGCCAACACTAATTTTGTTGTTTGTAAATTTATTCTTAATATAAATTTTATCATTACTTACAGGATAATAGTGTTGCACCTCCTCGACGTGGCAAATCGAAAAAGAAAATCGTCCCTAAAAACACAAAAGCTAGAAGACGAAGATGACAAAAAATCATAAGAGTTGTTCTTTGGTATGATTCTTTCTGTTTAAATGTGTTGAAGAACATTGGGCAGTTGTGAGTTGATTCTTGGGTTGATGTTGAGATAAATTCCTGTTATATAATATACAAGATTTGGGTAGATGCATATTCAATATATATCCAATTTAGTCATTTACTCTTGATGTTGGATTTACAATGTAAGATTTTTGTTTTAAATGAAACTGTCATCATCCTATCCAACAATCCAAAGAAAAGAAAAATCAGAACATCTATGACCTGTTACTTGAATGAACATATAGCAATAAGACCTTATCATTTGCAATGCATTGGGAAGCTCTTTATGGTGAGTTATGATCTATTGCTTTATTTGGGAAGATTGAAAGAGTTTAGTGTGGTCTAGGATGATACTACCGAAGGAAGGAAGCGATATTGGTTTGCATGACCCTAGATTAATGGCTCGAATGACAATTGACAATAGTTAAAAGAGCTTGCAAAATTTGATGTTGCCCAACATATATATAACTTAAATACTGGAAGATTATCTTAACTACGCACAGTAATTATTAAGGTTTCTGAACCTCCAAAGAGGTAGACATATAAAAAATGTGTTATAACTTATAAATTATATGTAAAAGAAATACTTGAATGGCTACAATTACTCTGCTAAATCTGGAAGTTGAAATCGAGTTTGTGACGTAATTCAAATTGAAATCAATTGAATTAAAACAAATAGCGTATGGAAATAGGAAATACAGGAACTAACGATAACTAATGGCAATGGAAAAGAAATAGAGACTTAGTCGAAGGCGACGATGAGGAGAAGCCGATCGCGATAATAGATTGGGAGGGATGAGGACGACCGGAATCCTTGGAGGGGATCTTGCCTGAAAGAAACGGATCAAGGAGAAGGTCGTTAGAGGTTGACACAAATAGAAAGATAATGAGGGAGACAGAGGAGAGGTAGTGGGAATGTACCCTGGAGAAAATGCACTCAAAAGCTTTCCTTATACCGAAGGTGCGCTCAATTGAGTCTTAAATTGTGTATGTTTGAATATAATTTTATGGTTTAACTTCAAATGAGATGTCAAAAATGAAATATTTGATTTTGGTTGTCGGTTTTTGTCAAGATGTGATATTGATTTGATTTCGAAATGTGATTCTCTAAAAACAAAAAAAAATTGATAATAGTTGTAAACATGAGAGATGAAAAATTAATGGTATAATGAATGATATCACACAAGAGATATCTATTAAGATGTTGATTGAAAGAAGATATTGGTTGAAATTGTTTTTTCTCCTCATATAATCTAAATTTCTTGAAATGGGTATCGGATATTCGGATCAGGATCCGTTTTCTTAGGGTTTAGGAAATAGGAGAATTAGAGAATTCCCGCCATCTAACTAACTGACACCTTTTTAATTCTCAAATCTCGACGGAAAAGAGGGGAAAGCACTGATAATGGCTTCGTCCTCCGGTGCGAAATCGGAAGATGTGAAGTTTGACGTGGATCGTCTCTATGAAAGCTTCAAATGCGGAATTACTCCACCCAGTAAGCCCTAATTTATTCCAATTTGTCTCATTTCCTGTATTTATTTACTCAAATCACACAGAATCAGCGTTATTGGAGAGGAAAACCAGGCTCAGAATGGCTGGTATGAAGGATGTTAGTGAGCATCCGTGTCCGTCGTCTCTGCAACGGAACTTGGATCAGTTAAATGATACGAAGGTATGAAATTTAGATTTTTTTTGTTAAATTTTTAGTTGTTACAAACTTACAATGCTGAAATTTATTGCATATGCATTTGTCTTTGATTTTTCTCCTTTTTAATAAGGTTTTTTATTGTGAGGTTGTTTTGCTATCATGTATTCACGTTAACCTACAAACTATACATCAGCTCACCATCCATTTTATGTGACAAATTAAAATAAAGAATTCAGATGCCTTAATTTTTTGTCCATGCTAATTATGGGTATGTGGTATAATTTACGTCTCTTCGTTTTCGTCTATGTATTGAATGATTGGTTGCTTTTTTTGGCTTAATTTACCACGTTAATTTGTTATCTTTATGTAGATTTAAGTACACGTTTTTTATTAAGTTATTTATAACTTTGCAATAGCAATCCATCACTTGTTGATTGTTTTGCAGCCCGACACGCCAACATCCATAGCAATAAAATTTAGCCGACGAAATAAAATTTCACCGATGGTCTTCTATGGCTCTCCACAAGGTCTTCCAATGAAAAAACCAAGGGATTTGATGAAATTATTAAGTCAGATTCGCGTCGATCAGGCAGATCAAAATGACTTCAGACAAAGGTTATTTGGTTTATAACTTTATATTTAAAATGATTTTTAATGATTATTTTGATTTTTCATGATTTTAATGGTTAGTTTTTCATTATAATGCAGGAAGGATGTATGGGCTACATTTCCTAGGCAAGATGAAGCGATAAAGTTTGCAAAAACACACAAACAAGTTTATGTGTTCTGTTACCAGGATCATCTAAATGGGCAAAGAAGGTTTCTTGCCTCAACATATGATGAGTTTTGGCGAAGGTAGTGTGCACTATTTTACCTTAACTTTAATTTGACAAGCTTTGCAGATTTTTTATATGTTTAGATCTGAGAATAAACATTCTGACTTTAATTATTTCTTATTGACAAGTGTAATTTCAGATATGAAGGGATGACTCCCAATGTCCGCCATCATTATGAAGTCATTCAAGAGGTATATTGTCATCTATTCATCATTTAATGATCTTTTTTTTGATGAATCATTTAACGAATATTTATTTTGTTAAGTACAGTATGATGGATCAATCATGCTTTAAATCAGTGCTGTTTTTGATTCATATTGCTATTGTATTTATTGTTCAAGCTAAATAATTTTCTTTTATGGTAATCCAACTCTTAAAAGTCAAAATTAAGGACAAAAAGTCCATTATTAATGGACTTTAACTTCATCAAAAAAAAAGGACAAAAATATAGGAAACCCTAAATTATATTTGATGTTAATGGAGAACTCTTGAAATGTACTCAAATCTCTTGAAGTCAAGTCTCTAAAGTCTAAACATATTTTTAATGTACAGTATTAGAAAATTATTTAGACATCATCAATTGGGAAGTATTCGGACGCTCACTTTTACAGAATTGAATTAATTTTTTTGTTTATTTACACCGGTTTGCCTGATTATTTGGTCAAGCATATTAAATTTGGCCAATCAAAAGTTTATGTGGAAGTGTGGAACCAATCAACAAAGAATAAATACAAATATTGGACAGTATAAGTACCTTATTAGTGCATTTCCTTGAACTTCATTTCTTATTCAGATGGTTCACTTCACTTAGGTAAATATTTGTATGTTATTTTCTTTTTTTCTCTATGTTTTTGTCTGTCCTACCTCTACAAAGATAACAGTACTCGTTTGTTGAAATGTATTTTTTTGCATTTTTAAATCAAATGTTATGATTTGAGTACCAGGGTTTCCCTTGCCACTTATATTATGATCTTGAGTTTGACAAGAGAGCTAATCCAATAAAAGATGTCGATGAAATGGTTGATATCTTATTATCAATAACTTTCAATGCCTTAAGGGATAAATATTCTATTGATGGAGATCGTGGATGGGTTGTTGAACTTGATTCTTCTACAGAAGGTATGCCCATCATCTCTTGCACCAGTTACAATAAATAGGCCATTTCAATTTATTTTGGGAACCTTATAAAATTTAGCTTTACATTTATCTGACGTAAAATAATCTACTTCAGATGTATCACATCTTTTTCTTATGTTAAATGCATAAAAGAGAATTGTAATTGATTTGGTTAGAAAATTAGATATTATAATTATTTTTATTTATATCAAGGTTATTTATAGAAATGGTTTTGTACGTGTCATCATTTGTAATACTTGAGTTAACTTATTAATTGCTTTTACCAGTGAAATTTTCACGACACTTGATTATCTGTATACAAGGCAATGCCTTCAAGGATAATTTACATGTTGGGGCATTTGTTTCCGAGGTATGTGATTCTGAAGCTTGAACTTATTTTATTGACCATACCGTGAAGTATGTACCTTGATGTCTTTAGCCTAGTAAACTCTCTTCACTTCTGAAGTATCTATAAAGTATAAACTACTCATTGATACCAAACTATTTTATTATATATTATTAGATTAAAGTGATAATAAGGCTCTAATATAGAGTATAGACAAGCTGTAAGATTGAAGAATTAATCCAAGTATCCAACGAGGCTAACTTGGGTGGAGTCGTGGAGCGAGATTTCTTCTTTTGTTGAAAATGAACTTGTATTTTCAGATTGGAATCCACCAATCAGCCAAATAAGTGAAGATTGGAATCCAACAATAGGGAAAGAGAATATTACTGTAAAAAGTAGCAAGAACAGCAGAGAACGTATGAACAGAGCAGAGCAGAGCGAGAATATTACCTCAATAGGGAATAAAGCATAACTGAATTGCACAACCTAAGTTCACTCATATTCATACTCCCACTGTGATGAATTGCACCACTCAAGTACATAATGAGAGTTGACCTGTCCAATTAGAGGGACACAGCCATGCTCAAGTCATAAATCAGTTAAAGCAATGTAGTGGGCTACATCAGGCTCACAACAAAATGACAAATTAGTAAACAACTTGATTGTTGATACCATGCAACAAATCATGATATAAAAAATCAGTCTGTCAACAACCACTTACTGTAACGGTAAAAGCCTTTACATTACCTTTACATGAATGTATCAAATATGTACTGTTACATTAAAAATAAAAACTGTAGTATCAACCCATTTTTTTTATTGAATTTGGTGTAGTAGCAAAAAAGTTACCGTTTGCAAAATAAAAAGGTTTTATTGTGATATGTCAGATATGCTCAAGGATTCTTAATCAACGTGAAAGCGATCCTCAGATTAAGAAGTTATACATTAAGAAGGAATCAAATACACCTGATTCAGCAGGTCAGCTTTTCTTGGATACTGCTGTCTATACTAGAAATCGATGTTTCCGTCTGCCCTTTTCTTCAAAGGCTGGGAAGAATTCATTCCTTTTGCCAACTAAACGTTTCAAGTGTAAGAACATGGTGAGCTACATTTTTCACATCTTCATGATAGATGCAATTTTATTATTCAGAATTTCAAAGTCTTCTTGATATCATAATAGTGGAGAACAATTTTTTCTACATTCATTTTCAATAATTAAAACCATCTTTATCGTCCCTTCAAATTAACTTGATTATTAACCCTGTAATTTGTATTGTTATGAACTCATGCGTCGTGAATGCCATTTGAGTTACTTTTAATTTAAGTTCTATTCTTTTATGTTTAGTACACAATACTAGATTTCTATAATCCTTGTTGGTCACATGCTAATATGATATTCATTTGATTTTCTCAGGATGATAGAGAAGTATTCATGGAATCTTTGATCTGCAGAATAGATGCTGTGAAGCTACTAAGGTGCAAACTAGATCCAGAATTTCAAAGGACACTTCATTTTGATTCTGAGGTTAATCTTAATCTTGAAAATATTTTCTATTACCTAATTATTGTTTTTTGTTAATAATACTTCCTTTTGATTTTTTTTAATTGCAAAATCTTTTGGGCTTAGTTTCAACTATGTAAAACTCTTCATTGATGATATAAAGAAGTGTTTTAGCATTTTTCATATATATATGTTCTACATTAACAAAGAGAGAACAGAGAGAATCTTTGAAGCCTTGCTATCTGATCTATTTTTTGTGATCACATTCATTTAAATTTTTCTTATCTGCTACATTTTTTTGGTTCAACCAGCTCAATGAAATTCGGGAACTTCCAAATACTGGAATCTTCTATGATGCTTCCCAAGATTCCACTGTCACATATCTCACAGGAAAATCCCCATTTCCATCTCTAGATGTATTTGTAGAGTCAATGGCGTCTAGTGGAACTATTCCAGGTATTTGCATTTTCTACCTTTGCTAATTGAAGATTGATCATTATATGAATCGAATTGGTAAACTTTGATTTAAGTGATTATTTAGTATTTTAAAGAAACTTAAATATCTTTTTATGCCATATTTTCTCTTAGACTTTACCTTGTCGTGTTTAATTGCTTCTCAGGAAAAATTCGTAGCTGGTATTGGTTTTCCATGTATGGATTGATGGTTTACAGTATGTTGAGGAATAGATATTGTGAACGAATTGCTAGAGAACATAAAAGCAATCATGGTAACTTTAATGATTTACATATTTGGTTTTCCATCTTTTTTTTAAGCAATTAATTTTTTTCATTGAAATTGAAGAGCAGTGCCCAAATTACAAAAATGATAGAGAAATTAGAAATACAAATAGAAGTAAAAAAGAGAGCAAAAAATCCATTGACTCTCTCCCATTAACTATGTATTCTAGTTATATAGTAACTAGATACACTGCCTCAAGAGGTTGGTCTCCCATACTTTTATCGTTGATGTCTCCAAAGGGTGACAACTGCTCTTCTTGTGACATTCCGATCCAAAGTAGAGACTGATGTCCTTCATTATCTTCTTAAGGGACTGCTTCAGAAGGCCTACTGGTGTGATGTCTGTATCTTTTATTTCTCTCTGTCCAGATGTGCCATGACAAGTACCCCAATGGCATTCCAGAGTATAACCCCAAGAGGGGGGAGTGATGTGTGAATTTTTGTTCATCCTCTGTAAGATCCCCCAATCTTATATCTGGACTTGATTGGTTAGGAACTAGAATATTCATTAACCTCCAAAAAGAGTGATTTAAGTGCTCAACCAATGGGATTAAGAGAGACCTGGAGTATGAACAATTGAAAAAGATGTGACATCCAGATTCTTCCTTCAGATTGCATAATAGGCAAGCATGACTCAGGAGATACTTGCACTCTCCAGCTCCTCAATTTTTTGGTGTTTAAATGATCCTATTTCACCCTCCACAGAAAATAGACAATTTTGTTGGCATATTCGACCAAATTTCCTTGCCTAATAAGTCTTTATGACTTCTATCCATGGTTCTAAAAGCGTGCACAAGCTTTTTAAGGCGCCTCCAGGTATTGGGCCTTAATTGGATCCGGGTCGGATCTGGACCCGAATCCTATTCACTTAAATTATTTTTGAAAATAATTTAGGGCTTATTAGTGATATTCTAATTTGATGGTATTTGTGTAATTAGTTAATATTGTGTACTTTACTAATAACTCTAGAAACTTCTATGATTAAGATCTAACAAATCGATTAGAACGATTCGGTTAGATCTCAATCCCCCTAAAGTGTATATATGGTAATTAATAACATTTTAGGAGAGATCAATCATTTGATCTCCCCCATTTCCCAGATCTCGCTTTGTTCATAACACACATAGGACTCCCTTGTGTTTTCCAGAACTGGGAAACGCAAGAAACACCCTAAAACCTTCCCAAATCTTCCCTCAATCCGTGCTCCCTCCTCCAGAGAACTCCGACGACTAGTTTTGAAATGGAACCCCCCCCAAAAAAAATATATGAAATATAAATATCTGAATTCAGTATATAAATATATAAAATTTATATTTTTTAATTATTTACAAAAATTCACCTGGCGCATAGTACAATCGCGCATTTAAAACCTTGCTTCTATCTCTAATGCTTTCAATAATTCCCCCGAACTTATTTATAGAAGTACCGGATCTTCAAAATGAAGTGCTATTAGATATTTAGCTCTACAATCCAAGCATTTATTTATTACATTCCTTTTTGAAATGAAAGCTTTTCAGAAATGTGAATCCACAGTAGGCCTGATTTGAATATCTCTAAGTGCCTTCCCCTTAATATACCTATCCTGGATCCATTGTACCAAAATAAAATCACTCTTATCTCAATACTTTGAGGCCCTTTTAATATTGGTTGCAGTAAGTGATGAATGATAATAGGGAGATCTCTAACCCCTAGACCTCCTTCCGACTTAGGAAGAATCATTTGGGACAATGGGATCCTTTTTCTTACATCCCATATAAATTTATAGGTCAACCTTCTTAGCAACAGAGTCAGAGACTGTCGTGCCTTGTGCCCAATAAGGTTTTCCATCTCTCTTACTGTTGCTTTGTGCACATCTTTATGAGTACAGTTTTAGAGATATTTTTTGAAGAAAAAAATCTGCTGTCGATATATTTGTAGAACATATAATTCAAAATTGATACGAATATAATGGTTCCATCAATGGTTCACTGACACCCATTTTCAACATGTGAAAATAATTTCTTGGTTTTTGATTGAAATAAAGTTCTATTGACATGGAGTAGGTCAAGATTAGATATATACATGATTTCTCATACTTCTCTTATTGGCTTCAACAACAGTGTTAATAAGTTTGCTACAATTGTTTATATTGGTTTAATTTCACTCTTGTTTATAATTTTCAACACGTGAAGAATGAAGATAATTTCTTGGTTTTTGGTTGAAATAAAGTTCTATTGACACATGGAGTAGGTCAAGATTAGATATATATATATATATATATATATATATGATTTCTCAAACTTCTCTTATTGCCTTCCACTACAGTGTTAATAAGTTTGGTACAATTGTTTATATTTGTTTAATTTCACTCTTGTTTATAATTTTCAACATGTGTAGATAATTTCTTGTTTTTTGGTTGAAATAAAGTTTTATTGACAATTTGACAGAGTAGGTCAAGATTAGATATATATATATATATATGATTTCTCAAACTTCTCTTATTGGCTTCCACAACAGTGTTAATAAGTTTGCTATTATTGTTTATATTTGTTTAATTTCACTCTTATTTATATTTTATTAGCTTGCCACTTTGCCACTTCATTCTTTTGTTAACATGTATGTTTTCTTCATTTTTTTGCTTTTTTATTATATTTTAAACAAATAGTTTTTCACATTCATTTTCCAGTTATGTATGTTATAGACTTTCAAAAAGCAGGTTATTACCAAAAATGTTACGACCCAGATTGTAGAGGTATGCTGATAATCTTAGTTTTATCGATCTATTCTGTAGTGTTTTGCAATTGTACAGTAGTCAAAGCCCAAGTATTTTTTTTTCAGGCTATCGTTCTCCTATACGTCCAATTCCTTGCGATATGATTCCTGATGTTGCAACTGTATTTAATTCAACTCAGACACAGAACTATAGACAAGTCATGAATATTAACTTTGATCGAAATGAAGAAGATGAGAACAAGTCTTCATGTACTGATGTTGAGTGTATTACTGATAGTTGCAAGAAAGATAGTGAGTGGTGGCAAGAAGCAATCAAGTATGCAGATGCTGTTGAAAATCCTAAAAATGAATCTGAGTTGAATCATCTGGTTAGTTGGACATCTTACTTTCCCTGTTCTATCACCTTTTCTTTCTAAGTTCTGACATAACGACATTCATATTTAGATGTTTATTCTCAAATTCTTTGTTTTCCCAGTGGTTAGCGGTAGACTGTTCGTGTTTCTTGAAAACCTTTGGGCAGATCCAGATATGGCTATGCCCAAAGATCCTATTGCCAAAGCATGGCCTTGGCCCTTGGTCATTGGATGAGTTTTAAAGCTTTAGTATTTTTTTAAAACTTTGTTTACGTATATATTTACTTTTTGTTAAGATTTACATAATTTGTGTTTTGTTTCTCTGGATAGCTGATACCGACCAACTTGGAAACCTTTTGGATTGATGATGAAGAATGGTGGGCGGAGGTAGATAAGATGACGTCCCAAGTTGAATTGCAAATGCAAGAAGCAAGATGAATTAGTCATAGACACACCACTGAATTTATATATTATTGCGTTTGCAAAGAATACAACAGGTTAACCCAATCCTTAAGGTCATTTATTTATTGCAATAAAGCCATATGATACTCGGTTTCGTTTGTTTCTGATGTTCTTCAGCAGCACAGCTCATTTATTTATTATCATTCTCTATATCCTCCAATTATTAGCTCTGTTAAAGATATAAGTTTTCTGGGTGCACTATAGTCTTTGTTCTAACATTGATGATGTTTGTGAATTGTAATTTATATAGGCCGATTGGCGTCGGTTTTGGTGCACCCAGATTGTGTGCGGCTGGGTGCGCCCATCTAATCTGGAGGATCGTCCAGACCAAAAAAATTCAACAAATACGAGAATTATTAGATGTCTTTTGGACAGCAAGGATCAGGTGGACTCACCTGATCTTATGCCGATTTATAAATTAATATATTGTACAAAAGAAGAGGAATCAGGTTGAGAGTTTTTTTAACATTCATTATTATTATGAAGCAAGAAGAAAGGGATGCTTACAACATGCAATATTATATGGCCATGTTCAGGTGATGGTTTGTTGTATTATATGACATATTGATGATTACTGATGGTGGAATATTCTAATATTTATTATGTAGCGTGACATGGGATCTAAGAGGGAATTTCATGACAGTAGTGAATTCATCCTTCTCAGTTAAATCAATCTGCTCTCCATCCACTTGTTTCCAGTCAAATTTTCTAATCAAGTTGGCAACAAAGTACTCTAGATGGAGCAAAGCAAGGTTGATACCAGGGCAGATTCTTCTCCCAGCTCCAAAAGGCATCATTTTGATACCTTTACTACCAGTTATATCAACTCCATAACCCTCACCTCCTGGCAAGAACCTTTCAGGTTTGAACTCCAGAGGATCCTTCCACACTCTACTATCCCATCCCATGTCTCCCACCATGAAATTGATCGCAGCATTTTTCGGTATGAGATGACCGTCGATGACTGTATCATCGGTGGCGGTATGTGGTAAAAGAAACTGCCCCGGTGGATGTCTTCTCAAACCCTCCATGACCACGGCTTTGAGGTAAACCATCTTCTGTAAATCTTCATGTTCTATTGCTGCTTCCTCATTGGGAACAACTTCACGGATTTCCTTCAACAGCTTCTTTTGAATTCCTCTCTTCTTCACCAGATTTGCCATCACCCATTGCAATGCGGTTGAGGTAGTGTCTGTCCCTCCGTTGAGAAACTCCGAGCAGAGACCGATGATCTCAACCTCTGTTAACTTTCTTTTTTTATCCTCCTCGTCTGTAGCTGTAGGTAATTCCAGATCTAGAAGTGAATCCAAGTAGCAGTACTCATAATCCTTCCTCGACGGGATTTTCTTCCGTCTTGCATCGATGAGCCGACTGAAGATCACCGTCTGTCTTTCCTTAATTTCCATCATCGTCTTCCATCGTTTGCTGAATATGTACCGTCCGATCTTCGGAAAGAACCTGAATATCTGGAGCTTTCTGAAGAACAAGAGTAAGTCACGTTGTACGGTTTCAATCTCTCTGACGACTTTCTCATCGAATTTCTCACCGAAACACATGTAGACGAGCAGACAGAACATGGCATATTGGAACACGTCTCTCACCACAACCACTGATCCTTCTTTCTCTGATTGCTTCCCGATCTTATCTAACGCAGCTTCCAGAACCCAGCTCCGAGCATCGCCGTAACTCTTGATTCTGGATGGATGAAGAATCTCCGAGACGAGGTTCCGACGTAGGAGTCGCCATATCGGTCCGGAAGGGGAGTTACTGATGGTGTAGCTGTCGTTTCCGACGAATCTGAACAATTGATTTAAGGGAATTCTTGAACCGAAAATAGAGCCGTGCTGGACGAGCAATTTATGTGCTAGGTTTTGATCGAAGACAAAGATCGAAGGTCTAACAGTACCGATGTGTAGTGTTAGAATATCGCCGTACTTATGTCTGAAGTCACGGATGATGGATTTGATATCGGCGAGAGACTTGCGGATCCATAAGACGTTTCCAATGATCGGGTATACTGTCGGTCCCGGCGGAAGGTTGCTGCGGCGAGTGCTGGGATAGTAGACGATGAGGTAGAAAGCGAGGAGAAAGAAGAGAGGGAGAAGAAGAAGAAACACCACGCCCATTATTATGGTATTTTCGTAATTTCAATCAACTAATTTTACTCTCACTTTATCTGTCTTATATAATAGATAATGGGATAATTATGTTTTATATCCTAATAAATAATCTTATGATATACTATATCCTCTTGAAGTCTTGATCAATAATTGAAAATTGCATTTGTATCCTTTTAAAATGACCATAATAATTAATATGTACGTCCCTTCAAAGTTCAAACATTGTGAAAGTGTGAAGTCGTGATGAAGGAAATCAAGAAAACGATATTTCATTGAAATTACAATTGGGAATACAGAAATTTTCAGGTGAGCTCATTGCATGATAAACTCCTATATTTTTAATAGTACACTGAAAAAGTTTACTATCATCTACATTCTACATGATGAACAGTGTGAGAGGAGGAGAATTAAAAAGAAAAAAAGAAAATTGACGGTTGTGAAATATTTTTTTAAAATGAATGGACCAGATTGGATGGTCGTTTGTTTGACTCATTTGACATCAGCTTCTTAAAACTTTCCTCGTTGGGAATAACTTAATAAGTAAGGAATGACATTTGAACAACCAACTTTATTACGATTTTATGATCAATTTAGACTTGATACATCTATCTATCCACTATCTTGACTATTTGTCCATTTACAATTTGGTAAGACATTGACACATTGTTTTTTATAACACGCAGAGTCATATAATATATCATCGATTAAATCGTAGTTGATGATACAGAATCGTGCTAACGATATCGTACAGTAAAAGTATCAGAGAAGACAAACAAAGGAAGTCAACGTACGACTTACCTAAAGTATGTATCTTGTGACTTGTGGTTGTCGACCACTATTGATGTAAGATCGATGATTTCTAGCTAGCTGTAATGAGAGTACCACATGACTTCATCCGAATGGAACGCTCCCCTCCTCATTTGAACGACAGACGCTTGTTTGGATGAGGTCGATGACTCTTTCTGAAAAGACTGTAACGTTTGTGGGTCCTCCAAATGACGATACAATATTCTACCCCTACACTCAGGAATAGCGTGTGCGTCCGTCAACAAAGAACAATCCGCCTCGATTATACTTTAGCAGCCGTCAATTACTACCTCATACAACATGTTCCCTTGTCTATAAGTGAGTTACGACATTAGTAAAATTTTAATTAAAATTCGTGCCAGGTATGAAACAACGGAGGGAAAATTTTCATTTTGACTGACTTGGACCCATGCTCATCCTTCAGAGATATGTTTATGTGGGCTGAATTATAAAGGATGTAAGCATTACATATGATTCTACATTTTATAAGAAGCACAATCTTTTACAGATTAAAATTTAAGTTATACGCTTATGGGAGTTCAACCTCTTGAGACTTCAGTAAGGCTGTCAACGGGTCCGGGCAAAACCAGGACCAGGATCTGGTACTAATTTTAGAACTGCTAAAGGGTTTGGACCCGGCCAGTTAGTGATCCGGGTCCAGATCAGCCAAACCCGGCTGGATCCGGACTCGATTATTTTAAATGTTAGATAAATATAAATATAAAATATATTGTATAATATATTAGTAACTTAAATGTAAAATATAAATACACCATTAATATTTTATAGTATATTTAATTATTTTATAATATATTATTATATTTAATTATTTATTGTTTATTTAGGTAAAAAAATACATTTTTTTGACCCGGATCCGGCCCATACCCAATTTTTTAATGGGTCTGGTTCGGGATCAGACAATTTCTTTCTGGACCCGGGCCAACTTTATGGGTCCAGCCCAGTCGTCTTAGACTCGACCCATTTACAGTCCTTGATCAGTTAGTCAGGGTCATAACTGTGTAAGAGATAAGAGAATGTTTTTATTTTCTTTACTTGCTTTTCCCTAAAATTATAAATATTGAATGATTAGGGTTGTGATTGAAAAAAATACATAAAATTACTACGTTGCAAAAAAAATGATATGATAAAAAAACATTGAAATTCCAAAATAGATTAAAGAGGGAAAAGTTAGGTGAAAATAGAAAGAGGATGAGACGGAGAGGAACGAAGAACGCCGATGTCGGCACCGACGAGGTGGAGGAGATGCTTCGTGCAGCGGAAGACGATCTTCTTCTTAACCTAACACGTAATACACACGCCACACACAAACAAATCCAACATCGTCAAATCTCATCGTCAACATCCGTTTCCGTCCTTGACTCCGATCTCGACCGCCGCTTCGAAGCCCTTAAATCTACCAGGACAACTCTCACACCGCCTTCTGCGTCTTCTTCGGAAATCAACATCGATACCAGATTCGCAGCTCTGAAGGGTGCCCATGCCCGTTCCCCTACTACTACTACTACAACAACATCCGGTTCCGTAAGGATCGAAGAGGATCCGATCGGACGGGTGGAAGAGGGGAAATCGAAGAACGAGGTGGAGGAGATCTTGCAGTGGGCATTGGATTCCGTTAGGCTGGGATCGACGGAGAACGACGTCGATGACAGCAGCGAGGATTCCGACGAAGAAGAGAGTGACGACGACGGCGACGACGAGTGGAGAGGAGGGAAAAAAGGGAAAAGGGTTACGAATCGATGAAGGGTAAAAGGGTAATTAACTATCCACATGATTAGATTAAATATATATTAACCTCGTTTTATTTTTTATTTTTTATTTTTTTACCTTATATAAATGATTAACACTTTAATGAAACTGGGTTCCTTCAATCAAATTGTAAATCCGTTAAGGCGTTAATATAGAAAATCTGAGACAATGGAGATTCATCATTTTTTTTACCAAGGTAACTAAATTGATTAGTAAGTAGGAGTTCAACAAGTTAAAATTTAAGCAAAGATTAACTTAAGAATGGATTTCAATATGTATGAGGTTTTCATATGTTTATTGTAGTCTTGTCAGATTCTTTCAGAAGATGACGCTTGTTTATTAAAGAACTGATCCTTACCTTTTTTCAAGCTCTTATTAAACAAGGTCAGCCTTAACATCTGGGTTTTCAACTCGGCTCGTTGTTCATCATCTGGGTTTTCAACTTAATGATATCTCCAATTTTGTTGGTAGCTTCGATCCTCAATAGGTACCTTAGTAGCATTCATAGAAGAAATGCGTGACGTTTTTCATCTTGAAATCTAGAAATCATCGTTAATCTTGAAATCTAGAAGTCACATAAATATCCAATGTGTTTGTCAAGAACAACAAGATTTATGCAAACTTTGTGTGAATTGCAGAATCTCGTAAACCATCAAGTCTTTTGACGTAAGTTGTGTCTATTGCAATATATGGTTAGGGTGAAAAAGAACAACAAGGTTAAAAAAAAATGTTGTTTCATTAATATCAAAACAAAACAAGATTAAAGATTTAATGACTAGACTAATCTTCTCGGATTTTGATCGGAGATCATTTGGAGGAGTTGTCGCCACTTCCTCATAGTTATAGCCTCATATGTCAATTTGTGTATCACCCTGTATTTTGGCGTGCAGAAAATAATTGCGATTTCTCGGAAAATCCCCTTGGTAAACACTAAGCTCCCTTCAATCCATATGTGTCACCCCAAAGCTCATTTTCCGCCATTCTAAATGAAGTTGTAAATTATATCAGTCGTCTTCTTTATTACTAATGATGTATAACCAGAAATGGGATTACACAATCAGATTAGGGTTTAATCTCTCTCTTTAGTGTAGTGTCGAATGTAACGTGTCATCCCTCTTTCTAAAAGGTCGGTATTTATGAACCTTCTTTTACACCTCAAACGGGATTGGGTCGAACGTACCTATGGACATTTGGTCATTCCTGGGCCGTTTTCACGGGCCAAAGGTATCATCAGTACTCCTTCCGATGGACTTGGTTCGTTGATATTCATGTTGGGTCACTTTAGTGAGCCGAGAGTATCATCAATTACTTTTTTTGAAAGCACAAAACCCTTTATCCAGTAGTTTAGCCAGTAACTTGTCAACCAGTCGTAGATGACCCAGTTCCCAGATCGTCTCATCATATACCATAACCCTAACCTTAGATAATTTTTATATCCAAGATTTAGCCCTAACCTAAGTGGCTCATTACTGTTGAGTGTTGATCGTTGACCCTCAAGTTAAGCATCTCTCAAATATCGTTGACTTTCTAGTCAAAGTCTTTTTTAGACTAAGCTGGTTTAAAAAGTCAAACAAAATATATATATACCCCCCAATTACAAGATTCTAAATAGTAAAACAATGAGGGTTAAAATTGAAATATAGTTACAACAGCCATGAGGCCCTCAATTCTGACCGTCAATGGAAGGAAAAGAACATTCTAGAAACGTGGAATCGATGTTAAAAACTATAAAATGAAAAGGGAGGGGAGCGGAGAGGAGAAAAGATTAGGGTTTGTGTGGTTGTGATCAAGTGATCGTGATCTTTTTGCGACGATGTTCGGAAGAAGCGCACCCAAGAAGAGCAACAGCACTCGGTACTATGAGGTCCTCGGCGTTCCGCAATCAGCTTCGGCGGAGGATCTGAAGAAAGCCTACAGGAAGGCAGCTATTAAGAATCATCCTGACAAGGGAGGTGATCCTGAGAAGGTGATTTTTTTTTTTTGGATCTCTTGTTCGTTCGGTGTTTCGTAGATCTGAAGTTTATTTTCTTGTTTGATTTTGGTTGGATATTAAATTAAGGATTTGGGGATCTTTTCTCGAAATGGGGCTTTTTTCGTGATTTGTATTGGAGAAAGATTTCGTCCCTTTTATTCATTCTTTTCTTGAGCTTTTTTTCGTGATCGGTTCTTTTGTGATTTTGTCTATTCTGTATTTTGTGATTTTGATACGCGTATTTTCGTTCACCATTCTTGTCATCCATCTTCTTAATATTCAATCTATTACAAGCTGATTTTCTCTTTTTTTGTGCTTCCATTATCCTAAATTTATCAAGTAAATGTTGAGATTAGTCTTTTTGGTAGCTATAATTCTATATGTGAATTGTTCTCGTATGTTTGAAAATCATATCTAAAATCAGTGTGCATTATATAAATTCAAGCTTGCATTTTACGATTGAAGGGAATTCTTTTTACATTAATCATTTTTAAGGACTTTTAAACATATCTTGTTTGTTTATTTGACCAATCTTGTATATCTATTAATTATTTTCTCATATAATATGCAGTTCAAGGAGTTATCTCAGGCGTATGAGGTTCTTAGTGATCCAGAGAAACGTGATATCTATGATCAATATGGCGAGGATGCTCTCAAGGAAGGGATGGGAGGTGGTGGTGGTGGTCACGATCCATTTGATATTTTTCAGTCCTTTTTTGGTGGCAGTCCATTTGGTGGTGAGACTTCTCACTTCTGTAAAATTTATTTTCTGTCTACTAGTTATTTATTTTAAATTCTCAATGAGATTGTTTTCATTTACATGAACCAATCTTATTTCTCTCTTTTAAGGTGGTGGTGGTGGAAGTAGCAGAGGGCGTAGGCAGAGAAGAGGTGAAGATGTAGTGCATGCACTCAAAGCATCTTTGGATGATCTCTACAATGGCACCTCAAAGAAACTCTCGCTCTCTCGTAATGTTGTTTGCACCAAATGCAAAGGGTTAGTGCTTGGGTTTCTCACATGCCAATTTATCCTACCAAAACCTTTGCTAGCAGTTGCTTATATGCTTAATGAATATTGCAGAAAGGGTTCAAAATCTGGTGCCTCAATGACATGCTCTGGTTGCCAAGGTTCCGGTATGAAGGTCTCCATTCGGCAGTTGGGTCCTTCCATGATTCAACAAATGCAGCACCCATGCAATGAATGCAAGGGTACAGGTGAATCAATTAATGATAGGGATCGTTGTTCGCAATGCAAAGGTGAGAAAGTTGTGCCCGAGAAGAAGGTTTTGGAGGTTTTTGTTGAAAAGGGTATGCAGAATGGTCAGAAAATCACCTTCACTGGAGAAGCTGATCAAGCTGTATGTTTTCTTAATTCCTTGTCTATCTTTGTTGTAGGATCATTTTCAAAATTTACAAGTTAATTGATCTGTTAATTTTGTGCAGCCTGACACCCTCACAGGTGATGTTATATTTGTCATCCAACAAAAAGAACATCCTAAATTCAAACGAAAGGGCGATGATCTATTTCTTGAACACACACTATCTCTAACGGAGGCACTATGTGGTTTCCAATATATTGTCACCCATCTTGATGGTAGGCTATTGCATATCAAGTCGGAAGCTGGCGAAATTATCAAACCAAGTAAGGATTGATTGATTGATTGATCAATAATAAAAAAACAGAATGATTGAATAGCTATTTATTTTTGTGATTGTAGATCAATTCAAATCCATAAGTGATGAGGGAATGCCAATTCATCAAAGGCCATTCATGAAGGGTAACCTTTACATACACTTTAATGTAGAGTTCCCAGATTCTCTCTCGCTTGATCAGTGCAAGGCCTTGGAGGGTATTCTGCCTCCAAGGACTTCCACCGCACCATCTGACATGGAAGTGGAAGATTGTGAGGAGGTAAATCTACATGATGTTAACATTGACGAAGAGATGCGAAGGAAGCAAGAAGCCCGTGCCCAGGAGGCATACAATGAGGATGAGGAAGATGGTCATGGAGGTGGACAGAGAGTCCAATGCGCTCAGCAGTAGAAGTGGAAATGGTGTGAATGGCCTCTGTCTTTCCTTACTACTCTACTCACCATGGAAAATAGCGTTTATTTTTTTGTACTGCGGACCTGCGGTTATCGGTTTATTGTAATAGCGTTGGAGATTTATTTCATTAGGGATTTCAGTTTAAACTGTAATGCTACCCCAGAATGCCTCTTATAATTTTATAGTTTGCTACATCCAAATTTATCGATCTCATATTTCTATAATCTATTTTTTGCTTCCAATTGGGGCCATTGGGTGGGTATTTTTTCTTTCAGTGTAACAATTGTCCACCTTAGACGAGTGAAATTCTAACCACTTAGTAGTTTGCTGATCGGTTTTATCTCTGAAATTACTATTTGTAATCATCTTATTCAAATAATCTATTGGTAATTCATTTTTACCGATTTCAGGTTCAATGCAATGAAAATGTTGATAGGAGACGAATACAACTAATTTTTTAGTCGACACGAACAACGACCCGTGTTAAAAAAATTTAACACAAACACGACTAGGGTGTCAAATGAGTTGAGTCGAGCTTCTGGTTATAGAGCCGAGCTCGGGCTCGGCTCGTCTGAGACTTTTCAGGCTCGAGTTCGAACTTAACCTACATGTTAAAATAATTAATTTGAAAAGATAGAGAATCGAACTTATAACCTTTCACATGTTGAGTAAATGTTTTACTATTTGTGTTACATCTGTATTCTCTTTAAATATAATATTTTTTTTATAATTAATAATGGTTTGATATTTAATATTAGTATGTTTAATATTACTATATTTGAATATTTAATATTTTTATAATATTATATTTAATTAATAATTGTTTCGTGTTGTCGTGTCATATAATCGTATCGTGTTTTTAGAGACAAACACTAAACCAACACTATTATTAATCGTGTCAAAATTTCAACACTAACTCGACACTATTATAAACGTGTCGTGTTAAAATCGTATTGTGTCGTGTTTTTTTTTGAATCGTGTATGTTATTGCCACCTATAAATTATAGATGTCTTGACGTATAAAGAAAACAAACAAACAAACAACGTTATAACTAATCTAATCAACATTTAATAAAAAAAGTTAAAAATGAATATAATTCAACTAGTCTACTATGGCTTACATTGGATTTATTTAGGGTCTGAAATAATTGGCGACACTTTTGCGTGATACTTCTGTTCGAACCAAGATATCTTGTCATCAAGGGGGTCGTCAAAGCGTGACTGTTTGACATAAAACAAACCTACCTTCCGAACATCAGTATCCTCAACATGACCTCACAACCATTGAATCTCATTATGGAGGATCAGTACCTTCCGAACCACTGATTCGAAATTTAAAAAAAATTATAAATAAAAACTTAAAATACAAATAAAATTTTATCTAAAATCTAAACCATAATAATATTTTCATTTATTATTATTATTTTTATCTTCTCTTTTCTTTAATTCTTCATATTTGAGTATTATTTAATATCTTATCTTATTTAAGATTTAAAAATTATTTAAATAACAAGATTTTTATATAATTTTTTTAAAAAAATTATCAAAACCAGACATTCAAATAAGTTCGAATTCTAAAATTTTAGATATTTTCGGGTCTCAGTTAGGATGAAGACAAACACCAACCCATACGTATTCTTAATCGCACGTGATCCTATTAATTTATTATCATTTATATAAAATAATAAATTTATATAAAGTTGAAATTTGACAAATGACATATTTTTGCTTAATCTGTCATTTTCTCTGGATTTTCCAAAATAAGATGAGCGAGTTTACTATTTTTTAATCAAAGAAAAGATAAATGTGTTTATTTTGTAATAAATGCTAAAGAAAACAATTTAATAACTTAAAGATAAATTTTTTTTGAAAATAATTAAATTTCACATATAATAAAAATATAAAAAAACAAAAAATTTATTAACTCCTTTTCATAACCTATATATTTTAGTTATAAAGTAATTAAATACGTTGTTTTAGAAGATTGATATTTCATACTTTTATCATAGATATCTGATGACAACAATTTTTTTTATAACACTTCGAATCAAATGAAGTACTGATGTTTTTAAATGACCCAAATAATTTATTTATACTAATTTTTTTATTGATAAGTTATATAATTAAGTTGAGTTTCAGGTATGCCAAACTCTCCATGTGCTAAATTGTTGTACGCCGTTAGATTCTAATCATCCGTCCCACATTTCATTATTCATCAACAATTTTACTCTGTACAACGACGTTGTATTCATCAATACGTTGTATGTTACATTATCCTCGAGTTGTATGTCATATATCATATTACGTTTTATAACGCATTTGACAACGTCCTATATAATTAAATTTTATTTTATTTACCTTTAACAAGTAGTCTATTCAAGTCACACACGTGGCACGTGGATGGATTGACATTGGACACTCTCGAATCCCGATCTGAAATAAAAAATCCCACACGTACAGAGTAATTATCCACTCACTTACAGTTTAGCCACGAACGATTTGTTAGCGTCAAACTGACTGAGCGCGGAAGGCAGGCGGCAAGGGACTCAAGCCACAGACGATGCCGAATTCGAACACTACTCCGGCGGTCGAAGGAATTGACGAGAATGACGGAGCTCGGGAGGAGCTTGTCGGAGACGATGCGGTTTTCGTTGACCTTCCCGCACCTTCTGGGTGGAAGAAGAAGGTATATTTTTTTGTTTTGTTTTTACGTTGCTGTTTCTTTTGATTTTGAATTTGAATTTTCTACTGGTTAGATGTTTTGTGATGTTTTTTTTTTTTAAATCGGACTTCAAAGTATTTTTTTCTTTCTCTTGGGAAATTTCGACGAGCGGTTTGAGTGAGGTTTGGAATTAGGGTTATTCGGCGTCGAATTGGTGTTTTTTTTAAAAACTATTTAAATGGACTTCGTTAGACACTCCGGCTGTTTTTTCGATCTTGTTGTTTGTTTTCGTCGAGGAATTTACAACTTTTTCAGACTGTCGGTGGAGCTCGTGAAGGTTCGTTAGGGTTTGGGGGTTTTCTCATGGACATTCTGCCTCCGACCTGATCTGTTTTTTTTTTGATGTGGAATTTTAATGTTAATTTTAGATTGTTGACTGAGTCTTGAAATGTGCGCTTTTAGTCTGGTTTCCTCATTTTTGTCTGGCTTCTAGAGGTTTGTGTTTGGGACTTTTGAGGAGGAGTTGGTGTGATATATACCTTCCGGAATTCCTCCTCAGCTGTTCTCTAGTTTTCTTCCTGGAATCTGTCCTGCAAAGTGTGGAAGTGTTTGGAATGCCAGAGTGAGTTTTCGGCTTTCCGGGTGTGATCAATGTTTATAGGTGGTGGTGGGTGTTTTTAGTCTAGGTGAATTGTCTTATTTTTTAAGACTAGTTATTCTTTTCTCAGATAATTTAGGATTAGGTGTATCGAGGTAGATTTGACCTAATCGACCTTGACTTTTGAGTATATAGCTCGAGCCGGAATTATCGAGTTCGAGTTGGCTTGTTTTTTTGATTACGGAAGGTACCTCTTTACAAGATGTAAAAATGTCAACTTCCGGATGATATATCAGAGTCACATAATATATTATCGGACAAATCACAGTGGAAATGTACACAGCGAGACTCTAATCCTGGACTTCAGAAAACTTAATAGTTACTGGGAGTCTGGGACCGGTTGAGCTAATTTCTCTGTTTCTAGTTGGCTTGTTAGGATGGGCAGACTTGTTTGTCTTGTAGATTTTATAAACGTTAAACACAATGAGGCCTAAATTTCCCTGTGTATTGTTTGTGACTGGAAAAATATGATAGTGATTTGCGCTAAACAAAATTGATCCTTCCTTTAATTTCTTCTTCTTCTTGGTATCATAACTTGTTATAAAACTGTGTTAATGTAATGTATGGTGGTTACGTATAGTTTTTACCCAAAACCAGTGGCACACCTAAGAAGAATGAGATAATATTTGTTTCACCATCTGGTGAGGAAATGAAGAGCAAGAGGCAACTGGATCAGTATCTAAAATCTCATCCAGGATGTCCATCATCATCTGAATTTGATTGGGGCACTGGTAATCTTTTCTTTCGTCCATCACTTATTTTCATTCTCTCTCCCTTTTTGTGAAAGAACATGGCACTTTCAAGATATTAACTCTATGTAATGATTGCCTGCGTAATCAACATGTATGTGCTCGTTTTTTTGGCCTTGCTGTTTACAGGTGATACACCGAGGCGTTCTGAAAGGATAAGCAAGAGAGCAAAAGCATTTGAGATCGTGGAGGAAGTTCCCAAGAAAAAAGGAAAAAGATCAATTACGAAGGGAAGATCAGTCGAAAAAAAGAAGAATCTAGATGAAAAAACTGAGGAAGTTCGGGAAGAAACTGGAGCAATGGAAGAAAAGAAGGCTCTAGATGAAAAAACTGAGCAAGTCCAGGAAGAAACTGGAGCAATGGAAGAAAATAAGGAAAGTGTTGATTCTGAAATGAAAGATGCCGCTGATGATAAAATTGGCAAGGAAGAGCCAATCACTGACGAGACCATCATGAAAGATTCTGCTGAGAATGATAATGAGGCAACCAAAGAAACAATCATGGTTGAAGCCACCAAGCCAGTCGAGGATGTCGACAACAACAATACAAATGGACAAGAGAAAGCAGATGAAGATATGAAAGAACACATAGTGGAGCAAAATGAAGCTCCTGCCATTGATAATGATAAGGTGGAAGACGAGAAGACTGATCTAAAGATAGAAGAAAACACACATGTAAAGAAAGCAGAAGACAAGAAACTCACAGATGCCGAAGAAACAATACACAAAGAGAAAGCGGAAGACAAGAAACTCATAGATGCTGAAGAAACAATACACGAAGAGAAAGCGGAAGACAAGGTAGTCACACACATTGAAGAAAAAACACAAGAAGAGAAATCAGAAGACAAGGTAGTCACACACACTGAGGAAAAAACACAGGAAGAGAAAGTGGAAGACAAGGTAGTCACAAATACTGAAGAAAAAATACTGGAAGAGAAAGCAAAGGAAGTCATTTCTGCTGATAGAGACTGCAAAGAGGAAGCCAAAGTTGATCAAAATCCCCACACGGCCACTATGGATTCACCTCATGCCGACGCGGAAAAAGCGGACAAGAAGCCCAATTCCAGTGATAACCCAATAGACAGCGGAGTTCATTCAATCAACAGAGATGAAGTGGCTGCACAACACAAGGCATCCCCCATTCAGTGCTAATGAAATTCCTGCTCATCAACTTATCTACCTTTCTACTTTTCCTGTCTATTGTTTGTATTTTGTAATAACGTATGTCGTTTCTCCAGCTTTTGTTGAGATCAATCAGTTCTCAGTCCTCAGTCCTCAGTCCTCACTCCCAGAATACTCTCTCTTTTATTATTTTAGAGAATTCAGTACTTCTTTTCTTGTTTTCTAGGACTTCTAAGTTCTAACATGTATTTATTTATCTTCAAACATGTCTGATATGATGTCTATGGGAATTTTGCATCCCAAGTCCTTACTTAATACCTTATATTTTAACGCCATATTAAAAATAAATTAAATTGCAAACTAGTATACCCTTCTTTTATTATCACACACTGTGCACCATGATCAAACTACTAAGATTTTCCAAACCTCCTCTTCCTCTCCCTTTTCATCTTCCTCCTTTTCGGTTCAAATCATCCACCATCCGACGGCGCCGTCGGATCCCCAATGACCATATCATTCCCGGAACGTCTTGCGATTCGACGGTGGAGTCGGGATCTGTTGGAGCTTCTTCACTTCTTGAGAATATCACCGAGATCATAGGCGTTGGTTTCGGCGCCGATCGGGGTGGAAATGCCGCGGGGACGATGCTTGATGGAAAGGGAGATGGAGAAGGGAGAAGTGAAGGAAGAAGAAACAGAAAATGCTCTTTCTCGGATCATATCACACAAGGTGTTCGACGAAATTCCCCCCAGCAGGTAAAACCTACTTTGTGGAAAGAACATCGTGATTGTGATGGCGATGATGGTGTTCAGCCTCTGGTTAAAGAAGTAATGGAGGTGGATGAGGATTGTGACGTCAGCCCTATGGTTGGGAAGATAACGCAGATCGTTCAATTTGATGCGGCCGGGAAGGGAATGGAGGAACGGTTGGCGGAGTCTTTTGATGGTGGCATGATTACTATCAATCCAGAAATAGTTGAGAAAGTGTTGAAGAGTTGTTTCAAAGTTGGGGATTTAGGTCGGAGATTCTTCGATTGGTGTAAGCTTCAACCTGGGTTTCAACACACGACGGAGACGTACAATGTGATGCTGTACATCGCCGGAGATTCCATGGTTTTGGAAACGCTCTTATCGGAGATGGACCGGAGTTCCGTTCCAAAGAACATCAAGACATGGTCGACCGTGGTGTCACAATACGGAAAATATAAGCAGATCGGCATGGTAGTGAAAACTTACCAGGATATGATCCGATCCGGTGGTTGCAAACCTGATCAGAGACTACTCGAAACCTTGATCCGCATATTGTGTGATTCCAAAGAAGCCGATCTCGCGATGGAGTTCTACCATGACATGACGAAGAACACTGAAATGGAAATTTCCAATGATCTCTTAGAAACTCTACTCCGAGCGTCGTTGAGATCTGGAAATCATGAAAATGCGAGTCTACTTCGTGCTGATTTGATCGAAAACGCCGACGAATCCGTGGCTTATCGGCGTCTTTTCCGGAGTTTCTGTTCGTCTGGTAAACTAGACGAGGCCCAGACTATTCTACTTGAGATGAAGAACAGAAACATATCTTTCAGCCTCGTTGATCGCCGCATTCTTCTCAAAAATCTATGTTTCTCTGATAAACCAGAAGAAACTCTTGCATTTTTCGAAACTATGAAAACAGAAGAATACCATCAGATCGACAGTGATGATTATGGTGTTTTGATATATGGATTGCTGAAAGAACCAGATTATTTTCTTCCTGCGATTCTGAAGTTCCATGAGATGAAGAAACTTGGATTGGTTCCTACTGTGGCTACATACACTCAAATCATCCGCCACTTGTTGAAATCCAGCGACGGCGGTTGCTGCTCCGGCATTGAAGCTTCGAAGCTGTATGATGAAATGATCGAGAACGGTGTCCAGCCGGATATTGTTACCGCCACGACCCTCCTCTCTGGTTATATTCGGAACAACAACATCTCTGAAGCCATAAACGTTTTCAAGAAAATGACAATTATTTCTAATCTGACGTCGGAAGTTTACTCCACCTTCGTGAAAAATCTCTGCATCAAATCACACCCACTTGAAGCTTTTGATCTTATATTCGAAATGTTGAAGATTTCCGATGTCAAATTGGACGATAAAACATCTAACCTGGCCGTCTCTTCACTGCATCACATCGGTCAGCTTGCCAAAGCTAGAAAACTCCAAGACATCTTCACCTCCGGCGAGCTGTATCCATGTACCCCTGAAGTTCTCCCTAACGAAAAATCAGGTAAGGATTGGAAATCCGACGATGCCACTATGGTCAGAGATCTGAACGAAATCTGCGAGGTCTTAACATCGCCGATGAAGGATTGGGAATGGATGAAATCGGAGTTAGAGAAAAAGAATCTGCCAACAAAATTGAACCCCTGTTTCGTTCTTGAGATTCTCCGACGTGTGCGGAGGAATGGCCATGCCGCGCTAAGTTTTTTCTCATGGATAACCACACCGGCTGATACCGCCACACCTGCACGGTTCGGTCACGAAAACGCAACAGACGCGTACAACATGGCGATGAAAATTGCCGGTGGAGCCAAAGATTTCAAACATATGCGGAGACTCTTTCTTGATATGAAAAGACGAAGGTGTTTGATCACGGCGGATACGTGGACGATCATCATCTTCCAGTACGGCAGAGCCGGTCTAACCTCGATCGCTCTAGACTATTTCCGTCAGATGAAGCTCGACGGGATTCAACCTAATCGAACCACCTTCAACCTCATCCTCATCTTCTTATCCGAGTCGAAGCGCGACGCAGAAGCTTCCTTCAAAATCTTCAGAGAAATGATCTCGGAAGGTTACATTCCTGACGAAAAAACTCTAAGTTCATATCTTACGTATTTATCAAATTCCGGCCATTTCTCCCAAGCAAGAGCCTCCGTGAACATCTTACAGAAGACCGGATTCTCGCCGAAATCTGCAAATTATCTTCTCATAAGATGCTTGTCTCGATCTGGTCGAATGGACGACGCATTGAAACTGTTTGACGAAATGCCTAACGTCGACAACGCACATGTCTACGGAAGCCTTATTCACGGATTACTCCGAGCAGGTCGTTCCGACGATGCAGAATCGAAGCTCAAAGAGATGTCCGACTCAGGTATTCCGTACACAACTCACATATACACGTCACTGATAGTTCATTTCTTCCGCATTGGTCAGATTGCGAAAGCTATTGAAACGTTTGAGAAGATGGTATCGCCGGAATCGATTCTGAAACCGACCGTCGTCACTTATTCCGCCATGATCCGAGGGTTGTGTTCTGCCGGAATGGTAGAAGACAGTTGGATTATGTTCAGAAGAATGCGCAGCGATGGCGTTCGACCGGATTTCGAATTGTACTCGGTTTTTCTCAAGTGTCTGTGCAAGGTTGGTCGGGCTGAGGAAGCCATGAGTTTGCTCACGGAGATGATGAACGGTGGGATTTCGCCGAGTTGTGTTAATTTCAAGACGGTTTTTTACGGTTTGAATTTGGAAGGTAAGTCGGATTTAAGTCAAAATGTGTTACGTATGAAACGGAACCTGGCTCTGTCGAAGCGGTTCACTGCTTAGTAGGTCGAGCCTAATTGGTTGGACCGTGAAGGACTGTTTGGAAAGGGTTGGGGGTTTTGCTAAATATTTTTCTCAAGGTGTGAAAATATAACTTTCACACGTTTTACGTAATCATCCACTCACGTAGGTAGGCAGGGACGATTTGTTGTGGTCGGAGTTAAGTTGTTTTGTTGTGTGAGCACGAGAAGCGGCAAGCGGCGAGCGAGAAGTGATGGGTTCGAACACCGGTGAAGCTGCGGAAGGAAGTGTTCAGAGGGATGGTGCTCGGGACGAAGCTGTTACTGTGGAGAAAGTAGGTGAGGGAATTGTTGCTGGAGATGAAGCGCTTTTTGTTGACCTTCCTGCACCTGCTGGGTGGAAGAAAAAGGTATGTTTATACGCTGCTGTTTTTGTTTCTCTTTCTTTTAATTTTGATTTCTCTACGGGTTAGATGTTCTGTGATGGTTTATTTGTCTTCGGACCTTGGAATGTTTTATCTTTTTGGAAATTTCGATGAGCAGTTTGTGTGAGGTTTGGATTTAGGGTTATTCGGCTTGGAATTGATGTTTTTGAACTACTAAATGAACTCCACTCGGCATTCCAGCTACTTTTCTGGCTTATTGTTTGTTTTCGTCGAAGAATTTAGAAACTTTTTGAGGTTGTCGGTGGAGCTTGTGAAGGTTAGGGTTTGGGGATTTTGTTGCCAGATACGTGTGTTTATTTAATTCGTTGACTTTTCCTATTTTTTAAGTTGTGAAATTTTAATGTTAATTTTAGATTGTCAGTGGAGTCTTGAGTTTAGGGTTTGGGCTTTTCTCCACTTTTTCTCCTCTTCTAGAGGTTAGGATTTGGGGCTTTTCGAGTAGGAATAATTTATTCCGAATAAGTATTGAATAGCTGCTTGAATTCCTTCTCGGTTCCTTTCTTGCTTTCTTCTTGGAATCTATCCTGTAAAGTGTGTTAGTGTTTGGAAAGTTAGTCTGTTAGTGTGAGGTTGCTTGTGGCTAAATTTCTGGGGTTAAGGATTTTTGGGGATTGAAGATGAATCGGTGTTTTTATGTGGTGGCTTGGCTGGTGTGAATCTAAGAGCTCTAGGGTTAAGGTTTTTAAAGGGACTGAACAGATTTTCTTGTTCTCGGAGGTTGAGAAATAGGTACGATTAATCTATACTTTAGTTGTTGACTAGTTATTCTTTTCTTAGATAATTTGGTGTTAGGCGTATAATTGATACTCAATTACTCACTCTCGTGACTTGTGAGCATAAATTGAGACTGTTGAGCTTGAGTTTTGGCTTCTTAAGCTCTTTATAATTTTTTTGTCTGTAGATTTTAATAAACAAACACATAGCGGTCTAAAATTTATATTTCCTCTTAAATATTTCCAAAATTAACTGATGTCCTATATTGAACATAAATCACAATCACTAGTTACAGTACTCAGTAGTATATTACCTGTTTTCGAATATAACCAGAAAATTCAGTATTGTTAAGTATTCTAAAACATAAGCGTTGCACTTCTGTTAGTTTGAAATTTGAACCTCACCTTGACCATTTTGAACCTGGTTCATTTAACAACGCTAATTTATGGAGATTTATTTCTGAAATGGTAAATATTTAATACGATGTTGAACCTCTAATTTTAAATTGCCGCCCCAATTTATTGCAGCCTTGTAGCCAACATAATTAATTTTCATTAAATCAGAATATTGTGTCTATTTTCTAAAGAAAATATCATATTCCATGTACTTTTTGTGATTAGAAAAATATGCTAGTGAGGTGTGGCAAATACAATTCATCCTTCTCTCTACTTGATGATTTCTTTATTACTTAACATGTAAATGTA
Organism: Zostera marina; assembly: GCA_001185155.1. Taxonomy (NCBI): domain Eukaryota; kingdom Viridiplantae; phylum Streptophyta; class Magnoliopsida; order Alismatales; family Zosteraceae; genus Zostera; species Zostera marina. The sequence goes on from LFYR01001402.1 coordinate 60,855, forward strand.
TCATCACTTATTATGAAACCGTTAACCATGTGTTAACATATTGTATGGTTTGCATATAGTTTTTACCCAAAACCAGTGGTACTCCTAAAAAGAGTGAGATAATATTTGTTTCACCAACTGGTGAGGAAATGAAGAACAAGAAACAACTGGATCAGTATCTAAAAGCTCACCCAGGGTCTCCATCATCATCTGAATTTGACTGGGGCACTGGTAATCACTATCACTCTGTCATTCTCTCCCTTTTAAAGAACAAAGACGTTCGAGATAATATCTTTATATGTAGATTGCCTGTAATCAACTGTCAACATGCATGTTTTTGTTTGTTTGTTCAAACAGGTGATACACCAAGGCGTTCTGAAAGGATAAGTAAGAGAGCAAAAGCAGTTGAGATTGTAGAGGAAGAACTTCCTAAGAAAAAAGGAAAAAGATCAATTACAAAGAGGAGGCCAATGGAAAAAAAGAACGCCGTAGAAGAAAAGGCTGAGTTAGTTCAGGAAGAAACTGGAGCAGTTGAAGAAAAGGAAGAAAAGAAAGAATGTGTTGATGCTGAAATGAAAGATGCCACTGATGGAAAAACTGGTCAGAAAGAGCCAATCACTGAGGATACCATCATGAAAGACTCTGCTGAGAATGGCAATGAGGCAACCAAAGAAGCAGTCATGGTTGAAGCTACCAAGTCAGTCGAGGATGTTGACAACAATAAAAATGGACAAGACAAGGCAGATGGAGAGATCAAAAAACAAATGGTGGTGCAGAAAATTGAGGAAAAAGAAGCTCCTGTCGTCGTTGATGAGAAGGTGGTGGTAGAGCAGACTGATAAGATTGAAGAAAAAATACAGGAAGAGAAAGTGGAAGATAAAAACCCCACTGATGCTGAAGATACAAAACATGAAGGTAAAGTAGAGGACAAGGAAGTCACATATACTGAAGAAAAAATACAGGAAGAGAAAGTGGAAGACAAAAAACTCAGTGATGCTGAAAATACAAAGCATGAAGATAAAGTGGAAGACAAGGAAGTCACAGATACTGAAGAAAAAACACAGGAAGAGAAAGTAGAGGAAGAAAAAAAGGCAACGGACAAAGTTGATCAACATATGGACACTACAGATTTGCCCCATGATGGCGGGGAAAAAGTGGACAGCAAGAGCAATGCAAGTGATAAAACAACGGACAGCGGAGTTCATTCAATCAACCGAGATGAAGTGGCTGCAAAACACAAGGCATCTCCTATTCAGTGCTGATGAAATTCCCGCACATCAAATCTTATCTATGTTTCTACTTTTCCTGTGCATTGTTTGTAATGTATGTTGTTTCAGTAGCTTTTGTTCAGTTTGGTCCTCACCAACAATCCTTTCATTGTTTGGTTACTTCTAACATGTAATAAACATGATGACCATAACAAACAGTAGTATCCATCTTATTTACTTTGTTTACAAAATAGAAGATTATTATTGTTGAGACATAGCAAAATAGATAGGTAATGTTTTCAGATGTCTGCAATAGGTGCAAAGAATCCGATGCTGAAATCGAAATTGATGCACGTCAATAACTTTTCATCGTCTCCATACATTTTCATCTTTAGAGTGTATGTACCCTGTATGCAAACCAAACAACCCTTAAATCATCTGAATATCAAAGCTTTATATATATGAAAGCTTTACATCATGTGAGATTTTAACACCTTTTGTCAAGAACCTTAACTTCCCCTTCAAAAAATAACATCAAAACCCTTAATGAATATTTCACTATTCACCAGGTAAATTCTGGATAAGTAATTGGAACACATGATTCCAAGAGTACATATTTTCATTATTGGATTATACATGTCGAGTTACTTTCAATTATATTTACATGAATGACTTGTTATACGATACCCAAATAACTAGGTGATGAATCAAGTGATATTTTTTTATTAAAGGCCATAATCAAGTGATTGCCTCATTGCCATTGCTTTGAATCAAGTGATTTTTCAAGTGATAGCCATTGCTTTGAATCTAGTAATTTTTATGTGTGCTTTGAAGTACTCTTTATCACTTTAGACAAGAAGAATACATATTTAACCATTATGAGTTAGGATAGCTAAGGCAAAAGGCAAATAGCTTTCTTAAGATGATAAGCAATGGCAATCAATTTGACATAAAAAAAAGTATAGTTTATATAAGATAAGGATGAACTAACCGGGGGAGTGAATATTGGCAGGGATTGTGAATGGGACACCACAAAATCACCTAAAATTGGACATTGTGTTTTTTCGCAGAGATCGTAAGTTTCTTCGTGAACATTGAATCCAAAATATTCCACATCAATCAACATCTTTCCCTTAGTAATTTTAGTCTCTACAAAACGTGAAATTCAAAAGGAAAATTTAAATCGCAATTATAAAAATGAAAAAAGTAGGTAGCATTTAGACTAAAAATAGGTAAATGTGTAAAATAAATACAAATAGATAAATGAAACCACACTTCGTTTGATAAACACAAATTTATATATATATATATTTATTTATTTTTGCAATCAACAAAAATCATCACAGTAAAGAGCAAGGACTAAGGAATCATACATAATATATGATTTAAAATTTTCTCTACCCAAAAGAAAGTAGCATTAAAGTAAGAAATCTAATAATTATTGAGTAAAATGGTGAAAAATGAATTCATGCTATATAAAAATCTAGAACAAACATTCTTAGCATCAACAAACAAAATTCCAGAACAAACATTTACCATCTAGAAGAAAAAACATCCCCTAAACTGCCATGGAAGAGACTCACAAATATCTGTGAAATTATAGAAGCAAACACATTCCTGAGAAAATGGACAAATGAAGGAAAAGTAAAACCATATCCTAACATTATATGAAATTTTCCTTTAAATTGGTAATTAACCATGTTCTGATCATCAATACTACTGTGTGTATAAGAAGAAAAAGATAAGCAGGAGTACTAAAGTATACTGTAAATATACCACTGCCTAAAGAGATGCTGAATGTGGCAGTCTTTCCACGCTTAACAGGATCTGGATCAATATCCACTCCATACACCTGAACCGCATACTTCTCATCATCTATTAGAAAAGAATTACAAACACAAATCTGAAAATTTAGAAAAAACCTAATCTACTGCAAAACTGAACAAGTGATGGAATTTGAAGCGAATCTATTGAGCTGACCACAGTAATTGACGTCTGTAGCTTGTGCCTGTGAAGACAGAACGGAAGCGATTAGAACCACGAGAAGCGTGGAGGTAGCGACGGCGGCGATGTGACGGTGATCGATAGCCATGCTCGTGGTAGTTGCGGAGATAACCTTTCTTCTTCTTTGATATCCAATTATCGATTACCGACACTGTAGTGGTTCCGTTATTGACTTGATTTCATATTTTTTTATAAAGTGCCAATTTTGTTAAAACCCAGAAAAGTTGCCCATTTGTAGTTTTAACCCCAACATTGTTTTAGGTATTTTCGTAATTATTTCAATTTTTTTCCCAAAGCCATATAATAGCTACGGGCGCACCTCGCCGTACCTTGAATGCGCCACCGTGCGCTGTCAAATCATATCCATTAGTATTTAATTCAATGACTAAAATAATATACTGCACAAGACATTAACACATATACGATGTTAAATAATATACTGCAAAAGACACCAACACATGTACGACATAAAGTCGATCTAATAGACAAGATCAACTCAACACATATAACATTCGCACTGTACGACGCACTTGAATACTACTGTAAGTCTGTAATAGTTACATCTAGTGGAATTTGAAAAAAAAACCACAATATTTCGAATTATGAACCTTCTTTCAAAAACCTTAATAGTTACTGTGATCAGTTGAGCTAATCTCTAGTCTTTAAGGTATCGTACAGATAACGAGCTGAATACCAATATATCGGCGCTTGAGTCAATGTTATAATTTAAAAGCTTAAGATCACATTGTGGATGATCATATTACAAGAGTATACATATGTTTTACAAAAGAGACATGTAGCTACTACTAGCTAAGCAGATGTTAACCTGTTTATATGTCTGCAACAGGAGCAAAGAAACCGATGCTGAAGTCGAAATTGATGCATGTCAACAACTTTTCGTCGTCTCCATACATTTTCATCTCCAGAGTGTAGGTACCCTGCAAACAAACCAACCTTATGTAAGAACACATTTACATATGAAAGCTGCACAATCATATGAGATTTTTAAACCCTTTTGTTCAGAAAACCTTATACACTTCCCAATCAAAGTTAATATTTAAATTTGTAATCACCGTGTCACCATTCACCAGGAAAATTCAAAATGGATATGTAATTGGAACTCATGTTTAGTTGTTATGAATACGATTGGCTTGTTATGCAATACTCAGTTCATTAGGTGAGGTATTTATGATTGGAAGGGGAAGATAATTAGGCAAATAGATTCTTTAAGATGATAAGAATTGGCAACCAATAGACAATATGACATCATTGACATCAAACTAATAGTATAGTTTATACAAGAAAAGATGATCAGCTTACCGGAGGAGTGAGTGTCGGCAGGGATTGGGAATGGGACAACACAAAATCACCTAAGATTGGACATTGTGTCTTTTCACAGAGGTCATCAGTTTTTTCATGGACATTGAATCCAAAATATTCCACATCAATCACCATCTTTCCCTTTGCAATTTCAGTCTCTAAAAATCAGAAACAAAACATGAAATTCAAAAGGAAAATTTAAATTAGGTAGCAATGAGACTAAAAATAGAGAAATAACTGGGGCAATGAAACCAAACTTTGTTTAATAAGGATTACAGAAGAAACTAAAGTAGTATAAGATTTCTCTTCCCAAATCATGCATGTAAATAGGCAATTAAAAGATCTTTTAATATATGATTTACTGCTTTATTGTACCCAAACCAAAAGAAAGAACTTGAAGTAAGAAATATAACAATACTTTTGGAAAAGGTGAAAATTGAAGAAACCCAAAATGTAGATCAACCAAATTCTGACAATTATTCTCCAAAGACTGGAAACAATATATGAAATTTTCATTTGAATCGAGTGATTAACGATATTCTAATAATCAATTTTACTGCATGTACATGTAGAAGAAGAACATGAAAAGCAGGAGTATACTGTATTTATACCACTGGTGCCGGAGATACTGAATGTGGCAGTCTTGCCACGCTTAACAGGATTAGGATCAATATCCACTCCATTCACCTGAACCGGATAGTTCCCATCGCCTATAGAAAAGAATCACAATAAAAAATCTGAAAAGATTAGAAAACCCCAATTTGCTGAAAAAGTAAAGCAGAGATGTAGTTTGAACAGAAGCGATTGCGCTGACCACAGTATTTGATGTCTGTAGCGTGTGCCTGCGAAGACAGAACCGAAGCAATCAGAACCACGAGAAGCATGGAGGTAAAAACGGCGGCGATGTGGTGGTGGTTGATCGTCATGTTGGTGATCGAATGGTGATGGAGATCGTCGGTGATCGTATTAAACAAACTTTTTGTAGCCTGTGAACAGCGAAGTCAATATTTATTTTTGTATTTATAATAGGTTAATTTTGGAAAAACCCAGAAAAGATAGAAAATACTAGTTTTACTACAATTTACTTTTGAGATATTAGAATTTAGAAGCCCCCTAAATTATTTATTTAGAGTGAATGAAAAAGGAATAAGATAATACAACTCAATTGGTTCGAGTTTTACTCTATGTATTTTTATTTATTTATGTACCACGTAACATATAAAAAGACATATTCCAGAAGCTGAGAGAATTTGGTTAAAGATGCCGACAAAATTCTCTATTCTCTTGTAGAGGGTGAAATGAGATAACTTAAACACGTTCAAGAAGCTGAGAAGTTGGAAAGTATAAGTACCTCATATTTGCTTGTTGGCGGAACACTTGAATCTCGCCTTCTGAAAAATAATAAATATTTCAGTTTCCACTCAATAATCCAGTTCAGATATTAGATTGGGGGATCTGATGGAGGCAACACAAAAAATTACGCATCACTCTCCTCCTTGGGGGCTACTATGGAATGCTATTGGATGCCTGTCGTGACATGCATATATGAACGAAAAAAAATAAAAGATATAGACAACACATTAGTAGACCTCCTAATGTAGTCCTTAAGAAGGTCATTAAAGATATTAGTCTCTCATTTGATTCAGTGTATTATGGGAGACCAACTTCTTGAGGTAACATATCTAGTTACTATATAACTAGACTACATAGAATGGGAGAGAGTTAATGAGCTTCTTGTTCATTTTTTTACTTCTGTTTCTGTTTCTATTTCTATACTTTATTTTTTGTAAACTGGACATTAGTCTTATTTTTTAATGAAATTTAATTGTTTCAAAAAAAAATTTATAAAAAAGAAAAAGATAAACATATGTTTTTCAAATATTCGAAAATAACCTCATTTTCAACTAACGATCCAACTGATTTAAAAGATAAAAATCGATAACAACAGAGACCGGTCGTTTTGCAACGATGTTTAATCAGTATTAGGGCAAACTTTTTCGTATCCATTTATAGTAGCAGCAATCTCTAGTTAAGGTATCTTAATTTGCACATACTACTATATATATATATATCGTTTCCCACGTAAAGATAATTGACAGATGTAGTGTTATTCCACCATTTCGATTGATATATTCAAAAGTTTCGCTTGGCCAACCACAATCGCATCCATCTTTTTCGTTTCCGATATCACAGTTAACCAATTAATTGTTGCTCGGACAAAGATAATAATTTACCAGTCTTTATTTGTGTTAGACTTTTTACAGAGAATTAATGCCCAACATGATCCCACAAATAATTTTGATAAATTAATATTGTCATTGAATTCTAATAACACAAATTAATGAAAATTGTTACTGAATGAATAAAGCTTATGTAGTGATTTAATTGATCTAGGTGACGGTATTTGTAACTTGGTTTTGTCTGCGAAGGATTTTGGAAGCTGCAACAATGTGTTGGATAACAGTTCAAAAATGGTAGCAAGTGAGATATAAAGAAATCCAGATGAACGTAGTAGTCATATACGTTTGTTGATTCCTGGTGAAATATATTCAGTTGTCAAAGAAGATGCTAAACGTACAAGAATATTTAAGTTCGATAGCGAGAACTGCACTATTGAATTGATTAACATTGAAGGTATAATTTTAAAATTGTGTACATACTTTATTAAATTATTGTATAATGTTTATTATGGAATCGGAGAGGACGACGACCTCGGGAGACTGTTGATGACGAGTAGAATACGCAGAGCAGAGCTTTGTTGGAGGTTTTGGTAAAACGCACCATCGTTGGAGAGGTTATGGAAGACAACAAAGGTAGATAGGTAGAAGTTGAGGGGAATTAAGAATGTGGAATAAGACCTCCGACGAGGTGTTTAAATAGACAAAATTAGGGTTTAATATTTCAAATAAATAAATTAAAATTTAATTAATGTAAAAAAATAACCGAGAAAAAATAAGATTCGAAATTACAGCACACATAATACGAAAAAAAAAGGAAAGACTATTGTCTAAAGTACAATAATGGTAGGGTTTAAAATGTTTGTGTATTGATGACAATCTATTTATGTTGGTGTCTGCATATTGGGACTATAGAATATAGGTGTGACAGTCATAAAAATGGAAAAAATAGCCTAATTAGGTTCAGATCTATGAATCAGAGAGGTTGTCTCAGTATTTATAGGACATAAATTGCCTGTAGGTTCAATTCGACGTCCTGTGGCTCTGCACCAATTAGTTGGTAGTTGTTTGAACATTGACTTGATATAACGCATGATGGACGTTAGATTTCAACCCTTAAAATGGATGGTTAGGATTGGTCCGTACATCACACCTGAAAATTTCTGTATATATATATATATGTCTCAGAAGGGTCTACTGTTTTAGGAAGAGTTTACTTTATTAAAAAAAAATGAAATGTCACACCACATGCATTTTGATTGATCCTTTATTGGTCCAACGACGCCTTTCTTCCTCGAATCCATGCTCAAATGTGCAGTTGTCACAGCACACGAGGAGTTTTCGAAATTTCGGTGAATCCTTTCTGTGTGTGTGGGTTCCCCCTCTAAATCCTTCCATTAATGGTCTGAACTCATCCGCCGTCATGTCTGCAAACTTATTGTCAGTCATCGTGTATGAATGATTTTTGGAATTGAATTCAATGATAAATTCAACATTTTGTTTATATTTCTGAAATCGATATTTCACATCCCATTTGCTCATATTTGAAGGAAGATAGTTTCCATATCATGATGGAAGAAGACATGGTTAAGGCAGGAGGGAATTGATGATATGAATTTCCTTTGGCTAATGTGTTCTTATATATAACCAAATTTTACTTGTTTTAATTTAATACTCTGCATGCTTCTGGTTCAAGATTTGAGAATGTGACAAATATACTCTTGTTCAGACATAAGGATAAGGTGAGAGACTATATATATAAGTGTTAATGAAATTTTTTCATCTCAACTGTTCATGTCTAAGGATGAGGATGAGTTCGCGTCAAGCCTAGACCTTCTCTAAACCTAGTGCTTCAGGGTGCAGAATGTAACATCGTAAATTATCTTACCATGTATCGAGGTAAATTATCTTACCAGATCTGGTTGAGGTAAATTATCCTAGTCAGTACTCCCACGCATCCCAAATTTTGGGATGGGCACTAAGGTTGTGCAAAATACGATTTCCAATCGGGTTAAACCTCACTCATATATACATACTTATTTTGTTCGGATGTATAAGCTGAAGAAGAGTTTCTATGGACTAAAAGCCTATTCCAAGGCAATGGTACAAGCAGTTTGACACATTCATGAGTACCATAAAATTTAAGAGAGTTAATTCCGATCATTGCTGATATCTAAGATGATCAAAAAATGTTTTTGTCATTCTAATAGTTTATGTAGATGATAATATGATTAAAGTACCAGTATTGGAAGAAATCAAGCTTCTAAAAAACTAATTATCAAAGAAATTGGATATGAATGATTTAGGAGAAGCAAGTGAAATTGTGAGAATGAGAGTAAATAGGTCTGGTGGATGCATCAAGTTGAGTTAACAAAAATATATACATGAGGTATGCACATGAAAGATTTCATTGCTCTAATATTAAGAGTTTAAGTTGTCAAGGGATCAATCACCAATATATGACAACTGAGGAGGAAGAAAGGATGAGGGTAATACCTTATCTATCAGTTGTTGGAAGTTTGATGTATGTCATGATTTGTACTAGACCAAATATTTCCCATGTAGTGAGAGTTATGAGTCGATTCATATCAAATCTTGGTAAAAAATATTGAAAGACAGTCAAATGAATATTCTTATATATATTCAGAATACCATCTAATGATACCAGATTTTATACAAGGATAAATAAATCCTCATACATTTGTTAATAACGCGAGGCCCTGGAAGCTCATAGAAGATTATGTACTACAAATAGGCCTTGAGCTTTGAGTCAGACCCAAATCGTCGAGCTTCTCACCCATGTTTATCGTTGGAAGCATGGCATGTTATTTTTTTCGACCACTTTGGGACCACCAACTGAAATTTTGATTAGTCCTAAAAGTTGGTTAGTTCACCTTTGCAACCTAAAATAACCATTTTCAACACAATCATCGATCGATCATCTTAAGAATTTGATATTTATGATCTAGTAGTCAAACACCATACCTCGTGTTATTAACACCTAAGGGAGGGCGAAATTCGTTATTTTTTAAATAAAATTTTGACATGATCTATTCATAAAATATCTAGGATTTCTCTCATTGATATCATACATTGACATCTTCTTAATGGTAAATCAGAAGGATGATCATCGGGAATTAGTGGTTTCAGAATAATAGACATTCGTTTTTTTTACTTTTTTTTTTAATATCTTCTTACGAAAGAGTTGTCTTTTTATAATATTTCTCCATCTGTAGTTCATAAAATAAAACTAAAATTTATTTTGCAGTCGATGACTTAGATTGTGAAAGACAATTTTAACTTAATTTAAGTTTTTAATTAGATTTTGTATCTGAATGAAAAAAATCTTTATCAATTAAATACTTTGTATTTTAAATGAACTTGAATTAATTTTAATTTTATTATTTAGAAATTTAATTAAATTAATCATTTCAGCTGTATTCGTGTCGTGTTACACGAATTGTCAGCTTTTGAGATATTTAAATTTAGAAGTCCCTGCTGATACATGATTGAACGTCAGTCACTTCCATCAACATCCCTCAATAAAGACTAGGGTTCTGTAGGGTTCCGTTCGCTTTATGCCGGACCCCCGGAAGGTTCCCACGTTTGCGGAACAATGGTCTTCGTCAAGTCGTCGAGTTGAACAAGTGAATCGCCAATTCAAGTGGTAAATCGCCGCGCGAGTTGAGGCCGAGATAACCAACACTGGCAGACTACTGATCTCGTCCCTTTGAACTCGTTGATCCTGCCACACTGAATCACCGATTGAGGCTTCCAAATCGCCGATTCAAGTGGTAAATCGCCGAGTTGAGACCGAGATAACCAACACTGAGAGCTATCGATCTCGTCCCTTTGAACTCGCCGATCCTGCCACTGAATCGCCGATTCCCCTTGAAATCGCCGACTTCATGACCGTTACTCGTCGCCAGCTCGCGCCATTAATGTGTGCCATTAATATCGGGCGCGATCACCGCCGCGGATTACGCCCGGAAGGCCCTATAAAAGGGGTCCTCAGGGCACAATCCAAACCATTAGTTTCATTCAAATCCAGAGTAGAGCACGGAGTAAATCGTCGATTATATTGATATAATTGTCGATTTCTCCCGAAAGATTTGACGTAGAGCGTGCGTCGTGGACTCCAGAGCCTTCGGCATCATCTCGCTCAACCGCGAGCCCTGGTAGCATTTCATGTACTTCATCAGTCCCCTTTATTATTTATTTAGAGTGAACATCAATTAAAAAGAAATAAGATAACATAACTCGATTAGCCCAATTGGTTCATGGTTCATGGTTCAAGTTTTAGTCAATGTATTTTAATTTTAATTTACTTATTATCATTAGATTTACAAAGTAAGACTCACAATCACTTTTCTCACCAAGCGCATAACCGATTCCTATTTATTTAAAGATACAATACAATACATGCTGAAATAAAACAGAAATTCACAAATCAAATGTTCACAAAACACAATATACCATTTACTGTGAATTGAATCTAGTAAGGATAAGAAGCTATTTGTGCAATCCCACACGTACCATAGCCATTACACTCATCAACATTCCTTTGGATCCTGATATAACCAGATTCTTTACCCCAGTCATCACCCCAAGAATTCTTTACGATCCAGTAGTCATGCTCACCATCATTTCCATACCCAACTACTGTTACAACATGTACACCGACCTTGTATTCAGAAAAATTGCATGTGTGGCATTTAAAAATACCACTTTTGTAAAACCGTGAATTGTCATCAAAGTATTTAGAAGCGACAAAAACAGAAACTGGTTGTTTGGCAACGGCATTTAGCAAACAATTTTCGCTAGCGCCAACTTCTTCATATCCATTTATAGTAGCAGCAATCTCTAGGTTATTCTTGCACATACTATTAGCATTTTTCACGTTAGGATAATTGGCTGATGTAGTCAGACCACCATTTCGTTCGATATATTCGAAAGCTTTTTCTGGATTACCAAGACCATTGCATCCACCGTTTCCGATATCGCAGTCGATCAACTGTTGCTCGGACAAAGATAATAATTTACCTGTCTTTATCTGTGTTAGACCTTCTACGGCCGCAACAGCAGAGAATGCCCAACATGTTGCTACAAATAATTTTGATAAAATATTGTCATTAATTTACTTCTAAATTAATATAGTATTATACAAAGAAAAACACAACTGAATGAATAAAGTTTTATACTGATAAATTAATAAGAGTGAGTACGAGCTAGATTCAGGGTAAGGACTATCCAAACAAGCCTTTTTATTTCGGGTAAAACTCAGACGGGACAGAAGGTTTTACTTTTTTTAGGAGGAGTTTATTTTATTTAAAAAAAATGAAATGTCGTACCACAAGTTAATTGATGCTTTACTGCTCCAACGGCTCCTTTCTTCCTCCAATCCAAGCTCAAAGGTGCAGTTGTCACATCACATGAGGAGTTTTCGAAATTTCGGTGTACACTTTCTCTGTCCCCTCCAAATCCTCCCATTAATGCTTTGAACTCATCCGCTGTCATGTCTGCAAACTTATTGTCGGTCATCGTGTACGAATGATTTTGAGAATTGAATTCAATGATAAATTTAACATTTTGTTTATATATCTGAAATCGATCCTTCACATCCCATTTACTCATATTTGAAGGAAGATAGTTCCCATGTCGAGCAAGCCACTTCTTGTACCTCTTTGCAATTGAAAAACCTTCGACGGTGTTGGAAGATGAGTAAGAAACATTAACCATCATTAAGAGCACGAGGAACCCGGAAATCATGATGGAAGAAGACATGGTTAAGGCTTGATGGAATTGATGATATGAATTTCCTTTGGCTAATGTGTTCTTATATATAACCAAATTTTGCTTGTTTTAATTTAATACTCTACATGCTTTTTGTTCAAGATTTTAGAATTTGACAAATATACTCTTTTTATCTATAAAGGTATAAATGACATCAAATTAAAAAAAATGGAAATTTATCTTTCAAGTTATTATCTTAAAATACATGAAAATTAACTTTTTATCCAATCTTAATCTTAAAAAACTCATTGTTTATTGACAATATTTTGTTTTGATAATGGATAGTATCTTTCTACATGATGTAAAATTAAGACATTCGAATTATACATCAAAATTATATAATATATCATCGATTAAATCGTAGTAAAAATTTAATGATAATAAATACACAGCGAGACCTTAATTAATTAATAATTACTGTTGTTCTCTAATAAAGTGTTCATGTTGCGTCTAATGTATAAGAATGTTTGGTCTTTTTTTTCCATTCATAATCCTCTTCTCGACTTTGTAACTCAAATAATTCGCAATTAAGAAATATTATCAATTGCCGACATAAGGATAACATGAGAGACTATATATAAATAGGGTGCACTTCTGGTGTGCTAAAAATTGGGTGTATCAAATGCGTCATGCAACGTAATACGGTATGTGACATACAATTCGAGGATAATTTAACATACAACGTATTGATGAATACAACGTCATCGTACAGAGTGGAGTTGTTAATGAATAATGAAATATGAGGAGGAGGATTAGGATCTAACGACGTACAACGATTTGACACATCTTGACACATGGAGTGTTTGGCACACCTGGAACTAAGCCTATATAAATAAGTGTTAATGATAACTTTTCATCTCAACCGTTCATGTCTAAGGATGAGGATGAGTTCGTGTCAAGCCTAGACCTTCTTTGAACCTAGTGCTTCAGGGTGAGAAATGTAACATAGTAAATTATCTTACCATGTATCGAGGTAAATTATCTTACCAGATCTGGTTGAGGTAAATTATATCCTAGTCAGTACTACCACGTATCCCAAATTTTGGGATGGGCACTAAGATTGTGCAAAATCCGGTTTCCAATTGGGTTAAACCTCACTCATACATACTTATTTTGGTCGGGTACATGTGTAAGCTGAAGAGGAGTTTCCATGGACTGAAGTCTATTTCAAGGCAATGGTACAAGAACTCTGTGTGTGTGGTTTCCCCCTTCAAATCCTCTCATTAATGCTCTGAACTCGTCTGCTGTCATGTCTGCATACTTATTATCAGTCATCCTGTATGAATGATTTTGGGAATTGAATTCATCGATGAATTGAACATTGTGTTTTTATATCTGAAATCGATCTTTCACGTCCCGCTTGCTCAGATTTGAAAGAAAGTGGTTCCCATATCGAGCAAGCCACTTCTTGTACCTTTTTGCAATCGGTAATCCTTCGATGAAGCTGGAAGATGAAGAAGAAACATTAACTATCATTAAAAACATGAAGAATATGAAAATCGTGATGGAAGAAGACATGGTTAACGAGGGAAGTTATGATATGAATTTCTTAATTTGGTTAATATGCTCGATCTTATATATACATTAATTATTATTTTTATATAACCAAATATTTCTTTTATTGATTTAATATTCTACATTGTTATTATTTAAGATTTTGACAAATATATATTTTATAAACACATAAAATTATAAAAACAAAATATATAAAAAGTGTGTGGCACGTTATTATCATAAAAATATAAGAAAATTATACTTTTATTTATTTTGATAAATAAAAGTATAATTTTATTTATTTTGATAAATAAAATAAATATATCAAAATAAATATATTATTTTGATAAATATTATTTATCAAAATAATATATTTATTTTGATAAATAAAAGTATAATTTTCTTCATTTATTTTTATGATAATAACGTGCAAGACACTTTTTATATATCTTGTTTTTATAATTTTATTTGTCACAATCTTAAACAATAACTATGTAGAATGTTAAATGAATAAAAGAAATATTTTATTATTTTAAAAAATAATTATTGTATATATAGGATCGAGCATATTAACCAAAAAAATTCATATCATCAATTCTATCGTTAATAATTTATTCTTCCTGTTGGATCGTGATGTAAAATCCCTTATTTTTCAAATTTTAGTTACGCAATTATTTCATAATTCAACAACATTTTATTTATTCATATCTAGCCATGAGGCATTTATCACAATTTTTCATTTGATTAAAATACAATAAAACATATGCGGAAACGTAAATTAAACCCTCGGAAACCATGTACAAGACTCCCCCCCATCAGTATACTTCAGTGCCTAAGCTAAAAACCAAACAAAAGGTAGCAGAGTGAGTTTTTGAAGTCAAAACCCAGTACGGACATTATCTAGTTACCATTTCAAGATTTTTATGTTTCATTTCAAACTTTTCTTTTATTATTCATCATCTTACAAACTCACCCCATTTAGGTGCACCAAGGCTCATAGCCCTTATCATAGGATGAACCAGAGTTGATCCCCAGACTCGAACCAGTGCAAGCACTCGGGTCCGACCAAACTTAAATAGATCTTGCGATGCTATCCGACCAGACTCGGTTCACCCCGAAGGTGTGTTCCGACCAAACTGCCCCGTCGGGCTTTTTCGCCTCGTCAGGTTCAGACTCGAGTTTATCCGAAGACTCACCCGACCAAACTGACCGTAGGTCAAATACTTTTCCATTCATTGCATTTTTCATATTTAATCCCTGCAAACGTAGCCACCCCTGAATCCTTAGATCGGTGTTCCGACCTATCAGAATTCTTCCTGTGGTTTGTAGAAGTCTTGAGAGGTTTCCTTTATAGCCATCAATTAACAAGAAAGTGATAGAAGAAGAAGATAGAAGAAAGGGGGTGGATGGAAGTTGTTAGGTCAATTAGAAGAAGAAGAGTAAAGCAAGAATCTTTTACTCTTTAATTGACTCACCAAAATGAAACATTCAACTTAAGAATATTATTACACATTAAGCCTATATTTATACTTGATATTATGGGTACATTTATAAGATAACCTTTATAGTATTTTAACTCTTTACATTCCCCTGCAAATTGACAACTCCAGAATGCAATACTGAGTTGTAAATTTGAACATGACGATCATCAGCTTATCTGTCCACCTCCTTAGCAGCCTTGTGAACTAACTCAGCTATGAATTAATTGAGCTAACAGGGGGCGAAAAACCCAGCTGGGATTCTTATTTTTGCTCCTCTTTCTTTCATTTTTACTGGGAAAACCCTCCTGTTATACCAATTAAGTAAAGGAATTACAAGTTAATTAAGATAAATTAATTAACTTGTAATATAATATCTGTTTTGGGACCTATTTGACATTTTGTATGTAAGTTTACTATTAAGTAAAATAGCCCAAGACAGACAAAAGAGATAACAAAGAAACTTAAGGCAAAAGTGCAAAAGTTTCATAAAGGACACACACGAGCAATGTTGAGAAACTTAAGGATGAAGTTGCAAGTTTCCCATTTAATTATAAGTGGGCTAATTCATGCTGGACCACGATCCAGTCCAAAGATCAAGGGATTAACTATTGTTGTAATAATAAGTATAATAACAATAATAGCTATAATAACAAGTGATTAGTTATTGTTAGTTAAATTAGTTTAGATCTTTGTAATTAGCTTATAAATAAACTGCTTGTAAGTGTGTTTAGATTAATAAAGTTTGATTACATTCATTTCCCCTAATCTCCCTCTCTTCACTCAACTGATTCTAGGTGACCGTTAAGTCACAAACCCTAGAATCTTCCACCTTCCGTTTACTGCCTATTTCCGCCCAATTCCGGCTCCCATTGCCGCGACTAGTTGTGGAAATCAGCAACCGGCTAAAGGTTTTAACATGGTATCAATTGTAGGCAACGACGTCGACGACCTTCCTTCCGCTTCCTCAATGGTGACAAGCTCTGCAGACGAGTCAGAAAAATTCAGTGAAGCAAAGTTCGATAATGAGACTGATGAAAGCAATTCAAGCTTCACAATACGAAAACCCAAGGCAAAAAAAAATACCCAGAAGACACCAACAAATAAAAAGTGAAAGTCACTCCAGGAAATCGCCTTACTATCTTACATCCGGAGATCATCCAGGAGCTCAGATGGTGGCAGATAAACTCAAAGGTGAAGAAAACTATGTAACCTGGGCAAATTCAATGAAATTGTCGTTAGTTTCAAGAAAAAAAATGGCATTTGTTAATGGCAAGATAAAGAAGCCTCTAGATGAGGCAGGAGAAGAGTATGATGATTGGGAAATAGTCAATGGGTTAGTATTATCTTGGATCATCAATAGTGTGACTCCCCAAATTGCTTCCACATTGGTT